>CM050930.1:20567727-21107727 GCA_027742785.1 Vigna reflexopilosa | reverse complement strand
AGAGATTGGTATTTTAAAACATTTACAAAACTACAAGTAGAAAAGTTTAGAGAAGAATTTTATAATTACCTAAGACAGAATGAAATAAACTTATACTTCTTTGATTGATTTTCGAATTACAGTAGAGACAATAATTTAGAATATCCCTTTAGTATTAATAAATCTATATGTCCATTAGATAAAATATCAAATACTTGGAAAACAATAAATAATGAAATAATAGAATCAGAGTATCCTCCACAACAAGGAATCATAATACAACCCACTAAAGATATAGAAATAGAAGCTAGTCCATATAAAGATGTTAAAAGTGAAGATAAGCCTGTACAAATGAAAGATATTAAAAAATTGCATTCTCAACTTAATTATTCAAATACAGTATTAGATATTATGACAAAACAATTAACCCAAATAGAAAATAAGACCCAAAAAGAAACTCCTTGTAGTTCAAAAGAACCTATGAAACCAATATATAAATTATTCAACGTACCACAAAAAGAATTAGATTCATTAAGATTAAAAAGTGATACAGATATGAAAATAGAAGAATTAAAAAATAAATTAGACAAGTTAAATAAACCATCAGTGAATACATTAGAAATCAATAAATTAAAAACATATCCAAAGCTTAGAAACTATTATCCTCGTCTGACAGCTGCTGATGTGCAATTTGAAGAAAGAGAAGAATTGGTACAAAATGCTTTCTCTGGTAATGAAATAGCCGAATGGAATTTAGATGGAATGAGTGAGCAAGCTATTTTAGATATGACTTGTCAAATGACAATGGCAGCCACTGCCCATAAAACTAAAGGTTGTAGTGACAAATCTGCCGCTATAGCCATTGTACAAGGATTCACTGGTCAATTAAAAGGTTGGTGGGATAATTTCTGCACAGAACAAGATAAATTAGCAATTCTTAATAGTGTGAAAAATGAAACAAATCAAGAAGACGCAGTGTCAACTTTAATTTACTCAATAATTCAAAATTTTGTAGGAGATCCAAATATTTTTAAAGAAAGGTCTACAAATCAATTAGCAAATCTTTACTGTCCAACAATGTCAGATTATAGATGGTATAAGGATAATTTTTTGTCAAAAGTAACTTTAAGAGAAGATGGTTTTGCTGGATTTTGGAAAGAAAGATTTTTAGCTGGATTGCCTAAGTTATGTGCAGAAAAAGTAAAAATGAATTTAGAAAGACATTATGGTAAACCAGTAGTGTATGACATACTAACTTATGGTCAAATACATAACATAGTTGTAGAAACAGGAATACAAGTATGCACAGATTTTAAACTACAAAATAAATTAAGAAAAGAAAGCATGGTTAATAAAAGAGAAATAGGAACATTCTGCCAGCAATATGATATGGAACCTATTAGAGCACCAAGTGCAAGAAAAAAGAAAATAAGTAGAAAACCAGAAAAGACTTATAAAAAACCTTATAAAAAATTCCAAAATAAAACAAATAATCAAAATATAGAAAATAAAAAAGTTGCAAGAAAACCCAAATATAAAAAACTAAAGAAAAAGGAAAATTTATGTTGGAAGTGTGGTAGGCCAGGACATTATGCTAATAGCTGTAGGGTAGCACAAAAGATAAACCAAATAGAAGATGAAAAATTAAAAGAAAGCTTATTAAATATTTTAATTAATTCTGAACCAGAAGAATCTAACAGTTCAGTAGAAGATGAAAATAGTGAATTAGAGTTAGAACAAATTGAGCAAGAAACTTCTAGTGAAAATTTAGAAGAAGATAGTGAAGATGATTACTGTTTAGGCCCAAAATTATGTAACTGTGCAAATTGTAAGAGCATAAATATGCTAACAAGAGACCAAACTTCTACATTAATCTCTATAATAGATAAATTAGAAGATTCTCCACTAAAAGATGAATTTTTACAACAATTAAACAATTTAATAACACGAAGTGAAGAAGTGCAAAAGTACGTAAAACCAATAAGTATGAAAGAAATTTACAATAGGTTTAAGGGTCCAAGTCAACAAGTAACAATAAAAGATCTACAAGAAGAAATAAAAAATCTTAAGCAAGAAATACAAATATTAAGAGAAAATGATATATCTTTAGAATATAGATTATTAGAATTAGAAGGAAAAGAGATTATAAGAAACCAGAATGATAAAGAAAATAAGAAAGAAGAAGAAAGCACATAATAGTTATATTAATCTACTAAGTCTGATAACTACTCATAAATGGTATGTTGAAGTAACGTTAATCATAAAAGAAGACACGTTCAAAATAATAGCTTTGATGGATTCTTGAGCAGATGTAAATTGTATTCAAGAAGGATTAATCCCAACACAATATTATGAAAAAACAGTAGAAAAAGTAACCAGTGCAAATGGATCAAAGATGCATATCCAATATAAATTATCTAATGCCAAAATATGTAAAAACAAAGTTTGTTATAATACTTCTTTTGTATTAATTAAAAATATGAATACTCCCATGATATTAGGAACTATGTTCTTAACCTTACTATACCCATTTAGAGTGACTGAATCTGGGTTAGTAACCAATACTTTAGGAAGAGAAATTTGTTTTGAATTTATTAAACCACCAAGGATGAGAATTAAACCTTTTAAAAGAATCATCAATAACACAAATAGATATAAAGAAAAAACAGATAAATATGTTAAACAAAGAAATAAAATTTAAAAGAATAGAAGAAAAAATTAACAGTCCAAATATTCAAAAAATTATAAAATCTTATGAAGAAAAAATAGAAAAAGAAATTCTTGAAACGAATCCTACAACTTTTTGGCATAGAAAAAATATACAATATCATTACCATATATAGACAATTTTGATGAAAAGAAAATTCCAACAAAAACTAGGTCAATACAGATGAATCAACAATATTTAGAATACTGTAAAAAGGAGATTCAAGAATATTTAGATAAAGGATTAATTAGACCATCTAAATCACCCTGGAGTTGTACAAGATTTTATGTTATGAAAGCATCTGAAATAGAAAGAGGAGCTCCAAGATTAGCAATTAATTATAAACCCCTAAATAAAGTGTTAAAATGGATAAGATATCCTTTACCAAACAAAAATGATTTAATAAAAAGAGTACATGATGCAATAGTATTTTCTAAATTTGATCTAAAATCAGGATACTATCAAATATCAGTAAAAGAAGAAGATAAATATAATACAGCCTTTGTAGTACCTTTGGACATTATGAATGGAATGTAATGCCACAAGGACTAAAAAATGCACCGAGTGAATTCCAAAATATAATGAATGATATTTTTTATTCTTATATGAAGTTCTCAATAGTATACTTAGATGATGTACTAATATTTTCAAAAAACATTACTGATCACATTAATCATTTAGACATATTTATTAAAATAATGAAAGAAAATGGATTAGTAGTATCAGCAAGAAAGATGAAAATCTTCCAACAAGATTTTTAGGTTATGAAATTTATCAAAATACTATAACTTCAATACAGAGATCGTTAGAATTTACATCAAAATTCCCAAATGAAATAAAAGATAAACAACAGTTACAAAGATTCTTAGGATGTGTAAATTATATAGCAGACTTTATTCTAAATATTAGAATAATTTGTGCACCATTATATCAAAGACTTAGAAAAAATCCACCTGCATGGATAGAGGAAATGACTCAAACCGTAATAAAGGTAAAAGAATTAGTTAAAAAACTTCCTTGTTTAGGAATACCAAATCCATAAGCCTTTGTAATAGTAGAAACAGATGCCTCGGAATTAGGTTATGGGGGAATTCTAAAATAGAAAATCCAAGACTCTCCTAAAGAGAAAATCGTCAGGTATCTTCAGGTATTTGGCATTCTACTCAGCAAAAATATTCTACGGTTAAAAAAGAGATTTTGGCAATAGTTTAATGTTTAGAAAAGTTTCAAGATGATTTATTTAACAAATTTTTTTTGATTCAAACTGATTGTAAAGCAGCTCCCAGCGTTTTAACAAAAGATGTTCAAAATCTTGTTTCTAAACATATTTTTGCAAGATGGCAAGCTTTATTTTCTTGTTTTGATTTTGAAATTGAGCATATAAAAGGAAAGGAGAATTCATTACCAAATTTTTTAACCAGAGAGTTTTTACAGGAAAAACAGCAATGAGTGGAGAACCACTAAATAAAGATCATTATGGTCCCCCACTGGGATCACAAAAACAAGTCTCGACAATATCATTAAGGCCTCAAGTGCCTCAGAATCAACCAAAGGTTCAAGCAACCTTGGCAGAAATATTAAAAACCCCTCCGACAATAGCAGGTACATCAAAAAACCCTCTCATCAAAACCTCCAACAAATTCACCCCTCTTCAATATCAAAATATTCTCATTGGACCAAAAGACTTTACTCCAGTCACTAAACCCCAGCAAGAACAAATATCAGAAGAATATATAAATAAACCAGAAATCGTCCCAGTTATTATTCTAGAAAAGGCTTGGATATATGACTCTCCAAAAATAACAACCCAAAATCTATTTCCTAGAGACTTTCATTATCCTCCGACAGACCTAGCCAAAAAAAGAATATTTTATGAGTTTATTTTAGTAGATACTGATTCTGCTGAAATATCTCATACTAAAAATGACCAAGGAATTATCCTTTTCTCAAAACTAAAAATCTTAAAAGTATTATCTCCAGAAGAATGGAGCCAAAGACCCCATGATTCCAAATCTTTTTCAAGAACCTTTAATCCTCAGACATATAATTATTATGATTATATAGAAGCTTGGTCTAAAGCCTTATATGTTCATCCAGGAAACCATTCATGGTTTATCTGGTTCAGGAGAGGAATCTCCCTAAAATTCCCAAAATGGTTTATTAAATGGTTTTCAGAGTTCGGCCCACTGCCATCTATTTTCCCATCACAAGTTGTTGAAGTATATTCTTATTTTAGAGAAAAAACTTCGTTTGATTCAGGCTATAGATTGATATCTTTTGTAGCTACTCAGTCTATAACTTGGATTGTAGCTTGGGAGTATATTATAGAACCAGCCTATGAAAATGTAGATATAAAGTCTCTCTCAAGAAGGTTTAAGCTCAAGTGGTGGAATAAATTTAACAGCAGCCTCATCATCAAGAAAAACATTGATCAATGGCAAGCCAATTATAGACAAAGGAAAGAGGAATCAAGTCTAGCATTAACCCAAGAATCATTATTTATTGCTGAAAAACAGAGATTACTAGCAGAATTAGCAGCAACAACTAGTATGAAGGACTTTGAGCAGGTAATTAAAGCAAAGTCATCCGCATCAAAAACAAATTCAGAAGAAGGAGAGAGCCCTACATTTAATCCTTCGACATGTTTGATTAAAAAATGAGATTAGAAAGTAAAGATATTTAGAATAAAGAAGGATAAAGATGAAGAAAGGAAGATAAAGCAAGACAATAATAAAGACGAAGAAAAGAAGATAAACCAAGATAATGTTGAAGATTCCCTATCATGAGAATTCTGAAAAAAAAGAAAGGAAATAATGAAATGATTGAAAAAGATAAAGGAGACAAGACGCCTATAATGGCAGACAAGATGCCTATAATTGCAAGAATCTCACTATGGCATAAGAAGGATAAGAATGCGAAGGATAAAAATGTAAATCCTTGAAAGGGTATTATTGTAAATTATGTAATGTCTAGTATGTTCTACTGCTCCTATAAATAAGAGTCGGTATAGCCGATCTAAAGAGGAGCTTGAGTGTGGAAATAATAGTGTGTAACTTTCTAGTTTTTTCTGAAGAAATGTTTGCGAGATTTGTATTCTAATTTCAATGTTTCGTCAAAACTGTAAGTTTGAATTTCCGATGTATTATATTTATGTTCCTATTTTCCTTTTATTTTTTATGTTTCCTTATCTTCTATTTTCTATTATTCTAAAATATTATTCTAAAAGTCGATCCTGTTATTACTGGTACCAGAGCCAAGTGCTCTGAATACTGGGTTTTCCGATGTATTATTCTACTCTTATTATTATTATTATTATTATTATTATTTCTTATTGGTTTTACGTACTTTTGCACTTCTTCACTTCTCTTCCTAAAGTATTGGTTACTAACCCAGATTCAGTCACTCTAAATGGGTATAATAAGGTTAAGAACGGAGTTCCTAATATCATGGGAGTATTCATATTTTTAATTAATACAAAATAAGTATTATAACAAACTTTGTTTTTACATATTTTGGCATTAGATAATTTATATTGGATATGCATCTTTGATCCATTTGCATTGGTTACTTTTTCTACTGTTTTTTCATAATATTGTGTTGGGATTAATCCTTCTTGAATACAATTTACATCTGCTCCAGAATCCATCAAAGTTATTATTTTGAACGTTTCTTCTTTTATGATTAATGTTACTTCAACATGCCATTTATGAGTAGTTATCAGACTTAGTAGATTAATATAACTATTATTAGACGTGCTTTCTTCTTCTTTCTTATTTTCTTTATCATTCTGATTTCTTATAATCTCTTTTCCTTCTAATTCTAATAATATATATTCTAAAGATATATCATTTTCTCTTAATATTTGTATTTCTTGCTTAAGGTTTTTTATTTCTTCTTGTAGATCTTTTATTGTTACTTGTTGACTTGGACCCTTAAACCTATTGTAAATTTCTTTCATACTTATTGGTTTTACGTACTTTTGCACTTCTTCACTTCGTGTTATTAAATTGTTTAATTGTTGTAAAAATTCATCTTTTAGTGGAGAATCTTCTAATTTATCTATTATAGAGATTAATGTAGAAGTTTGGTCTCTTGTTAGCATATTTATGCTCTTACAATTTGCACAGTTACATAATTTTGGGCCTAAACAGTAATCATCTTCACTATCTTCTTCTAAATTTTCACTAGAAGTTTCTTGCTTAATTTGTTCTAACTCTAATTCACTATTTTCATCTTCTACTGAACTGTTTGATTCTTCTGGTTCAGAATTAATTAAAATATTTAATAAGCTTTCTTTTAATTTTTCATCTTCTATTTGGTTTATCTTTTGTGCTACCCTACATCTATTAGCATAATGGCCTGGCCTACCACACTTCCAACATACATTTTCCTTTTTCTTTAGTTTTTTATATTTGGGTTTTCTTGTAACTTTTTTATTTTATATATTTTGATTATTTGTTTTATTTTGGAATTTTTTATATGATTTTTTATAAGGTTTTTTATATGTCTTTTCTGGTTTTCTACTTATTTTCTTTTTTCTTGCACTTGGTGCTCTAATAGGTTCCATACCATATTGCTGGCAGAATGTTCTTATTTCTCTTTTATTAACCATGCTTTCTTTTCTTAATTTATTTTATAATTTAAAATTTGTTCATACTTGTATTCCTGTTTCTACAACTATGTTATGTATTTGACCATAAGTTAGTATGTCATACACTACTGGTTTACCATAATGTCTTTATAAATTCATTTTTACTTTTTCTTCAAATAACTTAGGCAATCCAGCTAAAAATCTTTCTTTCCAAAATCCAGCAAAACCATCTTCTCTTAAAGTTACTTTTGACAAAAAATTATCCTTATACCATCTATAATCTGACCTTGTTGGACAGTAAAGATTTGCTAATAGATTTGCAGACCTTTTTTTAAAAATATTTGGATCTCCTACAAAATTTTGAATTATTGAGTAAATTAAAGTTGACATGCGTCTTCTTGATTTGTTTCAGTTTTCACACTATTAAGAATTGCTAATTTATCTTGTTCTGTGCAGAAATTATCCCACCAACCTTTTAATTGACCAGTGAATCCTGGTACAATGGCTATAGCGGCAGATTTGTCACTACAACCTTTAGTTTTATGGGCAGTGGATGCCATTGTCATTTGACAAGTCATATCTAAAATAGCTTGCTCACTCATTCCATCTAAATTCCATTCGGCTATTTCATTACCAGAGAAAACATTTTGTACCAATTCTTCTCTTTCTTCAAACTGCACATCAGCAGCTGTCGGACGAGGATAATAGTTTCTAAGCTTTGGATATGTTTTTAATTTATTGATTTCTAATGTATTCACTGATGGTTTATTTAACTTGTCTAATTTATTTTTTAATTCTTCTATTTTCAAATCTGTATCACTTTTTAATCTTAATGAATCTAATTCTTTTTGTGGTACGTTGAATAATTTATATATTGGTTTCATAGGTTCTTTTGAACTACAAGGAGTTTCTTTTTGGGTCTTATTTTCTATTCGGGTTAATTGTTTTGTCATAATATCTAATACTGTATTTGAATAATTAAGTTGAGAATGCATCTTTTTAATATCTTTCACATGTACAGGCTTATCTTCACTTTTAACATCTTTATATGGACTAGCTTCTATTTCTATATCTTTAGTGGGTTGTATTATGCTTCCTTGTTGTGGAGGATACTCTGATTCTATTATTTCATTATTTATTGTTTTCCAAGTATTTGATATTTTATCTAATGGACATATAGATTTATTAATACTAAAGGGATATTCTAAATTATTGTCTACTGTAATTCGAAAACCAATCAAAGAAGTATAAGTTTATTTCATTCTGTCTTAGGTAATTATAAAATTCTTCTCTAAACTTTTCTACTTGTAGTTTTGTAAATGTTTTAAAATACCAATCTCTTCTTTCTTTATTATAATCAGCTTCAAAATCTTGTCTAATCCAATTTTTATCTACTTCAAAAGTTTCTTCTTTACTTAAATATTTAATATTTGTGAGGCAGTTGGAGAATAATGAGGAGATTCAGATTTTCTTGAATCTTCATATACATGTTTCGTTACAATTGGTGTAATATTATTTAATCCTCTTAAATATAGATTTATTGTAGATCCGTCAACTGAATGTCTAGAAGATTGTCCTTTGTATATCATTTGGGGATTTTTATGTTTACTGATGATGACTTATTCATTCTTAATCTAATATTTGTACCTTCTTGAACTATTTCTCTTATTTCAGTGTTAAACACTTTTGGTTCTTCTATTATATTTTCTAATATTGATTCTTCAAGGATTTTGCTTATAACTTCTTAATGACTTAGTCTCTTTGGAATTTGTACAGATGATTTTCTAAGATTAGCTTCTACAAGTATTGTTTCATCTTTTGGTGAAGCTCTGAGAGCTTTATAATTATAACCTATCTTTGTAACTTTATAATAAATTCTATAAATTATTTGTATTGGACTTGATAGTTCATCTATAATTTAATCTGGTATTTGTACATATAATTTTATTGCATTACTTGTTTTATCATTTTTAATATTCATAGAAAAAATAGGATAACAGTTAAAGAAAGCAGGTCCATCATGTAGATTACTTTCTAATATTGCGATTACTGAGTCATTAAACTTTTTAAGTCTTATATCTCTTAATATCATAAGTATAGGGCTATTTATTCCTAATCTGTAGTTTGACTTTGCAGCTACTTGAATTATTCCTAAGTGAATAAAATTATATCCATCTTTAATATGTTGGTCTAAAAGTGATTTTTCTAAAATATTAATAATTTTATTGTTTTTAGTTCCTAGATAACTATATTCTACAATATGGACTTCATCTTGATTTGTTGACCAAAATTTATGTTGTTTGTATACTTCAAATTTTTAATTATCGGTATTGACCAGTTATGCAAAGAGTTTTTTATTTCTGCAATTTATAATTCTTTATCCTTATTGTTTTCTGAAGAAGAAGAAGCTTTATTTTGGCTAGTTCTAACTACTATATGTTTATCTTTGTTTCTTAATCTTAAATCACTCAAAGATCTAAGTAAGTTTGGCATTCTTAATCTTTCTCTAATTTCCATGTTAGTGATAACATGATCGGTTTTTAGAATAATAGAAAATAAAAGATAAGGAAACATAAAAGATAAAAGGAAAATAGGAACATAAATATAATACATCGGAAATTCAAACTTACAGTTTTGACGAAACATTGAAATTAGAATACAAATATCACAAACGTTTCTTCAAAAAACACTAGAAACATACACACTATTATTTCCACACTCAAGCTCTTCCCTAGGTCGGCTATACCGACTCTATATATATGTCTATATATATATATATATATATATATATATATACATACACGTGTATATATATACATATGTGTATATATATACATATGTGTATATATATACATATATATGTATGTATATATACATACACATATGTTTGTAAATACATATGTACAATATTATGTACATACATCTTTACATATTATGTACATACATATTTACATACTATTGTACACACATATGAAATATAATGTACATAAATATTTACATATATAGATAAGTATATATATATAATATACATGTTAATATATATATATATATATATATATATATATATATATATATTATTATTGATAAAGACATATGTTTGTTTATATATATATATATATTTAAGTAAATATTTATATATATATATTTATATATATATACTTATATATATATATATATAAATACACATACATATATCTTTGTGTGTATATATATAGATATACATATATATGTATATATATCTATATATATATATATTTATATATTTATTTATATATATATATATATATAAATATATATATATATATATATATATATAAATATATATATATATATATATATATATAAATAAATATATATATATAAATATATATATATATATATATATAATATGTGTATAGACATATGTATATATATATATATGTTTATATATATATATATATATATTTATATATATATTTTATATATATATATATACTAATTTTAAAACTTTATTAAACTTTTCGTATATTTATATTAGGATAATATATTTTTTTGAGTTAATTTTTTCTTGTTGAAGTTGTAATAAATTTCTATAATAATTAAATATTGTTAAAATGGAATGATAGGTAATTAACAATTGAGTTGTGAATTTCAATAATTATATAAGATGATTTTACAGTATTTTTAAAAGAGACTATACGAATTCAAAATATAATATTAAAACATATATTGATTTTATATATTTTAACTACACATAGAGTCGTCAAAATGGGTCACAACCCGCGGGTTAACCTGGTCCGTCACGGGTTCGGGCCGGGTTGGGTTTGAAAAATACAAACTACTTATATGCGAGTCAGATTTCAACCCGGCTCATTTAGACTCGGCTCATGCGGGTTGAACCCGTGGTGAACCGGATTGACCCACCAACCCACCTACCTAATTTTATATTTTTAATTTATTATTTTATTTATGAAATGTTAAAAAATAAAATACTCTCTTCACTCATTGTGTATACCAAAAAAGTAACCTCTGCTCTCACAAATCACTCTCACGTTACTTGCTCTCATTTGACGGTGCTTACTCTCACTTCATTGAAATTCTTCAAGGAGTAGGTAAAACACCCTTCCTTTTTTCTTCTCTTTTCTCCACATTTTTGTTTCTCACTTCTTTTTTTTTTTTCAAAAACCCTATAATGACAAAAGTAGGAGTTTGCGAATTTGTTTTTTGTTCTAGGGGATTTGAAGACATGGAATATATTTTTTCATGTTCTGACAAGCTTGTATCAGATTTTGTTCATTTTATTTAAACAATTTGAGTATACATTATTTGAACAAGTTCTTTTTGATATCTTTGAATTTGGGAAATTATATTATAGATTAAACTATTAATTTTTTGTTGATGTTGTTGAGTACTGGTTCTCTTTTGTTTTACTAATATTTTTTTATTGATTGTCGGAATTGTTCTGATATTAGGAAAATCTTTATCAGTGAATTTGGAGACAACAAGAACAAGGGTCAAGGGTTACAACAAGAACAAGGGTCAAGGGTCAAGGAAAATCTTTAAATTAAAGAAAGTTTGTATTTTTTTATTTAAAAAAAATGTAAATAAATGGGCTAGTGAGCCAACCCGTTTATCCACCAACCCGTGGTGGGTCGGACTGGGTTCAACTTTTTCTGACTCGCTAATAAATGAGTCGAGTTGGGTTGGCTCACTAAGTGACCAACCCGTGGTAGGCCGGGCTGGGTTACTCGTTTTGATAGCTCTAACTACACAATATCTTCCGGTGTAATATTCATAACTTAATAATTTAAAGTAAGGAAATAAATATTAACAATATATGCATGTCGTTTTTTCCTCATTCAATTAAAAAAAAATATTTTTATTTAATTAGATTTAAACGAAAGATTATGTTTGATTGGGATTCAAGCATTTAAGTGGATTGAGCTTAAGATCATGAACCACATCATTGGTAGAAAAGTGATTTTAATTGTTATAATTAGAAGGAAATAAGAAGATAATAATAAGAATGAATCAAATTATGATCTAGTTGGTGTGCTTTTTTGTTATAAATGAAAAGATTTTTCATATATATTTTTTATTTTTTTTATTTGTTAAACAAGAATTCTGAAATATATGCTTGTGAAAAAGTTCTTCTGTCATAGAACAAGATTTCATAATTTTGAACTCATGTTAGCTGGTAAAAATTTCAAGTTTCTGTATGAAAAATGAAACTAATAATATCAGTTTTTATAATAGATTTTTGATATGTATACTAATTGACAGTGTTAAAACAGATGTTTTACATCTGAATCTATTGTTGTGGACCTTGAATTCAATAGTATTTGACATTTTTTTTTCCTAATATTGTGAAGTTAGTTTTGCTAATATTGTGAAGTTAATTTGTTTAAACTTTTTTTAAATAAATTATTTTAATTAAAAAATGTGTGTTGTACAATTTTACTTATTGTTTAACTTGAAAAAACAAAAAATAAAAAAAGTATGAAATTAAAGGATATATTTTTTTTAGAAAATTAAGAATAATTAACATCTTCACTGCATTCTACATATTGATGAGTTTATTTTTCTATGTGCAAACTCAAAATGTTTTCAGCTTATATTTATCTCAAATTTTGTAAGTTGTATTTTAAAAAAAAAACATTTTTCTTATTTAATTGATAATGCTGAATTTGGATTATTATTAACAAATTTAAAATAACAAAATACATATAATTTTGAGTTCAATTTTCCTGTTGAATCTTTCAATACAGTTGTACTTTTAAAATATACTACTTTGATATATTTAAAAAATTAACATATAATAAAATATCAAAACTAGTATAAATTAATATATTAAAGACACAGTCAAAAAACATAAAAGAATACAGTAAAAAATATCCAAATAACTGACACTTAAAAGGAAAAAGTAGTATCTTCTTTTTACATTCCAACACGAGGCATTGTTCGTTGCTTCCTTCACCGACTCACTCTTTAGTACATCTTTTTTTTCTTCCATTTCCTTCTCGCTCCACTCTTATTCTCTCTATTGCCTACTAACTGTTCGACGAAATGCTCCAAGCATGCACTTCTTCTCCGCACCCTCTATTTCGCTGCTCTCGCCTCACCTGATCCCGTCCCTCGTCGCCCCGCTCTATTTTCCCGGCTGGACCTGGCGGGCACGCCGGTTTGGGGCCGAACCTGATTCGGTTCTCCATTCTTCTTGGAAGGGGACCTGCTACAAGGGTTTGTGCTGGTCCTGCACTGGGTTCTTGCGGCGGTGTAAGGATTGGGGCGGGGAGTTCTCCTCTCTTGAATCTGAAATTCTTGAGTTTATGCAGAGTTCTGATAAGCCCGAAGCCTTTCCCACCAAAGAGGAGTTGGTTGCTGCAGGAAGGGTGGATTTGGTTAAGGCTATTGTCAACGAGGGAGGGTGGCTTGCCTTTGGGTGGGAATTGAATGGCGGGTCCAGTGGAATAGGCGGTCTTGAAGATAATTGTAGCTATGGAATTGACAGTTATGCCACTCGGGTTTCTGGGGTTTCTTCACCTTCCTCTTCTTCCCAAACATCCCAAACAGATGATTCAGTGTGAGATTTTTGTCTCTTGCTTTTATTGATAACCTGTTTCACATTTTCCCGCGTGTGTATGTTTTGGAGTTTTTTTTTTTCTGTATGTACCTGGCTTGAAGTGTATGGGGAAGGTTTGAAGGCCGCATATGGTCTTGGATTCTTGAATTTGCCACCAAGATTCTTGTAGATTGAATGAAATGGAGTAGTGACAAGGGTGTTGTTCAAAATATAGGTGAAGCTTTAGGATAAAAATACCGCATAGTTACAAGACTTTGGAATTGAATGTTAGGTCGTACAAAACCAACAAGAGAAAGAAATAAATACAGTAAAAACGAGAATGATGTGTTGGATTAGAAAACGTACTAGACAAGATAGGATTAAGATGCATTGGAGAGAAAGCTGTGGTGGCAGTGGCACCTATTACGGGAAAGAAGGTAAGGGCTTTGTCTTAGGTGTTTAAGCATTTTGTGGAGAAAATATGTTGAAATCCCACTGCCAATTGAGGAGAGTAAATCAAACAAAGGTTAGCCCAATTGCTAGAGGCAATAAAGCTACAGAAAAACGAATGAGAGATTTAGAGGACATTTATTTATCAGTGGATATGAGTTGTGATAGAAAATTATGGCGTGGTTTAATCAGTGTGGCTGGCCACACCTAGTAGGAAAAGGCTTGGCTATTGTTGCTTAATTTAGCAAGAATGAGCTAATTTATAATTATCCACTTTTTCTTTTCTTCTTCCTGTTGTCAAATAGATGAATCTGATATAACTTCAAGTGACAAGCGGGGTCCTGAGTGTTACTTTCTGGTATACAGAGAAATTATAGCTGACAATGAATCTGGCATTGCGGGTATATTGAATCGATTGGAGAAACAAAGAAATAGATCTTTTGGACTTGGTGTAGATAGTATTTCTTCTGAAAATAATGAAGACAAAGATGAATGGGATCATAGAACGGCTATGGATGCAGTAAGTAATTTTTATCCCACTTCAAATGCTGTTAGTTAGTTATTCTGGCACTATTTACATCATATGCTAGTATTGAGGAAAGGAAATATAACATATTTCAAAGTTCAAGAACATTTGATGATGAAAATTTCTATTTAACATTCACATTTCCAATGTTTCTCACATTATATATTTCTACCTATCAGATAAAGCTAATTAATGTATAGTTTTACAGTTCAGTGAACATGTGAATGAGCTGTTGCACCCTGAAGCTGAGAGAATCGGTTTTTGAAATTTTGCAGTTTTTATGCCCTTCACTATGTTGAAATTTTAAAATATTTCATGTTGTATCTCCTTTGTTGTATAGATAGCTACTGGCCTTGAAAATGGTAGCAGGGCACCCTCATTTAGCCCCATAAGCAGTCATCCCAGTGGTTCTCAGATCAAACCTGATCAGCATCGGTCACAATTAGGTATGGAAAATTCAGAAAGCTCACTTAAGCCAGAGATGTGGAGGAGTTGGATTGTTCAGAGAAATGGTTTTCCAGATGCAGATTTTGAAGGTATCGTTACGTTTTCAGATCATGTCTTATTATTGTAGTGGGGATCAACTGATATCTTTGTAATTGTGTCATAACAGATGCTGAAATTATTCCCAGTGAAACTCAGAAAGGAGGCATGAGTGATACTTCTGGACAACATGATATCCTCAAGAGAAGGGAGTTTTCATCTGAACTTACAAACAATGAAACAGGATTATATTCTCTTGATGGAAATGCAAGTCACAATGACATTAAATCCCGTATCCAGCATCTGGAATCCGAGCTATCTTCTACACTTCACTCGTTGAGGTCTAGCTCAGATAAAATTACCAAGCAGATGGTGAGTGTAACTATAAACAATACTGGATCTTTGCTGCAGTTATCTATGTTTTTTAAGCACGAGTGAAGTTCGCTTAGCTCATAGCATGTTTCTCGCTTTGTGATAAGTTGGGCCTGGCTAATCTCTATGACAATAGATAAAAAGAAAATTTGCTGCCACTTACTTTAGATGCCAGGGGATTTTTGTGTGCAACTTGTTTTGGGTTGGGAAAATCACACAAGCCAAGGAAGTTAGTACTCAACAAAGAATTTGAATGTTACTGAAAATTTGCGTTAAATCTATCAAATATATGTTATTAAAGAAATTTAATTCTCGCTTTCCTCATATCCGAAACTTTTATTTCTTTTTGGACATTTCTCTTTGTCTCTGCTCTTAGTACGGACTTAGATATATGCTGTGTGGCTGTGTGCTTTGACTGCTGTTAGCAAGGAGTTCTACTTTCTTTGCAGTAAGAAAAACGAAATATGTGGTAGCTAGTAGCTACGCCTATACGCCAATGAAATCTCGTAATAACTGTCCAATGTCTTAAACTTTCTGACACTGCTCTCAGTTTACTGTGAAGCATTATTATGAAGGCCTATCCTTGGGGTCCTAAATTAGTCCTGATCTGCATGCTGCATTTTCTTCAATAGGTTCAGAAGAGCTCTTCTGATGATCTGGCAAAGCTTTCCGATGCGTGGGAATTTCAGGAAAATGAGATCATGAATGCTCAGGACAAATTGCGTTCTATACAGGCTAAGTTGGCAGTGTTAGAAGGAAAGATGTCATTGGCAATAATGTATCCCTTGACACCATTCAATTAATGCGTCATGTATGGATAGATAAATAACATCTTGACAATATTGCATCCTTTTCTCCCAGGGATGCACATAAGGTAGTAGAAGAAAAGCAGACGAAGATTAGTAAGGCTCAGAAGGCTTTGCAAATGCTGAAGACTACTTGCGTAGTTTGGCCAAATAATGCTTCAGAAGTACTTTTAACAGGATCATTTGATGGTTGGTCCAACAAGGTCTAATCTCTTCCCAAGGAACTTTGTTTGTAGATATTACAGCCTGCATGCTTGTACAGTTTTCTGAAAAAAAAAAGTTTTTTTTTTATTTAAAAAAACGTTTTAAGTGTTTAAAAAATATATCAATAAAAAAATTAGTGTTTTATATCATAAAAATGCTTCACCAATAACTCAATCATTGGTGTGTATTAAAACTATTCATAATGCAACCTCTCTCGAGAAGCATATCACGATTCTCACATTCTCAAAATGGGTTCCATTCCATTTTATGCTTGTCTTGTGGGTCACAGCCGACCTTATTCAAGGATAAATCACTTAAGGATTGACGCATTTAACATGGGTTATGGATTCATAAATCACTATTTGCTTTGCTAGGTCAATTGTCTGTGGTTTATTGATAAAATTAAAAATCAAATTGCTTTCCTTATTGTCATAGTATTTTGCAAAATCAATTTTGTTTCGGAATGATCTAATGCATGCTTAAGGATGACTATATTTTTCAGATTACTTTATTGAACGCAATTGACTTAAATGCATTAAATATTTAATAGATAGTAATTAAATTGCAGAGAAAGATGGAGAGGTTAAGTAGTGGTATATTTTCTGTGAGCTTGCAGCTGTATCCTGGAAGATACGAGGTAAGTTGTATATTGTCTGCTAATGACTTAACCTATTGATGTTGTGCCCAATAAGATACACGTAGCAAGCATATTTCAATTACTTGTTTTTTTTTTTTGCAGATGAAGTTCATTGTAGATGGAGAATGGAAAATTGATCCCTTACGTCCTATTGTAACCAACGATGGCCACGAGAATAATCTTCTTATAGTTAGTGATTGATGGAAGAGAAAGTTAGCATAAGATAATAATATCTTTGGAACGCGGGAGGATGACATGCTCTAGTTTAGTTACCATTTTTTTCACTTTTGTACAAAATATTCGGTGAGAAGTTCATTGATTCTTTTACTTAGTCGATCTACTACTACTTTTAGATGTAGATATCTTGACTGATAACAACTAAACCCATTCAATCATTTTTAACATGTTCATATGATTGCGGCAGTAATGCCTCGTCGTATCAGTACGAGTAAATGGTGGTAATAAGGTTACATAACCATCTTTGCTATTTTGAATGTTTTTCTTGGCATACTTTCTCTGATCAATTGTAAAAGACGAGAAATGATTTAATGCAGCATATTTTCCATTTCTGGAAGTTAATGCTTTGAGATCAAGATCTGGGAGATATTTTTCTTTTCTTTATCTATGCTTCTTCAATTAGTTAGGATGGAAGAAACCATATTTGACATTCCAATGTTCCAGTCAATTCGAATAATAAGAAACTCCTTTCACTTTCTGTTGGGAGGATGACAGGCATTAAATGGACTAAAAATGAGTTTCAGCAAAGTCCATAAATTGGAAAATTGAACATATATCATCTATTTTTTTGTGTGATTGAGAAGACGATCACCCATAGTCACTTTACTTAAAGGTTCTCAAATTTGAGAGGGGACAGTAAAATGTAGCCTGAATCCAAAATAATTTAAGTATAAGACTTTCTTGGAATGTAGCATTTCTATCACTCTCATCGGAAGTTCAGAACAAGGCCAAAACGATTGTAAATGTAAACTTTAATTGAGGAGAATTTAGGGCATAGTTACAGCAAATGTGAATCCGCTTCCACAGAAAACTTTAATTGATTCAGCTTCATTCAGATCATAACCTAGATTTACTGTAACAGGACTGATTTGATCGCAAGTATCTCCTAAACCAAGTTGGCCGTGCTCACCCCAACCCCATGTTCTTACTTCTCCATTATCTGAAAATAGGAAGGAGGAAATAAGTCAGAATTTTTATGTGATTCAAAACTCCTCAAGAACGAAAAGAGTACATCTTGCCTGTGACAATGACAGAATGCTCGGCTCCGGTAGCAATATCAGTAATCTTCATCCCATCAAGGCCAGGGACTTTCTCCAAATTGACTTCTCTTAAATCTACTAAATAACGCAATGACAAGGCATAATATAAATATAAGAGTAAAGCAATGCGATGTAAGCAATCTCCATTGCACAAGAATTCGCATCTTTCTCACCCAAATAAATTATCTACGAATTTATGCAGGTTCATGATGATTATAATCGATTTAAATATCAGAGATGTATGCAACCGGAAAGTACATAAATTATGATGTCTTTATTGTTCAACGTTAACTCAAATGCATTACCAGGTATATGCTTGGCTGGGGGGCTTATGTTCTGAAGATCACTAAGCACTCCAAGGTGGTTTCCACCTAGCATATAAACCTCTCCCTCACCTAAGCAAAAACAAAAAAGGAAAAAATTGATAACAAAATGAACTTATTAAATAGGGAATTGATAGAAATATGCAAATCATTAAATTAAATTTGTTGGGTATTTAGTGTCAATAAATACCAGTCATTGTTAAAGCATGGTTCCATCCAAGAGCAACTTTGATAAAATTCAAAGAAGATTTTAAGCAATGAGGAACGTGAGCATCTTCAAAGCCCTTGAAGCCTCTTCCCCAAGTATAAACGTGCCCATCAACTAAAGATACTAGAATCATTTTAGAGAACAATTTAGTGCCACAGATATGATGAAGGGGAAAGTGGTGTTACCAGATACTGCAGCACTATGATCTCCATTTGCAGCAATTCCAATGATTTCAACACTTTCAAAGCCAGTAACAGTTCTAGGAACATTAACAGATTTGACCTTATCGTTGCTGACACCCAGCTGACCACGCTTCCCAGAGCCAAATCCATAAACTTGATTTCCTATACAATCTGCATCACAACGCCCTTTGCTAAATAAAAGAGCAACATAACAAACACATTCTAGGCACCAACTAAAACCAATCCAATACCTTTCAACAAGACTAGGGAATGACGCATTCCACATGCAACCTGCGCTACACGCTGATCACCAAAACATGTCAATTTGACAGGAGAACAGTGTGAGCCATAATCTCCATGTCCCAGTTGACCAAACGTCCCATCCCCACAAGTGAAGACACACCCAGAATCTGAAAACCAACAAAGAAGTGTTGGAGTTAATTCAGAAGTCTCATCCTCTTACTTGTTTACTTTAGTTACTGTTTATAAAACTGTCAACCACGACAGTTAATTCTGTTTCCATGTATCTGTTTTTCATCTCACTGTGTTTGTATAAATACACACCCTTATATGTCATTCAAGTTAAGTCGCATATTCAGAATATAGATATCTTCTTTCACTCTCTTTCGCTCTGATCTCTGCACTCCAATAGTGGTATTATAGAGCATAGGTTACGAAACCGGGAACGAAGGATTGTCTTGGGACGGTGCGGCTGACCAAGAAGTTGTTCGAGTTAGACGTTCTTGAATTCGCAAGACTAGTAGTGATGGCTGATCTTTCAACATTACAGTACTCGATACTCACAGATAAGAACTGGAGTCGTTGGAGTACCCAGATGCGGGTGGTATTCTGTGTGCAAAAGGTTAGCAATGTGATTGAAGGAGAATTGACGGCTGACTCTTCAGGCAAGGAGGAGCAGAAGAAAGAATTCAAGGAAAAAGACAACAAAGCGTTGCTGATAATACATCAATGCGTCGACGATACGCATTTTGAAAAGATTCAAAATGCAGCTTCAGTCAGGGAAGCATGGAACATTCTTGTTCGCTGCACTCGAAAAAGTCAAGAAAGTAAGGTTACAAACCTTGAGGAGGCAGTATGAACATATGGAGATGGAAGACGGTGATAAAGTAGGTGAGTTCTTCAGTCGTGTGATAACTGTTGCAAACCAAATGAAAACCTGTGGAGAGAAGATTTCGGACGTGATGATAATAGAGAAAATCATGAGATCAATGCCTGCTGCGTTTGATCACATCGTGGCCATTGAGGAATCCAGAGATATGGAGAAACTCAAGATTGAGGAGCTACAAAGTGCGTTTGAAGCCTATGAGATGTGAAGAAATGGAAAAAAGAAACGCGACGACCAAGCCTTAAAGATCCAACATGTCTCTAGTGAAGGAAAGAAAAAATCGAACAAGTGGAAAGGCAAGGATGTCGGTCAGAAGAAATGGAAGAAAGAAACAGCGGAACAAGAAGAAAAGAGTGATACCTCTGACAAGAAGGATATCACGAAAAAATATTATATGAAAAAGGATAAAAAGAATATCGAATGTTTTGTGTGTCGTAAGAAAGGTCAGTTCTCCTACGAATGTTGGTTTAACAAAGATGCGCAGAACAAGAAAGGGAAGAATAAAGAGGCTCACCTGGTGGAAGAAGAGTCAGATTTTGAACCCTTGATTCTTATGGTTGCAACCAACACAGAAAACACTGAGACGACAAAGAATATATGGTATGTGGACTCAGGTTGCTCAAATCATATGACATACAACAAAGATTGGATGACGAACCTGGATGAATCCAAGAAAAGCAAAATGAGGGTGGCTGACAACAGCACGCTGAGAGTGAAAGGAATTGGAAGTGTGAAAATCAAAAGAAAGAACGGGCTGCATGCAATGTTAGAAAACGTTATGCTTGTACCAGAGATGAAGTGCAATATCTTAAGCGTAGGACAACTAACGGAGAAGGGTTACACTGTCATCATTGGAAGCAATGCATAGATGGAGGTATATGACCAAGGTAAGAATTTGATTCTTAAATGTATAAGATCCGGAAATCGAACTTTTCAGGTTCGCTTGGATGCGGTCGAGACCTTGCAATGCTTGTCTTCTGTTAAAGAAGATGAGAGCTGGAAATGGCATCTTAGGTTCGGACACCTAAATTTCAAAGATCTGCAGCAGATGAGCAGCAAAGAAATGGTATCTGAGTTACCCAGTATCACTTAACCACGTAAGGAATGTGAATCTTGCATCATTGGGAAACAAGCCAGGAGACCGTTCAGAAAACAACTGGAGTCGAGATCAAAAGAACGATTGGAAGTGTTGCACTCAGACGTGTGTGGACCGATTGAGCCTCCAACACTAGCAGGGAACAAATACTTTGTTACCTTTGTCGATGAATTCAGCCGAATGGTATGGGTGTTCTTGATGAGATAGAAGAACGAAGTGTTGGAAATATTCAAACGTTTCAAGAAAAACATAGAAAGAGAAAGTGAAAAGCGAATTAAGCTGCTCAGAACAGATGGTGGTGGAGAATATACATCACGAGACTTTGAAGCCTTCTGTCAAGATAATGGAATAATTCACGAAGTAACAACAGCTTATACGCCAGAGCACAATGATTAGCCGAAAGACGTAATCGTACCATTATGAACATGGCCAAGTGCATGCTCAAGGAGAAGAGTGTTGCTCGTGAATTGTGGGGAGAAGCAGTGGCCACAACTGTATATGTCTTGAACAGGTGTCCGACCAAGTGTCTTCCAGACAATGTACTGCATGTAGCCTGGACAGGTAAGAAAACTTCTGTCAAACACTTTAAAATATTTGGTTCATTGGCATTCTGTCATGTAGCAGATCAGAAGAGAGTTAAACTGGATGATAAGGGCGAGGCCATGGTATTTGTGGGATATCATCCCACAGGAGCTTATAGGCTATTCGACCTGATCAGAAAGAGAATCACGATTAGCAGAGATGTGGTCGTTCTTGAAGATGAAAGCTGGAACTGGAAACTCAATCAAACCAGCTTGAAGAAATCAACCACGTTGATGCACATACCATTGTCAGACGAAGAAGAAGGAAATGTCGAGATAGATGAACCCATACAGGCAGTAGACAACACAGGAACCGCAGGATCTATAAACAACGAATCCAGACCAAGAAGACAAGTGGTACGACCCTCAAGACTCACTGATTATGAAGTATATTCAGACACCGAAGTTGATGAAGAGGGAGATATAAAACATCTAGCTTTGATTGCTGGGAGTGAGCCCATGGATGTCAATGAAGCTCTATCACAACCAGTTTGGAGAGCTGCAATGACTGAAGAACTAAGATCTATCGAGAAAAACAAGACTTGGAAGTTGGTGGATTTACCACATGACAAACAGAGTATAGGTGTAAAATGGATTTTCAAGACAAAAGTAAACCCAGATGGTTCTGTGTTAAAGCACAAAGCAAGGCTCGTGGCCAAGGGTTTTCTTCAGAAAGAAGGGGTAGACTTCACTGAAGTGTTTGCACCTGTTGCCAGGTTAGAAACAATTCGTATAGTTGTTGCTATAGCATGTGTTAACAAATGGACTCTATTTGCTCTTGATGTGAAATCTGCTTTTTTGCAAAGCTTTCTTGAGGAGGAAGTATATATTAAGCAGCCTCTGGGGTTCATCAAGGAAGGAAGAGAGCATCAAGTTTATAAACTTGATAGAGCTCTCTACGGACTGAGACAAACCCCTCGTGCTTGGAATAAAAGGATCGATGTGTTTTTTGCCAGCAAAGGTTTCGAAAAGTGTACAGTGGAACATAGTCTATATGTGAAGACAAACAGCGGTAATAATGTCTTGATCGTGTGTCTCTATGTTGATGACTTGCTGGTGACTGGTTAAAGCTTGAACGAGATGGAAGAATTTAAACGACTAATGAAGACGGAGTTTGACATGACGAATCTGGGAGAGCTTAGGTACTTCTTAGGAATGGAATTCTTTAAGACTTCTGCAGGGCTGTTGATGCACCAAAGGAAGTATGTAAAAGACATACTAAGCAGATTCATGATGAACCAATGTAATGAAGCAGAAACCCCTCTCGAGGTTGGTAAAAAGTTGAAGATCAATGCAGGGGAAGAAGGTGTAGATGGAATTAAGTATAAGCAACTGGTTGGATCGTTGAGATTCCTATGCAACAGTCGACCAGATATTATGTTTGGAGTTGGCTTGTTAAGCCGGTTCATGAGTGATCCTAAGAAAAGCCACATGACTGCTGCAAAACAAATGCTCAGATATATTAAAGGAACCGAAGACTTTGGCATTTTATTTCCACAAAGACAGAAGTTAGGAGAACTGAAACTGGTTGGTTATTCAGATGCAGATTTTGGTGGTGATGAAGACAACAGGAAGAGTACATCCGGAAGCATATTCTTCCTTCACGATGCTCCTGTCTCATGGAGTTCTAAAAAGCAGAATATAATAGCATTATCAAGCTGCGAGTCAGAGTATGTAACAGGGTGTCATGCAGTGTGTCAAAACGTGTGGCTGAGTGAGGTTCTGAGACATTTGAAGGTAAATACTGTAAACTGTGTTGAGCTGAAAATGGACAACACATCAGTTATCAACCTTGCCAAGAACCCTGTGAGCCATGGTCGTACTAAGCATATTGACATTAAGTACCATTTCCTACGCGACATGGTTAGTAAAGGAAAGATTGATCTGAAATACTGCAGAACCGAGCTCCAACTTGCATATATATTTACAAAGTCTCTCAATCGGAAAAGATTCAAGTTTCTCAAATCAAACATTGGTGTGCAGTCTCTAAAGACTCTGAATTAAACAGGTGTGTTGGAGTTAATTCAGAAGTCTCATCCTCTTAGTTGTTTACTTTAGTTACTGTTTGTAAAATTGTCAACCACGACAGTTAATTCTGTTTCCATGTATCTGTTTTTCATCTCACTGTGTTGTATAAATACACACCCTTATATGTCATTCAAGTTAAGTCGCATATTCAGAATATAGATATCTTCTTTCACTCTCTTTCTCTCTGATCTCTGCACTCCAATAAGAAGAACAAATCAAAGGAAAAAAAAAAAAACACTTTCAACAGAAAACCAGGTAACCTCAACATTCAAAAAAATCGGTGAAGACATAGCCAGAAGAGTGCAAACCTGAAACGAAACCTGAGTGGCTCCACCCAGCAGCGATATTGGTTATGAAGTAGCCATCCAATGACGTTACAGCCGTGGGAAACAAAGCGTTACTCACAACCTCCCCATGGCCCAGTTGCCCAGAATTGCCCCTACCCCATGAAAATACCTTCCCAGCTATCGTCATCATCATCATTAGTTTAAAAAAACCTTGACATTAAAAAAAAATGGAAGAGAAAAAGACAGAGGAAGAACGGTGTTATAGCATACCAAAGGTCAAAGCTATGACATGAGCGCCGCCACATGCAAGGGAAGAGATGGAAGAGAGAGAGGGTTGGTGAAGGAGTTGAGGGAAGAGCTCATCCTTAACAATCTTTGTTCCTAACTGACCCTCGCTTCCAGCACCCCAACTCCACACAATTTGTTCTCCTTTTTCTTCTTTTTTCTCTGTTTTTTCAGATTCTTCCATCACCGCTTTATGTCTCTCCACTGTCTTCACAATATCACTCTTCTCCCCCCAATCACCGTTCACACTCCTTTACTTTTTATAATCTTTCCTCTTATAATATTTATATATTTACTTTGTTATTTTACTTTAAATTAATTTTATCTTTTTCTATCTTTTATTATATCTTATATTTTATACCAAGCAAGCACATCTGACCTGGTTTTTAATTTATATGTCACCTTGTTTTATTTTCTTTTCTATTTTTAAATACTTGTCTACGAAACGGTAAAAAATAACTTCAATAATTTTAGACTAAATTATTAATATTAATTTGATTCTTTACTTTTGGAATTAAATTTATGTTATTCTTTTATATTTTTAAAAGGGAGTCAAAATGGCCATTTATTTGGTTTGAAATTAATTCTGCCTACATATATTAACTTAAATATAATAACTGTTAAAGATAATAACAGAAACATTAAATATTTTTGGTTTTAAATATACTAACTGTTAAAGATAATAACAAAACATTTTCTTAAATATTTTCATTACACGTTATTGCTTCTCTCCCAACATTTATTTTTAATGGACATTTGGAAAAAGCATTCAAATATTGAACTAAAAGACAAATAATAATAATAATAATAATAATAATAATAATAATAATAATTTTGTTATGAGAAGAAAACAAAAACTTCAAAAGCTAGTAACAACTTGAACTTTATTTTGTACAAAACATGCACATAAAAAACAAAGGGAGAAGTATAAGTATCTTCGTTCACTTAACTTCTAACTTAAATAGGTTTAAGTTAAATTATATATGGATTGACTCATTTTTTTTTAAACTTAAATGTTATATAGTTTTTAATACATTTAAATGTCACTTATTATTTATATCAATACTTGGTAAAATAGGTGACATCTTGAACTTTTTACAA
This sequence comes from Vigna reflexopilosa, assembly GCA_027742785.1. Classification (NCBI taxonomy): domain Eukaryota; kingdom Viridiplantae; phylum Streptophyta; class Magnoliopsida; order Fabales; family Fabaceae; genus Vigna; species Vigna reflexopilosa. The sequence continues at coordinate 21,081,937 of CM050930.1, read as the reverse complement.
CATAAGAAATCAAACTAAATCTACAAGTAAAGATGAAAGACTATATTGTCAATTATATCTTAATTAATCCATTTTAAATTTATATAATTTGAATTAAAAACTTTGTTTAAATTTAAATTTGATACTTTTGTCACGTCCAGTTTAATTCATATATAGTGATCATATTTGTTTGTTATTACATTAATCTTAAATTATCAAACATGATTGAAATTCATATTTTAATCTGTTCCAATTATAAATTTTACAATAAAACAAGTAGAATAATAGATTTAATTCTTTATATATAACACAAATCAAAGTCTGAGCTGGTCATGAAAGAGGAACCATTAAGTCTAATTGTAGTGTGAGGGGGCGGTTGGTCGGGTGAGGAGGGATAGGCAAGATGGTAGTCGCATAACAACAAGGGTGGTCGGGCGAGCCGGTGTATCGATCAGGCAAGTTGGCGTACCGAGGAGGATTTCAGACAAGATATGGTAGATGATTAGTGGATTTGGTAAGCGGATATCACGGGCTCAATGGCAACGGTTACAAGTAGTGGGCGAATCTTGCGGGATTATGGGTCAGCGATTACGAATAGTTAATACCCATTACTTTGATCTGAGGCCTATAAATATAGAGATATTAGCCAGGTACATTGTTTTTTCGTCTGATCACATTTTACACTGATTACTTGGTGACTTGGCTGACTTGAGTGTCAGAGTGCTAACTTGCAGGTCACCTCTGATCGATAGGAAAGCGTGGAAGATCGCGAGAGCAACGCAAGCTAGGACAGTTTTGATTGTGTGGTCTTGGATCCTACATCCGAAACATTTTGGCGCCCACCGTGGGGCCCGAGATTTCATATACAACCCAAACACGATCACAATGGCGGGAGAGCTTCACTTACAGCTACTACAAGAGATGCAAAGGCAGATGCAGGAGATGAGGGCAGAAATGACGGCGATGAGAGTTGAACGTGGTAATGGAATGGGTGGACAGTCGGCTTAATCTATGAATGTTGAAACCGTTCATTATGAGAATAGAGAAGAAGGCAATCCCGTAACACAGGGAAATGGAATGCACGAGGAAACCAATACTGGATCTAGCAGATAGGGTGGACGACGAAATGGACGAGGAAGAGGGGGGCATGGGGGGGTAGAGGTGAAAATGGGCGAGGAGGGGGAAATGGAAGAGGAAAAGGAGGGAACGGACATAATGGAGGCGGAGGTGGACACGGAGAGGGAAACTTTGATAACCAAAGTGGCCAAGAAGGACATGAGGTGTCAGAAGAGCATAATCCACTAGTTGACGATCGGGCAGTAATCGAATTACCCGATCAAGCAGAAGGACTACATCTTTTCACTGCGCGTGTTATGAGAGCTCTTACGCCGGAGAACAAGGTGTTACCATTGATGGAGAGGTACGGGGGTTCGACGGACCCGATCAAGCACCTTCATTCTTTCGTTGATGCTATGGTAGTTTATTCTTCAGACGAGCTGGTGTGGTGTAGAGTTTTTTCCCTATCATTGAAGGAGGAGGCTCTGGATTGGTATCATTTGTTGTTACCTCGAACGATAGATAGTTTTGCTACACTGAGACAGCTCTTTAGTCAACAATATGCTTCAAGCTGAGCTCCGTGCGTGACATACACTGCTTTGGTAAGAATGAGACAGGGAAGGGAGGAATCCCTTAAGATATTCATGGAGAGATTTAACCGAACATCACGACAAGTAAGGAACGCTGACCAGAGGTTGATAGTGAGCGCTTTAACTACTACTTTAAGACCAGGACCATTTGTTGATTATTTGTATGCGGAAGAACCTCAGGTGATGGGTGAATTACAAAACAGATTGGCGAGTTTTATCCGCATAGAGGAGGGAAGAGCTTATCAGAAAGGACAAGAGGTCGAACCGACCAACAGAATAAGAAGGGAGAGCGGGGCAGAAGGATGTTTAGGAGAGATGAAGGGGCAAGCGGGCAGAGAGGGGTGGATCAGTCTAGAACTCTTCAGTATGCTCATCACACACCACTCAACACCCCTAGAGCTAGAGTGATGGAAGAGGCCTTGAGGGCAGATCTATTAACAATGGTTCGAGCTTCGACACCTCCAGGGGCCGATGAGAGTAAGTATTGCCGATATCATCAAAATATGGGGCATACTATAGAAGACTGTAACACTTTGAAAGACAAACTGGAAAGTTTAGTACAAGCAGGACATTTGTAGAAGTTCGTACAGCGCGGTCGACAGGGGATTCAGAGCAGAGCAAGAGGATCGTCTGGAAACGTTCTAACTAAACGGGACGTACAAAAAAGACCGGGTCATAGCAGAAGTAGAAGTAGAAGTCAAGAGAGGACGCCTCGCGGAGTCATAAATACAATTTTTGGAGGATTTGCGGGAGGAGGCTCAGCGGTCTTTGCCCGAAAGAGGCATATGAGAAGTTTGCATAATGTGAATCGGGCCGAAGTAATTAGGAAGTCGATGCCCGCAATTACATTCTCGGATGAGGATTTTCACGCCCCTGATCCCGATCAAGATGACCCAATGGTTATTACGGCCATGATTGCCTGATATCAAGTGAGTAAGGTGCTTATTGATCAAGGGATTTCGGCCAATATTTTATATTGGAAGACCTTCCAACAGATGGACATACTCGAAGGGGCTGTTAGGCCTTTTCACGAGCAGATTGTGGGATTTGCAGGAGAACGGGTGGATACGAGGGGCTATGTAGACTGAATGGTGAGTTTAGGGTTGGATAAGATTGCAAAGGAATTGCTGGTGCGATTTCTTTTAGTAGAGGTAGAAACTTCATACAATGTCTTGTTGGGTCGCCCATGCTTGAACGCTTTCGGCGCCATTGTTTCTACCCCTCACTTAGTGTTGAAATATCTTGATGAGGGGAAGGTGTATACCGTCTGAGCGAACGAAAAGATGGCCAGAGAATGCTATGTCGCGGGGTTGAAAGTCAAGCCACAATCTGAGGGAAAGTTGGAGGATCGCTCGGTAGTGGCCATGGCAGACTTGGATCCTAGGATGAATATAGATGATCAGATAGAACCGATGGGAGAGACTCAATCCTTCCTTCTAGGAAAAAACGAGGATCAGGTAACTTTAATTGGAAGGGGCTTGAACGATGACCAGGCGTGAGAGATAGGTCGGGTATTGACCAATAATAAAGATTTGTTCGCGTGGGTGCCATCAGATATGCCAGGGATACATCTGGGAGTGATCTCTCATAAGTTATCTTTATTCCGAGACGCGCGACCGGTGGCGCAGAAGAAGAGAAGGTTGGGGTTAGAGAAGAGACAGGCTGTGGATGAGGAGGTACAGAAGCTGCTTGACGCAGGGTTCATAAGAGAAGTGAAGTACACGACCTGGTTGGCTAATGTAGTCATGGTAAAAAAGTCTAGCGGCAAGTGGAGGATGTTACGGATTTCACTGATCTAAACAAAGCATGTCCCAAAGACACGTACCCTCTTCCCAGTATCGATGGGTTGGTGGATGGAGTTTCGGGGTACGAAGTTCTTAGTTTTTTGGATGCTTACTCAGGGTATAATCAGATCCCTATGTATCAGCCGGATAGTGAGAAAACTGCTTTCATTACCGAACGGTCGACGTATTGTTACACTGTCATGCCGTTCGGATTGAAGAATGCAGGAGCGACTTATCAACGGCTTATGGACAAAGTGTTTCACAATTAGATTGGAAGGTGCATGGATGTGTACGTTGATGATATGGTAGTACGTAGCCGATCGGTAGAGGACCACATCGGAGATTTGGAAGAGGTGTTTGGACAGGTTAGAAAATATGGGATGCGGTTGAACCCAGCCAAATGCACGTCAGGGGTGAATGCAGGGAGATTTTTGGGGTTCATGTTAACTTCCAGAGGAATAGAGGCTAATCCCGACAAGTGCAGGGCCATTGTGGAAATGCGCAGCCCTGATAATTTGAAGGAGGTACAAAGACTAGTCGGGCGCTTGACGTCTCTGTCTAGGTTTATACCCAATTTGGCGGAAAGGATCAAGCCCATCTTGAAGGTGATGCGAAAAGGTTCACGAGGAGGGTGGAGTGAAGAATGTGAAAGAGCGTTCGGGAAGGTAAAAGAAATTTTGACCGAACCACCCGTTATAGGCCGACCGAACCCTAGACACGAGTTGCAAATTTTCTTGGCGGTCACGGAGGAGGCAATAAGTGCAGCACTAATCCAGGAGAAACCTCAATTCAAGTTGATCTATTTTCTTAGTCGAAGCTTGAAGGAGGCAGAGATTCGGTATCAGCGGTTGGAGAAGGTAGCTTTGTCTTTGCTATATGCAGCTCGGCGCCTTAGGCCATATTTCCAAGGACATCAAGTGATAGTACGAACTGATTACCCAATCGCAAAGATTTTGCGAAAACCTGACTTGGCAGGGAGAATGATAGGATGGTCGGTGGAATTGTCAGAATTCGGATTGCATTATGAACCAAGAGGATCGGTCAAAGGCCAGCATTTGGCGGATTTCACAGTAGAATTACCAGGGAAAGAAATAAGGGAAATCTGGTGGAGATTATACGTAGATGGGTCAGCCTGTAAAAATGGAGGAGGAGCGGGAATAGTTCTTGAAGGGCCGGACGGACTAATGGTAGAACAATCCATTATTTTTATGTTTAAAATCAGCAAATATCAGGCCGAATACGAAGCATTGATAGCTAAAATGGAATTAGCAGGAGATATGGGGGCATAATCCTTAGAATGTCGAATGGACTCACAGGTGGTTGAAGGGCACATGAACGATAGCTTTCAAGTCAAGGATGACCAATTGTTGCAGTATTTCCACAAGGCAAAACGATTAGAAGCACGTTTTAAGACGATTAACATAAAACATGTTCCATGAGACGAAAATACCCGAGCCGATATGTTATCTAAGCTGGCTAGTGGGAAAGAAAAGGGGCACCTGAACTCAGTTATCAGGCAGGTACTTCAAAAATCAACAATTGAATGCTTTGAGGTTTGCACTGTTGATGGTACAGATTGTTGGAAGAATGAGATCATTCGGTTGATCAAGGATCAAGATGAAGGGAAGAATCTACAGGCTGATGAGGCAAAGAAAATATCCAGATATTGTATGATTGGAGAAGACCTGTATAGGAGGGGGTATGTCACGCCTATTATGAAATGCTTATCGGTAGAAGAAGCGAACTATGTCGTTCGGGAATTGCATTATAGAATTTGTGGGAGACATACAGGAGGCCGGGCACTGAAAGCTCGGGTTCTAAGGGCAGGATTTTTCTGGCCCACACTGGAGAAGGATTGTATGGACTTTGTACAGAAATGCTTGACTTGTCAAAAGCATGGGAATGTTTTTCATACTCCTGCAGCAGAATTGCATAACATTATAGCTCCTTGGCCGTTCGCCCAATGGGGAATGGATATAGTGGGACTTTTCCCGATCGGGAGAGCACAAAAAAAGTTTCTCTTGGTAGCAGTGGACTATTTTACTAAGTGGGTGGAAGCCGAACCATTAGCGAGGATTTCGGCCACTTAGGTAAAACAATTTGTATGGAGGTTGGTGTGCAGGTTCGGTAAACCCAAAACCATCGTGACAGGTAATGGCAGACAATTTATTGACAGGAAATTACTAGCCTTCTATAAAGAATTGGGAATCATTAGTGTAACGAGCTTAGTCGAACATCTGCAGACGAACGGGCAGGCTGAGGCTGCTAACAAGATCATCGTTCAAGACTTGAAGAAACGGTAGGGAGAGGCAAAAGGAGGATGGGTAGATGAGATTGACCAAGTATTATGGGGGTATCGTTGCTCCCCACATGGTTCGACTGGAGAATCACCCTTCAACCTGACGTATGGAACGAATGCAATGTTACCGGTTGAGATAGGAGAACCGACCGTCAGAACATAGTTGAACGACATGGACCTGAACGCGGAACAAATTCGAAGTAATCTGGATGTATTGGAAGAGCGGAGGAACGTAGCTGTAGTGAGAAATGAAGCTTAGAAAAGACTGGTGGTGAGAAGATATAATACAAAGGTACGACCTAGGCGATTCATTGAGGTAGACTTGGTGTGGCGCAAGACGGCTGACGCTCGGAAGAAAGCATCGGAGGGGAAGTTGGTAGCGAATTGGGAAGGCCCATTTAGGGTAAAGGAAGATTTAAACAATGGCGCTTACCGGTTGGAGCACTTGACTGGGGAAGCCGTACCGAATACTTGGAATGCAACACATTTAAAATTTTATTTCAGTTGAATATTTTGTAATCTTCTACTATTCATTAATAAGATCAAGATGTTATCCCATAAATTGACTTCGATGAATCTCAGGGAGTCAGAAAATTGACCCTTGATCGGGAGTTAGGAAGGGAGGAGAAACGAAGTCAGAAAATTGACTTCGATGAATCTCAGGGAGTCAGAAAATTGACCCCTGATCGGGAGTTAGGAAGGGAGGAGAAAAAAAGTCAGAAAATTGACTCTGATGAATCTCAGGATGTCAGAAAATTGACTCCTGATCAATTGAAAATAGGAGGAACGAAGTCAGAAAATTGACTTCGATGAATCTCAGGGAGTTAGAAAATTGACCCCTGATTGGGAGTTAGGAAGGGAGGAGAAACAAAGTCAAAAAATTGACTCCGATGAATCTCAGGATGTCAGAAAATTAACTCCTGATCGGTTGAAAGGAGGAGGAATGAAGTCAGAAAATTGACTTCGAAGAAGCTTAGGGAGTTAGAAAATTGACCCCTGATTAGGAGTTAGGAAGGGAGGAGAAACGAAGTCAGATTGCAACGACATTTCGATGATCGGGGAAGAATTTTGAGTTATACGATTGTAATGAAAAAACATACATTCATGCAGAATTAAACTAAGCAGTGCATAGTAAGTATCAAATCAAATAACATTCCCGAACGGTACTCAATCACGATTGCAACAATGTCAAATTACATGTAAAAGGTTCATTCGATATACAAATATTAAAAATATTAGGCCTGCGCGCCAGAAGAAGGAACATTGGAAGGTTCGGCAAGGGTTTCTTCAGGAATGGAATGGACGGCCGGAAGATCCTCTTCAATAGTAGGTGGGGCTTGAACGGACAGATCCATAAGCTGCCCATTTATATACACTTTCATGATGTCAAAATCGGGATGCTCCAAGGGGATGCTCCAACCGGAATCGCGACGGGACGATGATCCAAAAAAGAGAAACATTTAGGTAAAAGATTTGGAGTCGCCACCATAGTTTATTCTGGAAAACTACGGAAAAACCATAAAATGATAAGGCATGGTCCAAAAAACCAGATTTTGGGTTCGGGAGTCGGTTACGTGTAGGGAAGGTGTTAACACCCTACAACGCCCGCCCTAAGGCAGTACCTTTAATGAAATGCGTAAACGTGATGTGGTTTTCGAAATATTTAATTTCCCCTAAAAATAAGAATCTAAAGAAACAAAACAAAATATATATTATTTATTTTTAATTTTTGTGCCCGACAAGGTTTGACCTTGCTCCTACGTATTCTCAGTCAGACTGAGAAATCAGGGTTACGTAGTTCTTTAAAATTGTTTGGAAAATTTGTTTGAGAAATTGTTTAATGGTAATTTGGATTTTTTGGGAAAGTGAACCTGACAAGGACTAGCCTTGCTCCTACGTATCTCCACTTTTGATGGAGAATCAAGGATCACGTAGTTCTGGCTGAAAGATTGTTTGTTGAAAGATGTTTTTAGTTTTTGAAGATTTTATATTTTTTGGTATTTATTATTATTTTTTATATAAAAAGGGGAAAGGTTTTTAGCACAAGGCCTACGCGATCGGTCGCACATGTGTTTTAACCTTTTGTATTATTTTTTGTAAAAATAAGGAAAAAGGTTTTTAGCATAAGGCCTACGCGAACGGTCACACGTGTGCTTTAACCTTTTAAATCAATTTTTTTGTTATTTTTAGAAGAAAAGGGGAAAGGCTTTTAGCACAAGGCCTACGCGAACGGTCGCATGTGTGCTTTAACCTTTTAAAAAATATTTTATTATTTTTGAAAGAAAGAAATTGTTGAGTGCTAGGCTGATGTGGACGATCGCACGAGCACTCAAAAGCCATTTTTTCACTTTTATAATTTTATCATTTTTATATTATTCTTTTCTTTTATTTTATAAATTTTTTTTGAACATTAATTTTTATCAAAAGTGAGTGTATAGTAACTATTGAGTTTCAACTAGTAAAATAAAAGTAAACCCAAACCTAAGAAAGAGGGCAACAAAAGCAACAATAAAGTGTGGTGTGTGCATTTGAAAGATAGGTGCAGGAAGTAAAACAGAAAAGAAAAGCTCAATAGACATAGGGGGTGCAGAAGGCAAAACCAGGGTGGTGAAGAAACTTGCTCGGCCCAGGCCCCTTTTTTTGTTTTTGTTTGTTTGCAGAATTGGGATGGGGTGTGAATGAGAGTGCACGTGGTGGCGGGCAGAAAGAATACGGCCCAGTAGCCAGGCCCAAGGCCTCTTCTCTTTTTTTTTCCAGAACATTAGGGGTTCGATTGAATCCCCCATTTCACCATCTGCACTACTTCAGAGACTTGGGGACTCCTCCTCCAGAGACACTCACCTCCGCCGCTCACGACCACGACCAGCCACCACCAAACCGGCCACCGCAGTCCACCGTTCATGGCGTCGACACTCGCCGCTAGAGCCATCGTCGGCCACGACACTAGACTTTCTTTCGCCCTCTTCTCTCCGCGCGATAGAAACCTTCTCGATCGTGGACGGCGCCGGTCGTTCATCGCCGCTGATACTGCCAAACAAGGGCCGCCGCTCTCCGTTGAGCTCTTCCCACCTCCATTGCGTTGCCGCGACCACCGTGGAGACAGCCGCCAGCGCTGCCTAGGGCCGATGGCATTTCCTAGAGCTGGTAGCCCCACTCCCTTCTTCTCCTCGCGCGTGAGGGAGATAATTCTTCCTTTGCGAATCGCCTATTGGGCAAGCTCGGCCACCGCAATCCGCAAGCCAGAGCACCGCCCAACATCACCAGTCAGCACCGTCGTCCAGGCTAGTAGCGCAATCGCCCTTCGTAGCGGTTCAACCTCTCTTGCTAGTGGCATCACTCCGCGACACCGATGCAGCGACACCACTTCCCACTCTCCTCCCTCTCCACTTCACTTGCCAGCCTTCATCATTCAACGCTTATCCGAATAATTGGAGGTAACAAAAAAACGATGGAAAATGGATGAGGATTTTGAAATGAAGATGCAAGTGCCATCCGAAAATGGTGTAAGGGAACTATGGTAAGTAGCCGAATGTAGTTGCCACCACTAAATGAAATTGAAATTGTAATGTAAATGTCTATGGTTTTCTCTCTTGAAGATGGTTATGCTGTATGTTGGAGGAAATTGGGGTATGTCTGTTTTTAGTTGAATTTCTGACGATGAAGGAGTATGTGGTTTTATGTGATGGTTGAAGGGATGAATTCGGTTGGAGGGGATGACGGGTTGGAGCAATGAGGCGTGGCCAGCATAAAAGGGGGGTTGTATGTATGTGAAGAAAAAAATGATGGCCGACAAAGGGAGGAAAATTGAGGTCGATATCAAAGAATAGGCCTGGACGATGCGCTAGGTGGTGTTGTTCATGGGTGTGAAAGGTCTTTGGGAGACAGACAAGACCTCTGTTTTTTATTTCTCATGATGAAGGAGTATCATGGGTGAAGAGATCAGTTTTAGTGTAAAACGAATGAGGTTGGTCAGGGTGAATATGAGTTGTGGTGAGCCAAAGGGGAATTGGTTGTTGTACGTGTGGACAAAGCGGTTCGGATTCTGAAGGAAGGGGGAATGGATGCGATAAAACCCGAAGGAGTGTCTCCTTCTTGAATTCTTGCAGCGAAGGCTATTGTTGAGGTTGGAATTGTTGTGATGGGTCTATGAAAATGTTGTTGGCTAATACGTGCTGGGAGATGAGGATTTGGGATTAGGGGTGGTTACCAGAAAGAGAGGTCAATCTTTTAAATTAGAGTAGTGTGTGTGGAAGAAAATGAGGGTGAAAGGCCAATTGTGGTTTTGGTGGTTACGGGTGTGGGGATAGAGGAGTGGTGAGCAAAAGGGGCGTGTCGCTTGTGCGTGATGGAAGAAAACGTTTTTGAGGAGACCCTACTGTTGTGTCAGTCTGTGGAGTGGAAATGGTACCGTCAAAAGTGTGCCTCAAATCTGTTGGGGTGGTGGTCTGATCCTGCTCTGCAGTGAGGTGTTGGTTCGGTCCATAGGGAGCGCAGAGGGGGAGAGAGAGTTGCCAACTCAAAAGGGTAATGTTCAAAAAAGGTTTTGTTTTGTTTTTGTTGAGGAGATCATAGGTGTAGTGTCGAGAGAGAGGAATCGGGATTGGAAAAAGGAAATGTGGTTGATTGGGGTCATGCGGTAGTGGAGAGCCAAAAGGGACGTGCTAGGTGGTGTTCACCAAAATTCACGTAACATATTCTTAAAGAGAAGAAAATGTTTCTGAAATTTACTTCATCCAGGACCGTAACAGTGTGCTGCAGGTGCCTTCAATTGGGAATCCAATATATATATATATATATATATATATATGTGTGTGTGTGTGTGTGTGTGTGTGTGTTTTACCTGGTGGCTGTGAAGCACCTTTTTCTTTTTGATTCATGTTTATTCTTTTTAATTAGTTTCTTTTTATTTTTTAATTATTTTTTATTTTGTTTCTTTCCTTTTTTTTTACTTAATTATATATTAGTTATATTTAACTACACATTAATTATGTTAAAAAGGCTAAAAAAAAAGATTTAAAAAAGAGAAAATTATAAAATGAGAAGTAAAATAAAATACAATAATGATAAAAGTAAATAGGAATGAAAATAATAAAAATGAAAACAAGTAACTAATAAAACATAGGACGATAGACTACGACAAAGTCATAAACCAATCCGGACGAAATTTGGTATTGACACAAGGGTTTCTTCAGGAATGGAATGGACGGCCGGAATATCCTCTTCAACAATAGGTGGGGCTTGAACGGACAGATCCACAAGCTGCCCATTTATATACACTTTCATGATGTCAAAATCGGGATGCTCCAAGGGGGTGTTAAAAAAGTAATGGCACTGAGCGATTCCTTGGTCAAAGCCAAGCTGGCGTTCCTGGGAAATTTCATCTCCCAGGGAAGCGTTTTCGATTATCAATCTATCCCTTTCAGTAACAGCAGCATCCCGTTCGGCGGTAGCTGCGTCCCGTTCCTAAGTTAACGCTTTGCATTGGAAGGAGGCTTTTTGCAGGTCCAGCTTCAAACCATCAATCGATTGTTTAAGCAAAGTCACTTCTTTCTGAAATTCCTTCAGGTTGTCCGCAGCCTTAACCCGATTGTCCTCGGCAGCCTTAGTAACCTCTTCTAGGTGGAGGGAAAGTGTGGTGTTTTTCTTCTTCACTTCCTCTAATTCCTTGTGGGGCCAGCTTGGAAACCAGTAAAGGTTTATTTGTTCCAGCGGTATAATTTAGACAAACACTAGCCCCGATAAGCTCATAGGCCATGTTCAAAGACTCACTAGGAGTCATCCCATTGAAAGGTTTCCTTTCTTCAGCAGTAAGGTTGAATTGCAGACGATCGGCGATGTGAACGTGGGGGTTCAACGGTCCGGTGAGCAAGGGAGCACTCATTTTTCGTCTCTTTGGAGGAGACAGCGTTTTTTCCTGACTCTTCCTTTTGGCTTTACCCTTAGCCGCTTCAGGATAGGTGGGATTTGTGTCAGGGACAGGACTCTAAGTATCAGTGACCTTCAGGACAGGATTCACCGAACGGGAGGTGATGGGGACAGTCGACCTAGTTGGCTGTGCAGAAGATGTGCCTTCTACGGTTCTTCCTAGCTTACTTTTGTGGGCCATCATGCATACGAACGATTGATGCTGTTCCATCCCTCCAAAGAAATCTGCGATAAAGAAGCAAATTTAGACAAGTTAATATTGATCGATCAACGAAACAAAGCTAGGGGAAAAGCTTACCAAACACTCTAGCACGTAGAGTGTCGGTCCCGAGAAGATTTAAGAGCTTGCGGGACGAGGTCTTCCGGGGTAGCTGATCGATTTGGCTTATTATGTCTAGCTTGTCCTCAGTCATCTCCGATTTAGCCCATGAGTCCACCCGATTCGGGTTTTCGGTCCAGTAAAATGGGAATCTCGGACGGCCGTCATCGAAAAAATACTTTGGCCGACCGGGTTCTCGTATAGCTATTTTACAAAAATTTGATTTGAAGTCTTTATAAGAGGAGTTAAAGGAGGTGAACAATTGTTTATCTTTCACGGGAAGGAGTGATACCCATGATCTGTTAGCTTGGGGTAAGGCACAAAAGAAGTAGAGAAAGGAAGTAGGGGTCGGGGTTAGAAGAAAGCCGGTGCAGAGTACACTGAAAGCTTGCATGAATGCCCACCCATTCGAGTGCAGTTGGGCGGGGCAAATGTTTAACTCTCTTAACACACCCATTTGAAATTCAGAGAAAGGGAGCCTAATGCCTAGATCACGGAACAATGTTATGTACACATAGAAAAAATCTAATTCGTATCCCTCCCGACCATGACAAGCTCGTTCGTTCGAGCGACACACAACAAAATAATAGTCATCGACATCACTGAAATTAGCCAATATATCTACCCGTTCTAACAAATGTCGTATGGAAGCGGTGGAAATGAAGTAAGGGAGATAATTTCGCACCTCGTGAGGGGCCCAACCATACCCCTGCACGACCGGGGGAGGAATGATAGAAGACCAAGCACGAGAATTATCTACATTGAATTCTACCTCTATATTCTCACCGGGAGAGCGGTAGGAGCTAGCAGAGGAGAAACCAGATGATGGTAATGAAGCGGCCACATCGTCAGCATACCCCCGACCCTTGTCGTTGGACCCGAAGGATGATTGAGAGGAGCGAGACATTACCTTGAAATAGAAGATCGGATTAGAGTAGAAAAATATTGGTAAAAAGACTCTAACAGTGACAAATATCGCAAATGAAGAGGGACCCTCCACATATTTATAGCCACAGAAAACAGTTTCATGGATTCATCATAGCCGTCCATTGAGATGCGATCTAAGGGCAGAAAGCAAATGTCTTTTCGAATTTAACATTGGGGGGCTTATGTAGTGTGAGGGGGCGGTCAGTCGGGTGGAGAGGGATAGGCAAGATGGTAGTCGCATAACAACAAGGGTGGTCGGGCGAGCCGGTGTATCGATCGGGCAAGTTGGCCTACCGAGGAGGATTTTAGACAGGATATGGCGGATGATTAGTGGATTTGGTAAGCGAATATCGCGGGCTTGATGGCAACGGTTACAAGTAGTGGGCGAATCTTGCGGGATTATGGGTCAGCGGTTATGGATAGTTAATACCCATTACTTCGATCTGAGGCCTATAAATATAGAGATATTAGCCAGGTACATTGTTTTTTCGTCTGATCACATTTTACACTGATTTCTTGGTGACTTGGCTGACTTGAGCGTCAGAGTGCTAACTTGCAGGTCACCTCCGATCGGTGGGAAAGCGTGGAAGATCACGAGAGCAACGCAAGCTGGAACAATTTGGATTGTGTGGTCTTGGATCCTACATCCGAAACACTAATGAATTGAAGAAAAACAAAAAAAAATCAGTAAAACCTATGAAAGAGTCCTCAAAATTATACAATAAAACACCAATAAAGCATGCATCATTAGTCAACTTTGAAAAGTTTATTCATTTTAGTTTTTTCTTTACTGTCACAACAACAAACTAAAATGTTACATATTCACGCTCACACAGTTAATTTAGTCTTGTGCTGGATATGAACTTTTATATTTATAAGATATTTAATATAATGTATTTGAATTACTTTTATTTTAAATTGTTTTATTTTTTTTTGGTTAAATATGTTTTTAGTCCCTATACTTTTGGACGATTTTGGTTTTAGTCCATTTTCAAACTAAGGTACAATTTGGTCCTTCAACTTTAGAAAACTCTAGTTTTAGTCCTTTTTACCAAATTCTTTTAACTTTATTTGTTGTTTCAAGCACGTTTCATTATAGCATTTGGATTGTTTACACTGTTTGACACATTTTTGCTTCAATGTTAACTGAGAAACGCGTTTGAAACAACAAATAAAGTTTAAAAAAATTGGTAAAAAGGACTAAAACCAGAGTTTTCTAAAGTTGAAGGACTAAATTGTACCTTAGTTTAAAAATTGACTAAAATCAAAATCGCCCAAAAGTATAAGGACTAAAAACATATTTAACCCTTTTTTTTTAATATTTTATATGGACAAATTTTATTTTTTCTTATTTGAATAAAATATTTCAACCACCACTAAATTAAAAATAAATAAATACTAAATAATTATTAACAATAAAAAATATTAATATTCATAGTTTATTTTAGTTTATTTTTATTGATGTTATTTTTTTTTTCGAAGTTTTTAGAGATTTGTATTTTTTTTTTAATTTATGTTAAACATAATTATTTTCAAATTATGAAATGTTAGATTAGACCAAATCAAAGCAAGAAAATTCGGATTGAGTTTATATAAGTTTCAGATAAGTTAAGTCGTTAAAGTCAAGCCAAGCACCATTAAATTAATTTGGATCTAACTTGAGTCAAATAGGCACGAACTTCGATCGAGTCAAGTTGACTCAAGTCAAGGTTGAGCCAAGTTTATTCAAATGCAAGTTGAGACGAGTTTATTCGAATCTAAGCCAAACCAAGTTGATCAAGGTACAAATCAAGCCAAGTTAACTCGAATCCAGATCAAACCAAATTGGTCAAAGTCTAAACAAGACCTAGACATAGGTTGGGTTGAATTTACCCAAATTAAATTAAAATCAAATCAATCTGAACCCAAGCTGAACCAAGTTCAGGCAAGCCTACATTCACTAGAGTTAAGGTCGATCCATGTTCACTTGAGTCTAGGCCAACTTACGTTCTCTCAAGTTAGACTTAGTCCAATCAATACTAAGTCTAATTTTGTCCAATTAAGATCAAGTTGAGTCAAGTTGAGTGAACTTGGACGAGCTAAGTCTAATTAAGTTGGTCCAAACAAAAGTCAAGTTAAGACAATCCAAATCCAAATCAAATTGGACCGACCAAAATAATTCGATCCAAGCTAATCGATCTAATTCAACTCAAGTCAAATTAAATTGAACTAGACCTATGTCAAGTCAAGAAGTTCAATTGGTCCAAGTCAAATTTGATTAAATGAAACCAAGACAAATCGAGTCACTATATCAAACTAAGTTGGATCAATCTCTCGTCAAGTCAAGCATAATCTACCTAAACCCAAATCGATCCAAACTACAAAAACTAACATATAAATTTAAGAATATGAAAAATTTTAAATTCTTTTTTTTTTCAAGTGGAATTTGAAATTTTTTAATTTTGAATAATCTAATTACCCTAATGAAATTTTGAAATTTAAATTTCTCTCAAATTTCCTTACCTAGTCGACATCGACATATTTTGCATAAAACATTTCAAATTCTCTAAAAATATAACTATCCTCTTAAAATGTCTTATCCAAACACATTATAAAAGTTTATTCAAATAAAAAAGGTTTTATGAAATGAACAATATTACACTTTCAAATATAAACAACTGTATGGATAAGATATGACAATGTAAAACCAACTATTTACATCACATTTACCATGTGTTTTTAAACATCACAAACAATTCCACAAGTTACTTCCTAGAAGCTCGGCAACTGAGAACATACTAAACAAAAAAAAAAAGGATCTAAATGTCATACTCAAATCATTGATACATAATAAGATAAGGCTCTAAAAGTACATATTTTAATAGTTAGAGGATATCATCATAAGCAACAATTTCTCGGCCCTTGAAAGGCGCTTCTAAAATTGGGCTACCGGAGCTATTTTCACCATGTTTGGGGTTCCCTATAGCTGAAGCAAGTCTATTACCTCTTCCACGCTTGCTCAAAGGTGCCTCTGCACGAACAAGTTTTGACATATGCCCTTTATCCTTGCTATTACCAACTCCTTCCCTCCACATGGCTAGAGGGTCTGTTGCCCACAACACCTGAACCTGTTAAACAAAACAATCTCTTTCAAATTTCCCTTTATGAATCTATTCACTTCTATCTATCTACCCATTAGGATATATTTGAATGAGCTTTAACGTAAGTGCTTTAGAAAAAAGGAAAAAATTAAATGGGATTTTTATAATATAAAATTCACTTATTCTTTTTATAATTTTCTCCTAAAAGTGCTTCTAGAAAAATTCATCCAAGCAGATTCGATGTACTGATTGAGCACATTTTAGTTCCTCATAACCCAATAATTTCTTTCAATGCTAAAGCAACAAATTATTCCTTCTCGATTGTGCCTAAGAACTTGGGAATGTATATTGTAGTTCTCAAAAAACATGTTTTCATCTTTGATCCGCACATAAACTGTATTGTTGAGAAATTCTAAATATGATTTCAGGTTCATAATTGATTATGAACTATAGCAGCTTCAAATAGCTTTTGTCTTGGAAGAAAGGGTAAACCCACTTCACTAACAAATCAATTTTAACTAAAACAAATTGATCCAAAAACAAACTTAAAGGTTCAAACTTTTACCAAAATTCTAAACAATTGGGTAGAAATTTGTCAAATTTGTTCAATTTCAGCCCTTCTCATTCTCTCCTTTTCAATTTCAACGCTACCATTTTTTTTTCTCCAGTTACAAA
The DNA here is from genome assembly GCA_027742785.1 of Vigna reflexopilosa. Lineage (NCBI taxonomy): Eukaryota > Viridiplantae > Streptophyta > Magnoliopsida > Fabales > Fabaceae > Vigna > Vigna reflexopilosa. The sequence continues at coordinate 21,065,303 of CM050930.1, read as the reverse complement.
CAACTAACCTGAAAATTCCTCAACTGCGTTAAGTTTTGTAGTAGTAAGCACTTCAGATAAAACCCTAAACATTCACGAATCATAATAAAAAACGGGAACTTCAAAACCCTAAGTGAGAAAAGGGTAATAGGAAGCACCTTTTTGGAGCTAACGGTGATTCCGAAGGAGGGGTCAACACCGGCGGCGACGGCGGCGTCGGCAGATTCCTTTGACCGGTAAGTGATGTAGCCGACGGCGTCGCGGTCGATGCGGATGCGGGAGATGGCGCCGTAGATCTCGAAGCGAGACTTGAGATCGAGGACGGAGCAGTCTTGAGGAAGGCCCATCACGACCACCGCGGAAGGCAGCGCAGGCCTCGTCGCCGGCCTCTCCTCCTCCACGGGCTCTGGCAAGGGGCGGCGGCGCTTGGAGGCGGCGTCGTGGCGGGAAAAATAGTGCCTGTCTCGCTTGCGACTCATTGCTTTAGTTGTGTGAATGAGTGAAGAAACAGAATAGGTTACTTTCTGAACAATTTTGATTCGATTTTCCTATGCAAAATTTTGCAGATAATTGGTGTTGACCTCACTCTTCCGTTAATCAGAGAAAAGTCAACTATTTCAACATTCTAGCATGTTTAATTTCTCAATAATGTCATTATAAAAAAAAATACTCTACTGGAATTGATCATTTGGTAAATAATACATATTAATAACATAATTATCAAAAATACATTCTAAAATTAAAAATCATAAAAAATATGGATTTTAACATAAATAGTATTTTAGCCTTTCAAGATACAAAACAAGTGTTTACTTTAAAAGTAACAATTATAGTAAATAGACTTTTTTAAATATGTAAATTATATTATAATTAAATTCCATGATAAATAAATATTTTTAACATACAATTACATTTATGATAACAAAATTATTGTTATATAAGATTCTTTACCTTTTTATATTTTTAATGAAATATTAAAATCTAATTTAGAAATAAAAATGAAAGTAATTGATTGAAAGAAATAAAAAGCGTTATCTTTGAAAGTGACTTCTAAAATCTATCTATGGTTATTATAATTTGTAGCCACAAGATTGTTGTTATAAAATAATATATTTTTGGTACACAAAAATGGTAATTTTATTAAAATGATTTTGGTATACACGATTTCATTGGTATATTAAAATTTAAAAATTACAATGATCACTTTATATCTATATATTTAATATTTTAAAAATATTATAGGTTTAAAACAAATATTATTTTTTAAAATTTATATTTAAAATAAAGTTAATTTAAATATTTAGATAGAATGATTTGATGTATAAATTTTAAAAAAATTATTTTAATAGGTATATATTAATTACTAATTAAGATTCATTTTAAATAATAATAATAATATTTTTTTATTTTGAAAAAAAATTAAGTTCAATTAAATCAAATTTTCAAATATAAGAATAAATTGAATAGAAATCATTGTTATTTTGTGATACAATGATAACATGACACTTGACACAAATTTAAAAAAAAATTAAAAATATTACAAACTAACCCATGACATATATAATTAAAATTAATTTAATAAAATTATTTAATTAAATAATTTTAACAAAAATTGAGTTTTAATTAAAAAAAATAAAAAAGACTAAATTAATAATTGAAATGAAAATTAGTCAATACTTACTTTTTATTATATTAGTATTTATATTGGTGCAATCTATATGAGAATTTTAAAAATTACAATTAATAGTATAAAATTATCAAAAATGTAACATAATAGATAATTTACAAAAAACTTTTCAAAACTATTAAGAAAAGAAATCCTACACTTGGAGAATAAATTTTATTTATGTTGTTGTTTCACCCTTCTTTTCATGTTGAGACGACCAAAGAACATCCCTTCCTAAGTTCACACCATTTAAAGTGATCATTGCAAAAGAAAAACATACACAGACAAACAAAGACAGAAACAATGGTAAGCTAGATATAAAAACAAATCATAAAATACATTAACATATCATGCATCACACATAATTCATATGTAACAATTAAATCAAAACATCTTAAACATGACAAGACTTAGACTTAACCATCCGGATACAATATGAATGTCGAGCTACGATGGTGCATGAACTTGTGGTGGCCTCCAACAATACCTTCAAAACCCATGTCATCCACAAGGTTAGTCCGTCAACACCTATGGCCCCATAGACTAGGACTTTCTGCTACTTTCCACGACATGACAACTCATCTCTACTTGAGATTGAAGTTATTGAGAGTCTCAGGATAAACCTCTGGATTAACTTTGACCATTCATACAAACAACACTATAGGGCACCACCATGTAACCTCTCCACGAGGATCATGGAATTACGTCCATCAACACCATTCATACATTCAACCACATATTCATCATCATCACATCTTTCTCACAATCATAAATACATATACTTCACGCAAACATTGCATAATATCACATGAAACCTCAAAACATTCACCGCAGAACCATAAACAATGCATCAAGAAATCACCACACAACCTAAAAACCAAGTAACCAAGACATGAGAATTGGCACTCAAGCACCCAAGGTGTAGCGCTCAATCCTCTAGGTGTTGTTTCCTAGCGCTGAACGCCCTAAGTCTAGCGTTCAATGCCCTAACTTCTGGAAATTGGCGCCCAGCTCCCTAAAAGGGCGCTTAGGCACTATTAGTAAAACTAAACCTATTTTAGATCATTTTGCACACTTCTCCCACAATTTTGATTAGTTCCTAGGACCTTTCAAACACCCTGAAACATCTGATATTAAAATATATGAGTCTCATTATTTTTAAATTACTACCACTTCTGAAATATCATTTTCTAGAGTTTTACATATAACATATTTATTATATTAATTAGATTTTATAGAAGTATAATTACATTTTAATAGAAGTATTTAATTTGATAAAATTGAACAATAATATTTTAATTGTTTATATAATGAGAATGTATTTAAAAAATTATATATATTTTTTAAATAAAATAAATTTTATGTAATTATTAAAAATACATTATGATTAAGATAATAAAAATTAAGAATTCAATTTTAAATGAAATATTAGTTATAAAAAAATGTAAAGAATAGAATTTCTAATAATACAAATGGTGGATGATGCAACAAATACTGAAAAGATTGTGTAAAGAATATAAAGGTTAGATGATGAAAAAAAAACTTAAAAGAGTAAATCTAGAAAGGATAAATCATGTATAAAAGGGTAAAAAGTAATTCGATAAAAATACAAAATCACACATCCTAAAAAAATTGTGTAGAGTAAATAATATAAAATTACAAAAGATAAACCATAAGAAAAAGGTTTAATAATTTCTTAAGTCCTTTTTTTTTTGTTGAGAATCTTAATTTAGTCCTGTTTTTTTTCGATATCTCAATTAAGTCCTTATTTTATGAAAATTGAAACAATTACATCATTTTCGATAAATTGGGCTTAACAACGTTATAGTTAAGTTGACATGAAGGGTGATGTTGGCTTTAAGTGACGCTACACACCCAATCAACTAATAGGAGGTAGCCACCTCATCAGATCTTGCCACATTAGCTTCGTCTCTTCCACTAGAAACCCTAATTCTCTTTTTCCTTCCTTGTGCCGCCATCAACAACCACCTCACCGGACTAACATGTCACCACGAGCTCCACCATGTGCTGTCACAATTCTTCAAGAACCCTAATCATGAGCTTCCCAAATCCTCCACTAGAAACCTGCAGCAAATCAGAAACCCAATTAACCCCAATTTCTAGAAACTCTCAAATCAACCATGGCAGCACCACCAATTTCATTATGAACTCAAGCCACTGTGACGCAATTAGTTCGCACCAGTAACCATTTTCTCTGTCGCAACAACACCACGACCATGGAAAACAACCACCATGAGCATCCATTTTCACACAGAGAAACCTAGATATAGAAGAAAAACCCAATAACGAACAGAACCCACCAAATCTTTTGCAACTGCAAAACCCATTAACAGACTACCGCAAGAACCCTTCCTCGCGAACCCACTAAATCGGACGACCATGACCCACCCAGATCGCAACCAATCTTCTCCTTCAAGAGCGAATCCATCGAGCCCAATCGCAAATTTCTCTCCCCAATTTGTGCAAACTGCGCCTCCATCTTCCTCGAGCAACCACCACTACGAAGCCAGCCTCCTTTTTCGTTCCCAATGTGCACCTGCGTAGAAACTCGGAAACCACAAAATCGCACTCAAGCAATCCATGAACCATTCTTCCTCATGAACATCAAAAAACCCATTTTTCATCGCGCCACCATGAGTTCCATACCCAGAATTCGCAAAACCTTAACCTGCAATAAAAGAACCAAGCAAGAAACCCAGAATCGTGAATTTGGGTTCTGGCCTGAAATCTTTGTGGAGAAAATCCCTGTAATGGAATTGAACGTATTAGTTATTGACAGTGGGGAAAATGAGTGTTGTGGTCCAGCGATGTTAATTTGTGGTGGAAGTGATGAAAGATTCCCATGGCAATTTGAGGCCGCGTTAGGGCTGATGCTCCAATGATGGATTAAGAAAAATGTTAGGGTGTTTGGAGGTGAAAGATGATGACATGTCAAGGGTTGGTTTAGTTAAATGTTTAATAAAAAAATAAAATTCCCGGTTAGCAAGCCATGTTACCATACATTAACGCCGTTAGACTCAATTTAACAGCAGGGGTTTAATTGTTGCAATTTTTACAAAAGTAGGACCCAATTGAGAAATCGAAAAAGAACGGGACCAAATTGAGATTCTCACCGAAAAAAGGGACCTCCTGAATGATTAAACCTAAGAAAAAAATATAAAGAATAGACTTTATACAAATGTTAGACAGACAAAAAATGTATAAAGTAGATAATATAAAACTGCAAAGTTTCGTTCATGAAAAAGAACGTGAATATATAAAACTATAGAAGTTAGACTATGTAGAAAAATAGGATTATTTGTTTTGTTTGGTTAATATGATCAAAATTTATTTTTAATTAGTGTTCACTTCAAGAGAAAATACTCTTTATGAGAAAAAGTGAGCGCTGGTTTGCGAGATGTTTGTTGTTTGTTTTTGCTGATTTGCGAGGAAAGAAATGTGCTGATTTGCAAGATGAAAGTGTTTTAACCATTTCGCTATCTTGAGGAGATTTGCGTTGATTTACGTTCAAATGACATATGTGTCCTCTCATATTTGTAAAATACCACGACAATATTAACCTTTTAAATCTTGCAGGTTGGAGACATATTCGTTTAGTTGAAGACGAAGAAGGGGCTTGGTGGGAGACGAAGAAGGGGCTTCATGTTAAGGAGGTTGATGGATGAAGATGAATACAGCTTGAAGTAGGGTTGAAGATCGTTCTTCATGGCCGTGTATTTGGTTCCAAAGTTGGGTTATGTGGTTCTAATGCGCAGAAGGAATTCTATAGCAGCTTGTATTCGGTTTTGAGAGTGAGGTATTCAGTTCCAGTGCATATGGTAGATGAAGAATATCTTGTATTCGGTTATGGTTTCTCTTGTATTTGGTTCCAATCCTTGGTTCACCATGCTCTACCCTTGTATTCGGTTCCTAGGTGCATTATTCGGTTCCAACAAGGCTTTCTTTTAGGGTTTCTTAGGTGCCTTAAAATTTTGTATCTATATATAGGGGCACCAAATACATATGAAAGACTTTTGAGTCATAATATATGCATTTACATTTTTGAGAGAGGATTCTCTTGGTTCTTGTTTTAGAACTCTGATTCTTATCAAAGATTAACATCTTTGTGGTGAATCTTCCTTGACTTATCAATCTGCTAGATTGTGGCGTCTCCATCTCTGTCTTATTTCGTGTTCTTCTTTGATTTATTTTTATTGTGCCCTTTCCTGGACAAGATCGTACTCTTTCCTGGACAAGATCGTATCATCTGGTATCAGAGCAAGGTTCTGGTTTGAATATCCTTTTTTATCTTATTTTTCTGTCATATTAAAAAAAAAAACCAATTCCTTTGAGTTTTTAATTTTCTTATTTTTTGTTATGTTCTTCTTCTAATTTGTGTATTTCTACATTTGATTCGTGGAAATTATATGTTTTTTTTTGTGTTTTATGTTATTTGTATTCCCAATTAAATCTTTACATTGATCTTGCATGAGTTTTTTTGTTTGAAGTACAATCCTTGTTTGTGTGTTGAAATGCCTAATATATATATATATATATATATATATATATATATATATATACATACACACACACACATATATATAGACACACACATACACACATATACACACACATAGCGAATCCAAGTAAAAAAAAAAAGTATGGATCCAAGACTTAAAAAAAAATTATAGAGTTGAACACAAATTATTATGTTTCACTATTGTTTATGAATGTTCATCTATTAAATTATATTCCGTCTTTTTTAGAGTCTCCGCGTTGTCTCATTTAACTATTTTTGGTAGTCCTATAATTTTTCTAATTTTATTTTATTGTGTCTTTTAAAAATTCCTTGAAATTTTGTCTAGAGTTTTCTATTTTCTTTTACCTCTTGAGTTAAGACTTAGATTTCGTAACGTTTTTCACATTGTTTGTTCAATCTTTACTTAAGCTATTGGAGTTCTTTTGCCAAACACTAAAGGGAATTTGAGTGAAAAAAAAAGCAAGAGAGTACTTAAAAAAAAGCCTATTTGTGTGATACACGAGTGAAATTTGAGTGAAACGCTTAGATGAGTGGTGAGGATGTAAGTATATTGATCTAAGTATATTCTTTAATTTTTTTTTTAAAACTTTTTGTAGGATTTATCAATATTGAACAGTGCAACATAACATCGCAAATACATCCTTCTGGAAGTTGTGTGCTCGTGAGGTCTTGGTGAGGAAGGTCAATGCCTTGGTGTCTAGAATTATAAAGTTGAATGGTGAAATTTTTAGTATTAAAAGGAACTACAAGCATGACAAAAATGATTTCCCAAGGGTTAGATCAAGTTCTATAAGATGTTCCAAATGTGAAGGCTATGGGCATGAAACTCATCAGTGTCCTAATTGAAATGCGCGTCCCATGAGTAATGAAGACCTCAAAAACTATATTTTAGATTTGAAAGAGGAAGAAGAAAGAGTTTTGCAAAAATTGGATGCATTGAAAAGGAGACAAGAATGGAAGCTTAAAAGAGCAAAAGAGAGAAAAGAACTTATAGAAATGGAAGAAAGAGAAGATAGAGAAAAAGAAGAAAAAGAAAAGAGAGAGTATGAAGAAAGAGAAAAAGAAGAGAAAGAAAGGAGAAAGTGTGAAGAAAGAGAAAGAGAAGAGAAAGAAAAGAGTGTGAAGAAAAAGAAAATAGAGAAAAAGAAGAGAAATAAGAAAAAGAAAGAAAAAGAAGAGAGCATCCGGATTTGCCATTAAAACAAAACACTAACTGGCCTATTTTTGTTTTATTTTCTAGGGAAGATTTGTTTATCAAGGAACCATGGCATCAACAAGTGAAGGAAGACAGGATGACAGAAAAGGAAGACACAAGCCTATAACTCAAAGAACTTGTGTTTGATGATATGTTAGCTTGTTTGTCAATTCATTTGGATATTCAAAGTCATTCTCTTAGTATGGAAACAAGCTTAGAAATATATGCACATGAGTTAGCTTGTTTGACAATCTCTAAAAAATTTAAGGATAATCAAAGTCATACTTATAGTTTGATTGTTTACCTGATAAATATTCATTTGATCTTCTTTGAGCATTGTATTTTTAATTTAAAATCATTTGATGATATTTGCATGTGGGTATTTAACCCTGGAGGCAGACCTCCAAATCTTTGATAATAGGAGATTGACCTCTTCAAGGATCCAAATCTCATTTTAAGAGATTTCTACGAATTATTTTAGATTTATGTCTTTGATTTATGTTTTTGTTTGTGCATAGGATCTTCTAGAACTCTGGTCGAATTCCCTCTAAACAGGAGAGAATGATAAAGAATCTTCAAGGGGTACGAATTTAAGGACAAATCCTCTTCAAGAAGGAGGGTATGATAGAGGACTAACTCCTGAAACATATATGAGAAGAACTTGAAGAAGGACATTTTCAATTCAAAGGATCTATAACAAGGTCAAAGATCAAAACACGTCTCCTTGAATCTTATAATCTTTCATGAAGAGAGGAATTTAAAGAACCGTGAAGATCATGACTAGAATAATTTAGGAAATTAAATAAATTGTATTTTTTATTTTAATTGCAAATAATTTGTTTCTATTTTTCAAGTTATTTTTGGACCCAGTGACATTTGGGCTTTCGTTTAGGGTTTTTTAGGTGTCTTAAAATTTTGTATCTATATATAGGGACACCAAATACATATGTACACACTTTTGAGTCATAATATATGCATTTGCATTTTTGAGAGAGATTCTCTTGGTTCTTGGTTTAGAAGTCTGATTCTTATCAAAGATTAACATTGTGGCGAATCTTCCTTGACTTATCAATCTGCTAGATTGTGGCGTCTTCATCTCTGTCTTATTCCTCGTTATTCTCTGATTTACTTTTATTATCCCCTTGAGGATTCAAATTCAGAAAGATTGTACTCTTTCTTGGACAGGATCGTATCATGATGTCTTTCCATGGTTGATGGTGCGTGCTGTAAGATGCAGAGGTCCATCCGACAGTGATGTAGGAGCCGGAGAGTGCATCCTACGGTGGGAGTGGAAGGAATTGGTTGTAATGGAAGCATCCAAGGTTGTTAAACTCGAGAGTTTACGTAAACTCGTGAGAGTCCAGTAAACTGGACTCGTAAACTCGAATCGTAGACTCATAAACTCATAAGAGTTTACTTTACATGAAAAAAAAATATAAATAATATCTGGATTTAAATAAGATAAAAAAATTATATAAATTTAAATACATAATTTCATAGAAATATTGTAAAACATAAATTGAAATGTCAAAGTCTTTATGTAAAATGTCCAAAAATTTAAAATAGTGTGGCAACAAAGTTATTTTAACAGTGCAATGTGCAACACTTTATTTTTGAAAAAATAAAAGGAATGGTGCAGTGTAGTGTTGTAAAATGGTGCAATCCTTATAAAACAAAATTTTATTAAAATATATGTTGCAGTTGTAAAATAAAATATCATTAAAATATATGTTGTAGTGTTATGAATAAACCCAACATATAATCATTAAAAAGATATATGTTGCAGTGCCCGTCAGATAAACTCAACATAAAATCATTAAAAAAATATATGTTGTAGTGCCCGTGACATAAATTCAGCATAAAATCATTAAAAAAATGGTTAAACCCCTTTAGTTGTCCCTATTTATGTAGGGTTTTCCCGTTTTGATTCCTGTTTTTTTTAAATTTTCAATTGAGTCCTAAATAGTGATAATTTGAATCAATTGAGCCCCTACCGTTAAATTAGCTTAACGGGGTTAAGTTTTTGCTAAAGTTGGAAATTGACGTGTCAAGTTTTTTACATATGGCATGCTGAAAACCGAAAAATTCCAATTCCACCCTTCTCGGTCAAAAGCTCCTTGAGCTCTGCTCCATCTCCCCTACTGGCGATCTCTCCTTCGCAGGCCAAATTTTTCGGCGAATCTAGACCCCTTTCACCAACGACTAGAACATCGTTCTTCGATGCCTGGCCCAAAGCCCAAAACCGATGCAGGCTGTGTCATGGTACCGCACCATGTCACGCAGTCCCCAAAAGGTAGACGCTTTGACGTGCTCCTTCGCCCTCAAGGGCTGTGCACACGCATTGGCTTTCTCCGAAGCCACCCAGATTCATTCTCAACTTCTGTGTTTTGGGTTCGAAGCTGATATATTGTTGCTGACCACTTTGAAAGATGTGTACGCCAAAACCAGTGATCTTCATGCTGCCCATAAGGTGTTTGATAATATGCAAAAGCGAGATATTGCTTCGTGGAATGCAATGATCTCTGGGTTGCTCAAGGAAGCCGACCCAATGAGGCTATTGGTTTGTTCAACAGAATGAAGGAAGAGGGGTGACGACCTAATGAGGTAACTGTTCTAGGTGCACTCTTCACTTGTTCACAATTGGGTACTTTGAAACATGGCCAGATTATTTATGCTTATGTTGTAATATTCATGGGAACGTGGAAGTGGCTGAGATGGCATCAAGGAAGCTGATGGAGATGGGATCAAACCATTGTGGGGATTTTGTGTTGTTATCAAATGTTTATGCAGTGCAACAGAGATGGAATGATGTTGGGAGGGTGAGGCTTCAATTAAATCGGAAACCTTCTCTGCAAATTTCTCTCCCTAAGAAGGTCGAGTGATCCAATTTGTGAAACCGGAGAACCAGCCGGAGAAGAAGCACTACAGAGGAGCTGCCAACGGCCTTGGGGAAAGTTCGCCACCGAGATCCGCGACTCAAACAAGCGCGGGTCGAGAGTGTGGTTTGGAACCTTCGACACCGCCATCGAAGCCGCCAAGGCCTACGACCGTGCTGCCTTCAGGCTCTGCAACTCAAAGGTCATCCTCAACTTCTCGCTCGAATCAGGCGCGATGGATGCCACCGCCGAGGTCGAAGATGAAAGGAAGTGGCGGAAGAATATTTTTTCAGAATATTTTTTTAAATATATATTCCACGTATACAGAGTAAAGAATGCCACGTTTAAAAGAATTGGACACGTCAATCTCCAATATGACCAAAAATTTAATCTCGTTAAGCCAATTTAATGGCAGGGGTCTAATTTATTCAAATTAACACTATTTAGGACTCAATTGGAGATTTTAAAAGAACGGGGATCAAAATGGGAAAACCCTACATAAATAGGGACAACTAAAGGGGTTTAACCTTAAAAAAATATATGTTGCAGAGCGCCAGTGCCATAAACCCATGATAAAATGTTTAAAATATATGTTGCAGTGTCACTACTATAAACCATTAAAACTCAATGAACCCAAATTTCAGTGGTCAAGGGTTTGCATTTACAGAACCCACAAGTTCGAAGATTGAGGGCGAGATCGACGACGAGATCGATGCCAAGATCAATCGCGAGATCGACAGATTGCGCAACGTAAGGCGAGGTCAAATGTCGAGATCGATCGATGGTGCGACAAAGGAAAAATCTGATGAACGAGGGCAGGACGAAGGGCGAGATCGAACAACTAGAGAGAAGGTGAGAGTGCGAGAAAGAAGATGAACAGTGAAAACGAAGATAAACAATAAGTGAATCTTTTAAAAAACCTAATTTGGTGAGTCCAAACGTAATCGTTTTGTATTTTCGAAATTTCTTTCAAAACTCGTAAAATCAGAACCAAACTTGCGATTTTAGACGAGTTTAACGAATCTACCACCGATTCCACCGATCCTACTTCAAAAACGAGTTAGCTTACAAGTTAACTCGAAAGCACTATTTGAACTCGTAAACTCGCGAGTTCGATAACCATGGGAGCATCCCTTACCCTTTCTTTGTGTTTCAGGTTTTACGAAGGAGAATAGAAGGCTTTGGTAACCTGGTGTTGTGAAGGGAACAGTGTGGCGGTAATGGAGGTGTTGTGAGTGCGGCGGTAATGGTGATTGTCATTGGAGTTGGAGATTGCTTCCATCTGATTCCTCGTTTATTGGTTTGGTATTTGTGCTGATTGGAGGTTTTGAAAATTTGGTGTTTCAATCTGAATCTACCATGACGTGTTGCTGCTGCTGCCAGATGGAACACCAGACGTGCACTTTCGGTCTCTTGTGGCAGCCAGAAGCTTAGGAAGATAATGGTGTATTCCAACATTGAGATGGACCCTATGTAATAACCTCAACAACTTCAAACAAAACAGTCTTTTATCAAACAGTTTCATGTTAAAAACGTTCCTTTTTTCCAGCTTATAAAACAAACTTTGGTTGCTCTTTATAACTTTGATACTTTGCTTTGTAATACCTATTTTATTCTGTGAATATGCTTTTGGTAATTAATTTGTTACTTTTTCCAAACCAGAGCTCTGTTAAATTGTGCAGGGGTGGAACTTGTGGCACATGCATAGGTGTACTTATTATTATTATTATTTATATACTAATACTAATAATAATAATAATACCAATACTAATAATACTAATACTAATAATAAAAATAATAATAATAATATAACAATAAAAATAATAATAATTAATGTTAATTTTTTATTCTTTATTTTTATAATTAAATATAACATTAAAATTTATCATTAATATTACTTTAATAACTAAGGACATTTTTGTAATTTTTAATTTCTATCAGTTAAACAAATTTTTTTATCTCACATGAATCAAATCCTACACTAATTCTTATAAACTTTCTTTCCAAATCCTATCTCAATTACTTCCAAATTCATTCAAATAAACAACACATCCACTCAATCTCCTCCAATTCCACTCTTCAAGTAAACAAAGCATTAGACTTGTAACTTCTATTTTACTCTAAGTACCAATTCTACTAATTCCTTTCATGAGTTTCCACTTTGATGATTTGAACTTAAATTATCTTGTATCATCTAATCAATAAACATTTAATTTATTAGGACTTCATTTATTATTTATATTGTTTATTATTAATTTATTTTTTATTTATATTATTTAGTATTATGCTTTTATTATTATATTTATATTATTTGTATTTATTGTCATTTATTATTATTTATTATCTATTATGAATTATTTTACTATTATTTATTATTTATTATCATTTATATTTATATATTTATTGTGAATTATTTTATATTTATATTTATATTATTTCACTTCTATTTATTGCTATTTACTTTTGTAAATTAAAATCTTAAATAATTATTAATAAACAGAAAGAAAATATAATTATTTGTTTAAAATTATTTTTAAACACCAACTTAAAAAAATTACAACTTTCCGTTTGTCTTTATTTGTTTCCATTTTATTTTTATTTCTTCCTACATCTTTTGTGAGGAGAAGTGTTTGCTGCTCTCAAGAACTACTTTAGATACCAATTGTTTATTATGATGTAAAAGCTTGTTATTGTTGGAGGATTTGATAGAACTATTTATTGCTAATTTATTATAATAAAAAAGCAGTGGAAAAATTAATTTATCATTATGCTATAGAACTTTTGCCAGTGGAAAAACCTTTCAAACCCATTTAATTTAAAGCCCAAAAACAAGGGTAACAAGCCCTGCCCGACATTCAACCCAACAACTTGACCCAAACATGTCAATAAGAGACTTCACAATAAAAATAATATTGCTTAGAGAACAATAAAGAATCTAAGAAGAATTGTATGTTACAAAATATGTTTTAATAATATTTTCTTATTTATTAAAAGCTCTTATTTTGGATAGCACATAATCAAATTGTTTTTATGTTGTATACTTTCAGTACATTTTTTTTATTTGTATAAAATATACATTTATTTGACTACTTTTAATAAATTTTATCTACTAATTAGTCAATTATTCTTTTTTCAGTTTAACAAAACATATATTTGATTTTTTTTTTCTAGGAGATTCAAATTTAATTTTACTTACATCAATGTTGACACAAATTAAAGACTTGAATATACTGTATAAAAAAAGTTAAATAGAAATAAATACTATATGGATTTTTCGTTTATAAAAAAAGATAAATGTCCAGCTTTTTATTTCTCTAATGCGTAAGTTACACAAATCTTAGTAAAACCAAAGCAAGTTATATATTTAATTGGTTAATTGAGGAAAATAAAAACAATAATAAAGGATATAATATTAAAATAAAATATTTACTACAAAAAATTAAGGAAAAATGACATAAAATAATGATTTTTTGTTTATTAAATAAAAAATATATAATATTTTATATAATAATTAAAATATTCAGTAAGATATGTTGATTACTTATCAACCTATCTTATTTAAAGCACAAATTAACAAGACTACAAAATAAAATAAAGATTATCGTTCTATGCTAGACTCAATAAAATAAAGCAACTGTTACATACTATCTTTCTTAAATAATGTTCATTTAAAAATTATTTACACCTTTTATACTATTTATTAAGCAATATTTATTTTTTACAAAAAATTGTCATTAAATAACAAACATATACAACAATAAATATCACTTGAGATTCCATTCATCCACACTCTTGTATTTCTACCTTTATCCCATATTTGATCAATGATTAAGCTATTTTTCTAACATCTAATGGAAATTTTCACAATTTTTAAGAAATAAAAAGTATGTTAAATTTTAATTATCTTCATTTTAAATTTTTTAAATTTTTAAATATTCTGTTTTGATAAAATAATTTAAATTCATTAAATTTTAATTTACTTAGATAAACAAAGTATTTTGACTGTTTTAAAATTAAAAAAAATTAATAATTCAAAAGTATCAATTTATGAATGCTGTTTAGTTGACGTGGATATTATTTTCTAATTTTGTTCTAGATTATGTTCACAAACAACTTACCAAATTGCTTATTAATTGACTCATATTTTATTATAAAACGTTTTCATATCTTCTATAAAAACAAAATACTCTAGAAAAATAAATATAAAAAATTTCAACCAAACAAATTATTAAGTTAAAAAATACAATACTTTATCTATTGTAGACCCAGATGATATATCATCTAAACTTGAACCTTTTCATAATGTTAAACTTTATTATGATACTTTTTATTATGACCTATCTTAAACATTTTAACGATATCTCATCCACTCTAAAAGTATATTTATTTGTATGTTATACAAATCTTAATATTTTATTTTTTTCTAAGAATGGAAATGAAAAAATGGATTGGTTGAATATATTTTATTTTATATTATAATGAATTAAATAATTAATTAATTCATTTAAATTAATTAAAACTCAATCCAATCTTATTCATTTAATAAAATTAATTAAGTCCAATTTATCCATTAACAATTTTTCATAAATGGTACCAAATTCATCCATGAAATTAAAATTCTTTTTTAAAAAAATGATTTTGTATCACAAACTTAAAAAAAAAATATTCTTTTTAAAAAAATAATTATTAAAAGATAAAGTGACCCAAGCAATTTTACTATCCCTTAATATTGATAAGAAAATTGAGTGTGTAACCTAAAGTTATAGTTTTCACTATGAAATTATCACATATTTAATAAACATAATTAGTTAAACTAAAAATAAACATATAAAATATGATTATTGTTATCCAAAATATAATCATAATTCAAACTTTATATACAATATATTCTATTTATAATATTATACAAACATTTTAAAACAATAGAAAATTTAAAACTAATACTACTTGAACTATCTAGGCATTAACATCCTTATCTCCCAACACATGCTTATCTATAATATATTCGTCTACTCACACTAATCAGGTCATTGTTGTAAAAGAGAAATAACAAAACAAACAAACACAAGTAACTGAGTAAGCTAATTAAAAAAAAGAACATTTAATTCAATCTAAGAAATAATCTAATAATTTCATTCTCACAACCATCACTAAACACATAGTTAGACTCTAGATCGATCATCCAGATACATGTATTGGTGTTGAACTATTGAGGGAACCTACACATGTTTGGTAAAACAACATGCCGCCCAAACTACTACATAAGGTTAATCCGTTATACACCTATGGTCAAATTGACCCTAGGCTAAGGATTTCCTGCTACTCCTCACGACATACTCACTCCTCTCTACTTAAGGTTGAATGGATATTGGATTGTAAAAAACATTCCTCATTTTAAAGCTCCTACAACAATACATTAAACACAAGCACAACATAAGGATCTTTCCCATGTAATTCCTTTTCACAACATACTTACCCAAATACACTTTCATCATTACCATTCACAAACATTCATACACCTCAACAGATACATATAACATCATTATAACCAACTCAAACAATCAAGAAAAGAAAGCAATGAAAAACACATTAATGACTAGAAACATGGCACTCAACGAAGAGACAAAACGCCTAGTAAGTCACTCATCTCACCTAGCGAGAGGACCTCTCGTCCAACGAATTAAGGAAAAAAGAGGTCCAGACCTGCAGTGGAAAAGTGGTGCTCAGCGCCTACAAGTCAGAGAGCTCTCTGACTTGATAACGCTCAACGCCTAGGGTGGCGCTCAACGCCCTGAAGCCTAGGGGCTCCAGGGTTATGGTATGCTTAACGCTCAAAAGGAGAGCTCAATGCTATACCAGATGACAATAATTCATTATTCTGATTTTGGTGTACCTCAGACCTATCTTAAAGACCAAATTGGTATCTTTGACACTAAATTTGATGCAAAAGGATGTTTATGATTGAAATTGAATACCTATTTTTCTTTTGATTAGAAACAAGATGCACTAGCTCAAGCAATCACTCAAAAACTCATTTATTCAACTCTACATGTTATATACCAAAATTAGCAAACTAAGTGTCTAAACAAGTCATTATTAACTCAAAAACATAACTCAAACTTTCAGTTTCATAAAAAAATCACTTCTTTAGATTTTCACATGTTAAAACCTCAAGATGAACAAAAAAACCAGCCTAAAACTTAACCTATTGATTACCTCAAGACATAATAACAATTTTCTCTAATGGTAACCTCAACATATCATCTCAAGTTATCAAAACAAGAACAATTAACCATTATTTGCAACAAGACTATACCAATCATAAATCTTACCAATTTCAAGCAATCATCATTAAACACATCAAAACAGATTTAGAAATCAACATATAGCTAGCTTCCTTTACCTTATAGGAAGCTTCAACAACTCTAAGATACCAACAACCACTCATTCAGCTAAGGGGACTATATTTACTCTTACAGATCATGGATTTATGATCAGGACACGCGATTAGAGCCACTAATCAGTAGAGAAATCAACTAGAAAACCAAGAGGATGCATGTAGCAGTCTATTCCATACACACATGAAAGAAAATGCAACTCAAACAAAGAGTAGAAACTAACTTATTCTTTTCAGCAAATTGATTGAATGGAAGTGAAGACCTTATTGCCATGATCACCTAGGCATTTCCTAATCGTCAAGAAGATGATTTTGAGGTTAGAACTCTAAAAGAGAATGTCAAAAGAAGTTAAGAGAACGAACTCTAAAGAAATGATGTGTGTTTTAAGTAATAACACGTTTGATGAAATTTTTATCTATACTTTTAATATTTTTAATATTAAAATAACATAGTACTCTTAAAATACTTATTTTTTTTGGATTATTACATATTGTATTATAAAAAGTAATATATATTCATTAACCACCAGAAAATTAAATGAAATGTGATATTATTTTATATTTATAATGGATATATTAAGGAAATTTACTTGATTATAAAGTAATGCATAAAATAACTTAGTATCACTCATTTCCCTTAATCTAATTTTTTTCCTTCTATTATATCCGCAGATTTTCTATGTCTCCATGAATTATTTTCCTTTAGTTTTGGAATAAATTCATTGCATGGTTCCTCTTGCTTACAATTCTCTGCACCTATCTTGAAGGTTGATTACATGCTTCGAGTGTTTGATTCTACTTTTAGGTTCTCCACAATGGTTTTCTACGGCATGACATTTTACACTCTAAAAGGACAAAAATGGGGTGTGTTTTTGGGTTGAAGATTAGTCTGAGTCAGATTTTAATAAGTTGCATGTACCGATTCCTGAAAGTTCAACATCAATTGTGACACTTTTAATTTCTTTCATAATGACCTAATAATGTCAATTCCCTCTACTAAAGAGAACCCATTTTGGAGGACCTGAGATAGTGGCCATTCAACGTAACAATCTTCCTTTGCTCTCTACTGTAGACACCACACACAGAAACACACATGTACATTCTCTTTGACTATCCAAATTAGATTTTTCACTTCAACAACAAAACCACCAACTGGTTTAGTTTTAGCAGTCAGTTTTAGAGTAATCACTAATCAGAAAATGGCCTTTGGAAATTGGAGGAAAGAAGCATGGTGTTGTATCACATGAATTGCAAATTGCAATCCATTGATTATTGGATGGGGCAACAGTTTGCACTTTTTTCGGATTGAGAAACTTGTCTGCATGAATTCTCTTAATCAAGCTACAGGAACAGTACTACTCATTAAAGTAGCATTGCACCGTTAAGATCAATTAAGTTTGATGCTCTTCTTGCAAGGTTGACAAACAATACAACTCATAAAGAGAAACAAACAACTTACACTGTTTGTTCCTTTCGTTACTATTATTATAATCTATTACGTTTTAATAAATAATAATATATATTTTTTTGGAAAATCTTATAATTGTTAATAGGAATATTATAGAGGTGAATTGAATTGTATTTAATAAATATAAATTATAATATTGGGGAAGAAGAGAGTGAGTAAAAGAAGTTGTTGTCAGAGCTATCTATCGATCACAATAACATTCGCTCACAACCTACCACCGCGTCTGAGAGAACCAGGACGTGGGCTGGCACGTGGGCCTGGGGCCCGCAGGACAAGGACCACACACACAGAGCCGTGACATCACCTCTACAGACCACAACACAAAGCCCATCCCCATCTAGGGCCCATCCTTATCTGGAGGAAAGGGACTCTTGTCGCTGGGCCCGCACTTTCGCCTTCCAACTTTAACCCTGCACCACGCGATGCCAGCCACGTAGCCTCCAACTAAACATCATCCCAACACCTTGGGCCCGCGACCACCCTTGCCACGTTTGTTGCTTTGGGCTTCTGTCGCACGTGGGGCGCTCGAAACGTGGATGGCGGATACGGCGCCGGCCACGGTTAAGGGACACGTGGCGACCGGGTGGTGTCGGTTTGAGGACGTCGTCGGCAGACAAATATCTTTCGTAGAGACGGTGATGGCTGCCTGTTCTTTAAGGGCACATGTGTAAATCCCAAATTTTAGAAATATATAATTGTTTTTCTTTAATATAAGAAAATTTACTATTTTTCCAACAAATTAATTCACATTTCTTTTGCCCTGAGCGAATTGGGTTGGGGATAGAGAAGATGGGAGATGGGTTGACTACTCTTTTTAGTAGTATTGCTTATTTGTTTTATTCAATTTTTAATAATATATAATAGAAATTTAATGTTTTACTTTATGATAAAAAGTGTTGATGTAAACAATAAAAAATGAAAATATAATAAAAAAAGAAAGAAAGAAAAGTAACAATAGCAGAAAAAGAATGTCCGGTATAATTAACTTTAATTATTATTTTAAATATTTGATTCTTTATTATTAATTTTTCATTATAATACAATTTTAATATAATCTATAACAATAATATACGAATAGACTTTTTCATACTCTTACTTCATACTTAATTATGTTTTTAAAATTAAAAAAATAAAACAAAAACCTATTCAAATTGTAAAATTAATTAAACAGATCAATAACAATATTTTAAAAAAATAACTAAAGTTTGTTTCTTCTCCCCTAATATATAATAGGTCATATACCAATTATCTTATTTTCATATAGTAAATAAAATTTGATAATACATATATTTTATTCATAAAATGTATAATTTTGTTTTCATAAAGAAACTAAAATTGTTATGTTATATATAAATGTTTTGTAAAACAATATGTTAAAGTAGTTAAAATCATATAAAATCATGGATATATATATGTGTGTCTATATATATATAGATATTAACTTTGAATTTTCGTAATTTTTCATTTAAAAAATAATTGCTTTATATATATATATATATATATATATATATATATATTTATAATATATTCTACTATTGTAAAATATCATACTTTAGATATCTTGTATTATGCTAATTAGTAGAAACACATCTGTCTACGTTTATGTGTATCCATTCTTTTGTTATGGATAATTAATTAAATTTTAAAAATAATAATAATAATATATAAAGAATAAATTAATAAAATATTTTATATTAATAATGGTAAAATTAGTAAGAAAATGTTGACAAGAAAAAACAGTTATAAAACGGTTACAAAATCAATCCTATTTATTAATAGGTATAGATAAATGTAGTAGTTAAAATATAACATCTACCAATATTAAATTAACATCTAAAGTTTGAATAAAAATAATAAAGTAAATAATGTAAATAAAAGAAATTTAAAAATAAAAAATGTAATATGAAAAAAATCAAACAACTAATTATTATCTATCAGAATCCGTCTATACTTTTTAAGTGCGTTTAAGTTTTTCATACTCAAACCAATAAAACTATTAATTTTCATGACTTGTAATAAGTGTTTAAAACGTTTTCTTGTAATGCTCTTAAATTTGATATTCTTCAATGCTCCAGTTAAATTATATTTTTTGAATTGAGCGACATATCTACGTAGAGAGGCATAGGGGCATATCTAAGTAGAGAGATACAGGGGTAGATGCATAAGAGACTTTGGCCCCATTTATATATATATATATATATATATATATATATATATATATATATATATATATATATTCATTTAAAATTTTAATATACTTTATTAATTTGGTACTCTAAAATAATTTTATATATTTATAGATTTTAACACTTTCAAAATATTTGTTAAAAAAGAACTCATTGAGTCAATTCTTTTTTTACTTACTAAAACTATTTGAATTATCTACAGCTCAAATATTTTTTCTTCATTCCATATCAAAGGAAATAATGTTTTAATATGAAAACCAAAACTTTAATGTTAAGTGTTAGCATTTATTTTAATTATAAAATAAATATTATAACATTTTAAGTTTCTATTTTCAAGGAACATAAAGTGGTCCATTAAGCAATTATTTTTATCCGTTTTAACTGCATAGAGGTTATGAAACAGTTATTATATTGTTTAAAGGTAAAGCCCAGCCCAATATTTTTGAACTTGTGATGACTAGACTCTATATATAGGGAATGTGTTACTCTTATTTTTGATCACTAAGTCTCCTCCTCTATTCAGAAAAACACACCATCGAGTTTGAGTGAGTTAAAGTTTAGAAAACAAAGTTGTCTCTGTGTTGGGATTACAAAATTGCAATGGCACGAGGTACGCACATTATTCTTTCATTCTTGCTTCCGCTGTTCTTGATCTGAATGTGTTACTGTGATGTTTATATAACATATTTAGATCAATTTTACTCTGCTTTATATTTTATCATTTGGTATCAGAGCAAGGTTCATTCCTCTTCCTTGCATGTTTTCGTTGATTTGGATTTTTTATTTATGGGCTTTATTATTTTGATGCTTTTAATCCAAACAAAATTCCCAAATGGGTTAATTCATGACCTGTTACAGTATTGTTATTTTTCAACCCTATGTGTCTCCCATCATCTTTCCCCTCTAGGAAATTTGCAGGCTTGGTAAAAGGCAATTAATCTTTGAACGTGATATATATATATATATATATATATATATATATATATATATATGTACACATGTATACATACATGTGTACACATGTATACATACATGTGTACACATGTATACATACATGTGTACACATGTATACATACATGTGTACACATGTATACATACATGTGTACACATGTATACATACATGTACACATATGTATACATATATGTACACATATACATATGTATACATATGTGTACACATGTGTACACATGTGTACATATGTATATATATATATATATATATATATATATACACGTATTTATATATTTGTTGTTATATGTGCAAATAAAATATAAATTATTATTATTATATTTGCATATTAAGAATTTTATGTAAATATTTATGTATTATTAATGTTTTAGTAGTAATATGGTTTTAATAGATTAAAGAGTAGGCACAACATCTTTAATCAATTAAAATTATATATAAAGTTTTGCTACATGAGAAACATTAGTTGTAAATAATTATATTTAATATGATAAAATCTACCCACAGGAATTTTTTTCATATTTATATGATTAATTAGGATAAAATATTAAATTATATTTCTTAATTTACCCACAAGAATTAAGAAAAGGAACATAATTTGATAGTTTTATCATTAAGATAATGAGTTTAATTGAGTAAGAATTTAGCCCACAGGCAAGTTTTATGTTAATAAACTCATTGGTAAAGACATGTTTACATTGGTAAAACATGACATTTATTTTTAGTCTCAAATTATATAATAAACATGTAATTTTGAATTTGCAGTTTCTCAATCTGTGAATTTTTCTGATATCAAGTGTGGTATTCTTGAGTTGAAAGGAGATAATTATAAGGTTTGGAAGGAAAAAGTTCTTCATTTAGGCTGGATAGATATTGACTATGCTATTAGAAAACCTGAACCACCGGGTATTAATGAGACCAACACTCAAGATGCCATTGATCTTTATGAAAAAATGGGAGAGGTCAAATCGTCTCTCCATTACGTTCATAAAAACCAATATTTCCGCTGGGATCCGGGGTTCAGTTGACCAGTATGAGAATGTCAAATATTTACTAAGGGCTATTGATGAGCAGTTTACGACATCTGATAAATCTCTTGCCAACACCCTTATAATGCAGTTTTCATCCTTAAAGCTCATTGGAATTAAGGGAGTGCGTGATCATATCATGCGCATTAGGGACATTGTGGCTTAACTGAAAGCTTTAGAAGTTACCATGTCTGATTCTTTCTTGGTACACTATATTTTGTGCACTTTGCCTCACCATTATGCTCCATTCAAAATCTCTTACAACACACATAAAGATAAATGGTCTATTAATGAATTATTGACCATGTGTGTTCAAGAAGAAGAAAGGCTATTAATAGAAGAAGGGGAGAGGGTGAACTTGACTACTTCTTTTGAGAATAAGAAACAAGTTAATAAGAAGGGAAAGATTCCTGCTAAGCCAGTTATCAAGAAGGAGTCTAGCTGTTTCTTTTGTAAAAAGAAAGGACACATGAAGAAAGACTGCTTAAAATTTAAGAATTGGCTTGATAAGAAAGGTACTCCATTTGCTTTTATCTGTTATGAATCTAATTTGACTAGTTTTAATCATAACACATGGTGGATTGATTCTGGTTCTACAATCCATGTTTCTAATACCTTACAGGGTATGCAAAACCTAAGGAGGCCAGTGGGAAGTGAGCAATACATCTACTCAGGGAGTAAGATGAGTTCACATGTGGAGGCCATTGGAACGTGCAGTTTAGTTTTAAGTAGTGGTTTTGTTTTGCATTTGGAAAAGACATTTTATGTTCCTTGTTTTTCTAAGAATTTGATTTCTGTTTCACAACTTATACCTTTGGATTTCTCATTTAATTTTTCAGACTCTGGTTTTACCTTAATGAATAAATCCAAAGTTGTTGGTTTTGGTAAATTATGTGATGGTCTTTATTCCATTATTTTTCAAAACAATATCGCTTATGACTCTATGCACGTTACTGTCGGGTTAAAAAAATGTGTTATGAATGAAAATTCTTCTATTTTATGCCACCGTAGATTGGGACACATCTCCATTGAGAGAATTAAGCAATTAGTCAATGAAGGAGTACTTAGTACTTTGGATTTTACTAATTTTGAGACTTGCGTGGATTGCATAAAGGGTAAGCAAACTAACAAGTCTAAAAGAGGTGCTAAGAGGAGTTCAAGTTTACTAGAAATTATTTATACAAATATTTGTTGTCCGGATATGGACGCTAGTAGTCCGAAATACTTCATCACCTTTATAGATGACTACTCACGTTATATGTATCTCTACTTACTTCGTTCTAAGGATGAAGCTTTGGATGCCTTTAAAATTTTTAAGGCTGAAGTTGAGCTACAATGCGGAAAGCAAATCAAGATTGTGAGATCAAATAGAGGTGGAGAGTATTATTGTAGATACATAGAGAATGGACAAGCACCTGGTCCGTTTGCAAAGTTTCTTCAAGAACATGGAATTGTTGCCCAATACACTATGCTTGGTTCTCCAGATCAGAATGGTGTGGCAAAAAGAAGGAACAAAACTTTAATGGACATGGTGAGAAGTATGAGGAGTAATTCAAAACTTCCTCAATTCTTGTGGATTGAAGCACTAAAAACGACTGTGTATATATTAAACCGAGTCCCAACCAAGGCTGTCCTAAAGACATCGTTTGAGTTATTCAAAGGTTGGAAACCAAGTTTGTGACATATACGCGTTTGGGGATGTCCGTCTGAAGTGAGAATTTATAATCCACAAGAGAAGAAACTAGACCCAAGGACTATAAGTGGGTATTTCATTGGATATGTTGAAAAGTCTAAGGGATATAGATTCTATTGTCCATCGCACAACACTAGGATTATGGAGTCAAGAAATGCAAAATTTCTTGAGAATGACTTGGTTAGTGGGAGTGATCAGTTTCCAAACATTAGGAATGAAAGGGACCACTATGAAGCTCAACCCTCTAGCTCAAGTGATAGATTGGTTGTCATTCACACCCCTCAAACACAAATGAGTGTTAGACAAACAATAATTGAAGCTTCACAACCTGCTGAAAATGACCTTACAGATCAAGTTGCTAATGAGGAACAACAAGATGATGTTGAACAACCTACTGAATAGTTGCTTGAGCAACAAGTTCCTGATGAAGTTTCTAATGAGGAACAATAAGATAATGTTGAAAAACCTACTGAACAGTTGCTTGAGCAACAAATTCCTCAGGAAAATGATGAGGCAACATTAAGAAGATCTACGAGAGTTAAAAGGCCATACATTCCTAGTGATTATATAATGTATTTGCAAAAAGTTGACTACAATATTGGAGCTACAAATGATCCTGAAACGTTTTCACAAGCCATGAGTTCAAAAGAATCAAACCTATGGTATGATGCCATGAAAGACGAGATGGATTCTATGACATCCAACAAAGTCTGGGATCTCGTTCAGTTGCCTGATGGTGTAAAATCCATTGGATGTAAATGGGTCTTTAAAACCAAGAAATACTCAAAAGGCAACATTGAGAGACATAAGGCAAGACTTGTTGCCAAAGGGTTCACTCAGAGAGAAGGAATTGACTATACAAAGACTTTTTCTCTTGTATCTAAGAAAGATTCCTTCCGAGTAATTATGGCATTAATAGCTCATTTGGATTTTGAGTTACATCAAATGGATGTGAAAACAACATTCCTTAATGGTCATTTGGAAGAAGAGGTTTACATGAAGCAACCTGAAGGATTCTCTTCTAAAGACAATGAGCATTTAGTTTGCAAGCTTAATAAATCCATCTATGGATTAAAACAAGCCTCCCGTCAATGGTATTTAAAATTTCATGATGTTATCACTTCCTTCGGTTTTGAAGAAAATACCATGGATCAATGTATATACCAAAAGGTCAGTGAGAGTAAGATTTGTTTCCTTGTATTATACGTGGATGATATTTTGCTTGCAACCAACGATAAGGGTTTGCTATATGAAGTGAAACAATTTCTCTCAAAGAACTTTGACATGAAGGATATGAGAGAGGCATCTTATGTCATTAGCATTAAGATCCATAAGGAAAGATCTCGAGGCATTTTGGGTTCGTCTCAAGAGACCTATATCAACAAAGTTTTAGAGAGGATTAACATGAAGAATTGTTCACCAAGTGTAGCTCCCATCGTGAAGGGTTATAAACTCAATTTGAACCAATGTCCGAAAAATGATTTTGAGCGGGAACACATGAAGAATATTCCATATGCTTCAGCTATTGGAAGCCTTATGTATGCACAGGTTTGCACTAGACCTAACATTGCATATGTTGTTGGAGTTTTGGGAATATATCAGAGTAATCCAAGTGTTGACCACTGGAAAGCTGCAAAGAAGGTAATGAGATATCTTCAAGGGAAAAAATATTACATGCTTATATATAGACGAACTGAATGTTTGGAAGTGATTGGCTACTCCGATTCAGATTTTGCTGGTTGCGTTGATTCACGAAAATCAACATCTGGTTATATCTTTATGTTAGCTGATGGAGTTGTATCTTGGAGAAGTGCCAAGCAGACTTTAACTGCTACTTCTACTATGGAAGCTGAGTTCGTTTCTTATTTTGAGGCTACCTCGCATGGTGTATGGTTGAAGAGTTTCATTTCTGGGCTTAGAGTTGTGGACTCTATTTCTAGGCCATTAAAGTTGTACTATGACAACTCTATTGCGGTGTTTATGGCTAAGAACAATAAAAGTGGATGTCAAAGTAAGCACATTGACATCAAATACTTAGCCATCAGAGAACATGTTAAGGAAAAGAAAGTGGTCATTGAACACATAAGCACCGAGTTGATGATCGCTGATCCTTTAACTAAAGGCAAGCCACCAAAGAATTTTAAGGATCATGTAGTGCAAATGGGACTTGGTTCCATGATGTAATTTCATTATCAGTACATTTGTTATTTTCAATGAAACTCTTATTCAGTTTGATGATTTTCTCATATGTTTTTGTGCACATTTATTTTGAGAAGATATCATTTAGTTTTGATCTAGCATAAACATATGGTTTATGTATTAAGTTGAGAGCTAATTTTGATAGAAATATATATTGTGCTACATGGAAGATAACACTCACTATCAGAGGACCTATCGCCATGACTCGTATATATTTTGTCGCTTGTTGTGGTTAATAATTGGATAATGGACCAAGTGGGAGAATTTTAGCATTTATCTTAATTATAAAATAAATATTATAGCATTTTAAGTTTCTATTTTTAAGGAACATAAAGTGGTCCATTAAGCCAATACTTTTATCCTTTTTAACTGCATAGAGGTTATGGAGCAGTTATTATATTGTTTAAAGGTAAAGCCCAGCCCATTATTTGTGAACCTGTGATGGCCAAACTCTATATATAGGGAATGGGTTACTCTCAGTTTTGATTACTAAGGCTCATCCTCTATTTAGAAAAACACACCATTGAGTTTGAGTGAGTTAAGGTTTAGAAAACAAAGCTGTCTCTGTGTTGGGATTACAAAATTGCAATGGCAGGAGGTACGCACATTATTCTTTCATTCTTGCTTGCGCTGTTCTTGATCTGAATGTGTTACTGTGATGTCTATATAACATGTTTAGATAAATTTTACTCTGCTCTATATTTTATCATTAAGGTGTAAAATTAAACAATATTCAAAGGTCATGCACAAAAAAAAATAAAGTTGTAGAAAATTTAAAACATTTTTGTAATTACTAACTTTTCTTCTTATGAAAATGATACTCTCCTCATCCTCCAAGGTAAAAGACTTCAAGCATGAAGAAAAGTTATGGTGATCAATGATGGTGTGAAAACAATGGGGAATGGGGGTATAATGTGTCTCGGAATTGAGGTATTTGATACTCTCAAGAGAGGTTGGGACAACTTTCAAGGAAGGTGACTAGAGGAGACCACATGAGATCTTTAACCTTGAATTTAGAAACAAGTAGAATGACACAAAATTTTGACAGTATTTCAATACTAATCTCAAAGTGGATCTACAAGGTATGAGCACCTCTATTTATAACCACTAACCCTAGAGGTGTCTTACAAAAGTAGATGCAAAAACTCTTAAATCCTTAACTTTGCTAACTTGGGTAACAAGACTAAAATCCTCTGCATTAAGAGGATGACATGTGGCCACTATTATAAGAAAAACTCTCCATTAATAGAAGGATGCATGACCACTACTAAGAGAGAATCCTCTCCATTAGGAGGAGGACATGTGGCCACTACTCTCACAAAAGGAAAGCCAATCATGCTCCTTGCCTTGCCTCCCAAGGTGGTCTATGTAAGACCCTAGGAAAATGTGGTAACTAGGGAATAATGTCATGATGAGACTTGGATATTTTTGTTTGAAAGTTAGTGTTTGGTGATTGGATGTTTTCTAGAATTATAACTATTATTATGTTAATTATTTAATGTTATTGTTGATTAAGTGGAACACATGATTGGTATGTTGTTACTTTGATGATTTGTATGTGTGTGATATTACCACTGTGATGTGTAGGCTTGTTGGTAGGAGGGTGGTTTAGGATTGAATGTGTGTGTGTTCAATTTTAGAAAGAAAGAGAGTTAAAGGAAACTTTGGTCTATTTATATTTTTGGGCCCAAAGGCAAAAATGTCTTTTACCGTTATTTAATTGGTGTAGAAATTAAATAAGGGGGTATAGGAAGGAAAAATGTGTGAATTAAATAAGATAAAATAAAAAGGGTGGATAATGACGGGAGATTAATGAGAGATAGGGATTGGGATAGATTTGGTTTTTAAAATATATTATTTTAAAAGAAGAGATATTAAAGATAGAGTTAGGTGGTTTTATAAATAATAACATATAGAGAAAGGGGTGATGTGTGTCTTTGAGAAACCCTTAAAACTCTAAAATCAAAGAAAGGAGATTGGTGTTTTGGGAGAGAAGAGAAAAACCAACATAAACTTTTAGAGCAAAGGGAAGACTGATGGTGTTTTGGAGTGGTAGATAAAGCCTTAAGATTGACCATTGTATGAGGAAACTTACCTTTGTTACTTGTTGTTGTATGTTATATGTGTTTTTGATTATCTTGATTGATAATATTTGTTGATACATGTTTATATGATTATGATTATTTGTTGCTATTGTTGGGCAAAGATTTGTGTATGCATGTGCATATGATTTATGTAATATTTGTATTGGGTTTTCTCTGTAAATGTATGTATGAAAAGTGATGAAAATTAGAGAATAAGAGTAATGATTATGTTTAGGGTCATTTTTGACTTGTGATTTAGATTGGAGCATGAGTGAGTGTTGGGATGTACTTGAGTATGTGATTGATGAGCATGAGAGTTGAGGATAAGTCTACTAGTTGTACCTCGTAAATCCTGGTGCTATCTGTGGCTATGTGCTTCCTTTTGCCTTGTGTGCATTGGAAGGGTTATTCGGGTATTGAGCCTTCCTTGTATGGGAGTGAAGATGTCTTCCTTGTCCTTGTGTGGCAGGATTACATGTTCCTTAACTGGATTGCGAGACTACTCGAATGTATCTGTATGGGTAATCTACATATGTGGTTGTAGGAACGGCTATAGTCGAGGAGGTAGGGTACAAGAGTGTTACCGATTCTTTCCACTATGGTGTTTATGGTATGGTGATGTTCATGGTGTTTTTCATGAATGGGATATGATGGTGGTATATCTATGATGGTGATCATGGTATGTGAGATGCTCCAGGTGATGCTATGTGATAGTGGTGTTACTATAAGAGTATAGTAAGTAGTTAGCATAAGTGCTAATGAGTGGATAGACCAAGGGTCTAGGTGTGAGGTGTTAGTGATGACATCAAGGGCTAGAGATCAATGATCGAGGTTCGAGGATCTAGTAATTCGTTTTGATTGAATTATTATGTTAGAGGATTAAGAATCTTATTGTTGTTACTACTATGTATGGAGTGTTTGATTATTGTTGATTTAATCAGTATGTTTATATCATGATTATTGTGATTGTTTTTTCGGTAGCTTACCCTATATGTGTTTGTGTTGTGTGTTTGTGAATGAAATTATTGGCGATGATCGTATAATGTGTTGTATGTGAGCAAATGATGTTGTAGATGGTGCTGAGGTATGATAGATTTGAGAAATGACGAGGGACAGACTTGGAGTTTTATTCAAAGTTATTACATTTGAATCTTCAGACAATGTAATTGAAGTTGTTTTATTTCCTTCGTTATTTCTATTGGACAAATGTTTTGGAATAAATTATGATGTTTAAATGTTGAGGCTTTTGAAAATACGTTTCTGCACCAAGTTAAAGTTTAAAGTTTTATCTATTTTTGAATAACCCGTGACACCCTGGAAATTTGGGGCGTTACAGTCTAGGTGGATGTTGACCAAAGTCAACCACAAAAGGCACCACTTATGGGTCAACTTAGAGAGTTGACTTATGTTGACCCATGTTAACTAAAGCCTTGCACTACTTGGTCCATAATGCAAGAGCCAAATGAAAATTCTATACTACTTGACCCATAATACAAGACCTAAACATGATAACCCAAGAGAAAAAAGTTTAGTCTCACCTTCCAAAAATGACTTCAACCCTTCTTTAATGTGCTTGGTCATGGCTAAGAGATTTGTCATAAGAAAATATATTTTTTCATTGTCACTATCTTCTTTATTTTACTTCTTCTTTTTTCATGAAACACTTATAAGAAGTTAACGTCATGAGCAACTTGTTGAGAATTTTCAACTTCTTACATGTCTATTTCAATTTAATCTTGTATGTTTTTCAAAGAGTCTTCTCTCTATAAGTATCAACTTTTAATTTTTGTTGTAATTTTACTTTAACCCCTTTCATTATAAAAAATAAAATAAATAATTTTATCGATTAATGTGAAGGAATATGAAAATAATGAAAAATAATAAATTATTCATTTAATAATTAAATGATACAAACAATAATTCATTTAAACTCTCATAAAAGGAATAGACATGTAAGAAGTTGATTGAGTCATTTCATAATAGACATTAAACGACATAAACCAACAATATATATATATATATATATATATATATATACATATATGTATATATAGGGATGACAACGGGTCGGACACGGATAGTGCCTATTCGCCCGTGCCTACCCGCAACCCGACCCGTTAGATAAAATTGTACCCGTTACCCGCCCCGCTATCAGCTTGATATCCGCTTTAAAAAAACCTGCGGATTTTTTTAACCCGCAGGTACCCGTTGGATACCCATTTTCAACCCTCGAATATTTAGAAAAATATTATTATATAAGTTTTCAAATAAAAAAATCCAAATTAATTTCGAAGGTCTGCCTTAATTTGGTTCAAAGTGATAAGATAACAGCAAACACAAAAGGGCTGTCTTACGCACATGAAAAATTATGTTTGGAAATTTTTTTTAAAATACATCAATCTCCAAATATGATCAATAACAGTTATGAAATATATGGTAGAGATCTGCTTCCATACATTTAATTGGGCACTTAAGAAACACCTTAACAAAAAAATAGAACATAAGGCACCCAACGCTGGTACACAAAATGACACATTTTACATCTTTTTTGAGCTCTTAAACAGTGAATGTCAAGCAGAGACAAGAAAGTTGAGCTTGAAATATGTTAAGCATTAATTAGAATAAAAAGTGAAATTTCCACTTTGTGTAGTAAATGACCAAAACAAAGTCCAAGCAGCAACAACTAATTCTCTGCAAAAACATGTGAAAAGGATATCTAATAAAAGAGAGATGCTAACAAGACACTTATTATTATTGGTTGAAATTTATTGGAGTATACAAAATTGGTAAGTCACATTTGTTAAACCAATAATAAAGAAACAAACCATCAATTTCATGTTTAAATTATAATTATCTCCAGAATAGTTTTCAAAGTAAGAAAATATTATGAGAAATCCCTTAATCCTCAAATAAAATCCTTCAAAATAGTGCTGAATGTTAGTGAAACATATGATTTCAGGACTACAACAATGGATATTCATTCCTTAGGAACAACTAGTATAATTTCTTTCTTTTGAAGACAATTCAAGAAAGTAACACTCAAGGAACAAAAATGATGGTTTATTTATCAATAATAAAGGATGCATTCAAAAATAGTCCATTAGCACTCCACTTTAGTGAAATAATAAAAAACACACTCCAACCCCAATTCAATAAATTCACCTATTCAACATCATTACCTGCTCTGACATATAAACCCCGAGCAAAATCACTAACTCTTTCAAAATCAACTTACTGTTGTTCACTGCGCAATAGGGAAAAGTGAGTCGCAACTACACCGAGAAACGAAGCTAGGAAATTATCAGAAACCTAAAATCGCGCAAAATGAGAAAAGAAACAAAAACGTAAACAAAGAATTAGGCGATTATAGTTATAGCTGGATAGTGATAGCAGAAAATAGGCCTTTGGAGGAAAGACAGTAGGTGGTGCACCCATCAACATCTATCACCACCTCACTCAACAAATGCCATCGAAGCCACCAACAACCACCGCAAAAAAATTTATACAAAACCCAACGAAAAGTAACCTAAACCCCAAATACTATCCATCAAAACCCACACTCACCCACTGAAACACCATCAGAGGAAGCAAAAAAAGCAAGAAAAAGGAGAAAGCATACCTCAAATCCTTTTGTCGATACTTGGATTAGTTGGCTAAAATCAGAAACTAAAGAGTTGCAAAATTTAGGGTTTCTTATTTCTTTTCGAAGAACTTCACGGTAGAGGCAAAGATAATAAAAACAGAGTTAACAGTAAATACCAACTTTAAGTTAGTGTGATACCCGAACCCGACCCGTTAACAAGTGGGTATTACAATACCCACTACCTGCGGGTACCTCTTACTCGCGGGTACTAAGTACCCGTAACGGATTTTACTTGCGGGTACCCGCGGGTATGGATTTTTCTGCCATCCTTATGTATATATATACATACATGTATGTATGTACATA
This sequence comes from Vigna reflexopilosa, assembly GCA_027742785.1. Classification (NCBI taxonomy): domain Eukaryota; kingdom Viridiplantae; phylum Streptophyta; class Magnoliopsida; order Fabales; family Fabaceae; genus Vigna; species Vigna reflexopilosa. Next base: position 21,033,076 of record CM050930.1, on the reverse strand, counting down.
CATATATAAACATATATATACATATATATACATATATATATTTTTTCTAACTTTGGTATGTTTTTTTTTCAGTTGGTACATTTTAGCAATGTGTATCGGGTTTTAGTAGAAAAAAATACCCTTATAGATAATGAATTATAAGTTTTAAGGCTAAGGGTATTTTAATAATTTTCATTCTCAAAACTAAAAATGAAAAAACAAGAAACCCTCAAACCCTTACTCACCTCCCTCATTCCTCTAAACCCTTTCTCTTTCATCTCTCTTACTCCAACATTTTCTCTATCATCCCTACAAGTAGTCCCAACTGAAAAAATAAAAAACACTCGCTTAACCCTAATCTACCTTCCTCACTTATCCAATTTGTTTCATTTACTCTTTTTTCATTCACAATAACTTCAATATGAAACCTTCAATGAATCAAGTTATAGTTTTACTCAAAAAAACCTACGAACTGTTAGTATTATAAATTCTAATCAACCTCATCCTCATAACTTATTTTGTGAATATATAGTTTTAAAGCACAAAACATGGTTCTTAATTATCTAGTTTTGGAAAGAAAATGGTTTTGGGTGTGATTATAGCTTGTAAATAATTAAGTGCATGGAGTGTTTGCGGGAGTTTGTGGCATTGGTCTGAATCATGGGGTAACAATTGTGGGGTATAGAACAACTCAAGATGGAACCAAAATATTAGATAGTGAAGAATTGGTGGGGATCCGAATGGGGAGAAAATGGTTATATTAGAATGCAAAAGGACTTAGATCTATGTGGCATAGCAATGGAGGCTTCTTATCCAATCAAAAGCTTATCTTCCAAACGTTCTTCATTTTTCAAGGACGAGCTTTGAATCATTTATTCATAGTTGCCATATAATCTTATTAAGGGAGAAAACAAAATAATTTGTTCGACCAATATAAAAGAGGTTGTTTCTGAAAAGGATCGCCTCCTACTCCCTGTAATATTTCTATTCCCACTTCTCTATCCAAGTTCTTAGGGTTAAGCGAGGAAGGTAGTTTAGGGTTAGGCGAGAGTGTTTTTGATTTTTTCAATTAGGACTATGTTAAGACTCCGACAAGTGTACCAAATCGTATCAAGTAATAGTAAGTGGTAAGACCAAGTATCATTTTCCCTAGAGACTCATTGGCCTAGACTTTCATGTGATTTGTTGATTATTTAAGACTTGACAAAACAAAATTTAGGTTTTTAAATGGAAAACAGAAAATAAACATGCATGCAAAGGTAGATCAATTGACCTAGAAAAATACGCAGTTGAATGATATGGATGAATTGTGTTGTTGGGGTTTCCGACTTATCCTAATCCACTCTCATATATTTACGAATTCTACTTTTTCATTAATGTCAATGCCACTTTCTAATTTACCCCAATCCCAATGTTTTGGTGAAGAGAGCCTACTCCTAATTACTACTTTACAATGTCTTGTCTCCCTAGCAATTGTTCATGCATTACATTCGCATAGAAGCTTAAGGCAATCGGTGCTCCTATCCCTATGTCTAGGTAATATTGCTCCTGAGAGAATTCCCCCATGTCTAGATCTACCCATATGTGTCCATATAGATAAAATCAAAGATCACACTATTGAATGAATTAAACAAAGCATGCATAGAGAATATAGGAAAAACTCTAACAATTAATGAAATAAAGCATATGAATAAAGCATCAATTCAATATATGAGAGTTTCAAAGGATTACATCGTTTCCCAACAACAATGGAGGTTTAGTTCACCATAGATATGGTGAAACTAGATGAAATTAATGAAAGATAAAACCCAAGAAATTGTAGATTAGAGCTTCCGCATCCAAAATCCACCTCCAAGGGGTGAAGAAAGTGTTTATGCGCCTCTTTCTGTTAAAAGATACCATATCTGGGTCATGCAAATCTATTTAAAGTTCATTAAAATCAGTAGAAACTGGCCTAGGCCCAAGAGAATGGTGCTTAGCGCTGGGTTACCGCTCAACGGTAGGTGCGACACTCAAGATTAACGCTCAGCGTTGACGCCTAGGCGTTTTGCAATGAATTCACTGAAGGAGCCACTGCTCAGTGGCAGAGTAGCGCTCAACGGTGGGCACGATACTCAGATTCTCCCCTCAGCGTTAGCGCTTGAGCATTTGACAAAGATCTCCACGGTGAAGCTGGCGCTTAGCGGTGTACTGGAGCTCAGCGGTGGCTGCAATTCTTCCTTTGTGCACTTTTCCATCTTTTCTTGAGTCCAACTCCTTTCTACTTCAGCTTCCTTCATTCAATTCATGTTAAATCCTGCCAAAACAAGGAAAGCCAAGCATAAAACCAAGAAAACCACCTTTGACTCTTTTATTCTCTAACTTTAGCAAAATGCATGATTTCAAGCTAGTTTCTAAGTCATAAAGGGTGTGTTTAGTGTCACATTTAAGTATAAAAATAACGGTTTTTGAACCGTTATCACAACCCCAAACTTAGAACTTTGCTTGTACTCAAGCAAACAAGATGCAACTTAGTCTTCCACCAATCATCATAATGGTTCAATCACATTCAAAAGATCTTTCTTTCAAGACAAGTAATCACTCAAATATGCTCATCAATAGAATTTAGTCAAGATGCACACATGCCTTGGTTATCAATGCTTATCATGGTGTTCACACAATCACATAATATCCAACAAATGCTTTTCTTCATGAATGATCAATTAGCTAAGCACATATATAATCATAGATTCATGGAATCATTCTTCACCAGACAAAGTGTTTCATTCAATCACTCAGGTGTTTTTAGTGGTCACTCCTGCCCTTTACTATCCACATGTCACATAAAACAAAATTGCCTTTCATTTACCATAATAAATCATCATCACACACACATGTAATCACAAGGAATTTTTCAAGGCTTATAATGTGGCTTGGGTTAACAAGAAAAATTGGTTTTTCTAGATCACAAAATGCTTGAGTTAAGAGAGTCATTCAAACATTCATAATTCAAGCACAACTCTCTTTTTACTAATCTCACTCATTCCCAACTTGCCATTTTCTTTGCATTGAGCTTATCTTTTTCATTCTATCTTTTTTTATCTTTTCTATCTTTTCATACTTTTGCTCAACACTTTAGCTCAATGCTCATTTTTTTTTTCTTTTTCAACTTTCCCAACAACCCCAAACTTGAACCTTTATCAAAACCACACAATAGTTCTCAAATTAAACTCATGGTAAGGATTTTCAAAAAGAGTTTTCACATCCTGTTTAAGTTTGTTCGGTAGAAATGGACTAGATCGGAGAAAAGAGGATTCAATCGGTGGAAAACGAAAATCATCAGTGATAGAGTTGTTTAATCGGTCAACATAAGGTAGATAACAAGCATTCAATCAAAACTCTGGAGTTCAAACCTCACTCATAAGCTTAATCAATATTCTAGATATCCTAGATAAACATCCTGCTTAGCATCATAATCACAATCACAACATCATCATGCATTTGTTCACATAGCTTGTGAACACTCCACCCGTATATTAGCATATTGTATAATCTCAACATCATAAATAACAAGCATTCATCAAGCAAAACCCATCATGCAAAATCAATCATTCAAACCATCATATCAGATAAGGTTTCCAACCAAGTACATTAAACCCTATACTACTGACGGAATCAAATAAGTTCAAATTACAAAGCAAAAGGATAGAAAAATATTGTTCTAGTGTAGATAGCATCCATCAGTAGATGCTATCTCATCTCCTCAGCTCATGTTGTCATCAGAGTACTCCTCCTCTCCATCTTTAGCGTCCTCAAAGTCCTCATCCTCATCATCATTTGGAGTTCAACTGCTCCTGCTCCACTAGCCTATGCATCATCTGGTGGCCATGCCACCACATTGTTGAACTCATCCATGGCCCATCGGTGTGCAGGGGGTGTATCATACATCCCTATCATTATCTCAGCTATGGCCACCTGCCCTCTATGGATGGTCTCTAGTCTGGCCTCCATTATGGTCATATACATATCCCTCATCCTGAAGGGCTCTACATCATGTGCTAGGCCATGAGCCCGTGGTGCTCTCCTCCTGTGACGTCTCTAAGGCACTGGCTGGGTTGCCTCCTCTCCTCTACAGTACTGTCTGTAATAAGCCTCATCAATGACCTTCCTAGGTCTCTCAAATGGTGGAGTAGAGATGTCTACCCTAGCTTGCTGGCATAGGTGCGTGATCAAAGAGGGATGCCCTAGAGGTGCTTTGTTGCTCACAATGGTGGAACAACTCTAGATCTCATTTTCAATGATTTGGCCTAGGTTCACATTCAATCCTCGTAGCACGCAATAGATGAACATAACCTTGTGAACAGTAATGTCTGACACATGGGAGCATGGTTGGATGTTGGCATGAGAAAATGCCATCCAGTACTTTGCCAATGGTGTCAGATCAACTCTCTTTATGTGAATAGCTACACCACTCTGGTTCTTGTGAAAATGCCCTCCAGGCACACAAAGCACGCTCTCTATATCATCAAAATCAGTGCCCTCTTGCACGTTCAATGAATACTGACACTGCACACCTATCCACTTTGTATTCAGAAATCTATTAATTGTTTCAGGATCATACCTAATAATCTTCCCACAAACATAGCTCATGTAGTTGTTAAACCCCTGACAAGTGTACCAGATCGTATCAAGTAATAATAGATGGTAAGACCAAATATTGTTCTCCCAAAGGACTCTTAGGCCTTAACTTTCATGTAAAGAGATCGCATAAGACTTGAGAAAAGAATTAAATTTAGGTTTTTGAATGCAAGACAAAAATAAACATGCAAAATGTAGTGAATCAATTGGCTAGAAGAAACTATGGATGAATGGAGTTGTTGGGGTTTACAATTTCATCTTATCCACCCACTTATATCTACTCTTCTTATTTAATTCGCTTATTTATCATATTGTCATGCAAAATTTCTTGGTCTACCCTAAACCCAATCTCTTGGCGACTAGCGCCTATTACTAATTACTGACTTGCTATCTCTAGCCACCCCTAGTAATTAATAATGCATGATAAACGGAAGCAAAATACAATTGATCGTCCTACTCCTATCTCTAGGCGGTATTAGCTTAATCAAGGAATTCCTCTCAGTTCATGTCATTACTGTACGTCTCCGTATCAATAAAGACAAACAACATTTACCGAATGAGTTAAACGATAAAAGCATTAAGCAAAGGTAAGGAATCCAACAATTGATAATATAAGCGTATGCAAGCATATGAATAAAATAAGAATTTCAATATAAGAGACTTTCAAAAGAATACATTGTTCCCCAACAACAAAGGGTTTAGTTCACCATAGACATGGTGAACTAGATGGAATTAAATGAAAGTATGGAAGAATAAACCCTAAATTTGGAATGAAAGTATAGAACAGCTCTGGACGTCTCTGCCTGGCAAAAGAAATGCTTTAAGAATCACATTGGGGCTATTTATAGCGCATAAAAGTAACAGAATTTAAGCCCAAGCCCATCTGATGGATGCTCAGCGCTTAATTTGGCCGCCCAATGGTTTGCCTCTAATCGCAAAACCGCTCAGCGGTCCAATACACCGCTCAGTGGTGGCCCTCTAATCGCACAAGACGCTCAGCGATGCCGCTCAAGCGAAAAACAGTGACTTCACCCACGAAACTAGTGCTCAGCGCTAGAATTGTCACTGAGCGGTGCACTTGGCTCTTCTTTTCATCCTTTTTCTCCTTCTTTCATGAGTCTAAGCCCTCCCCTCTTTACTTCCATCGTCAATTCTCATGAAAACCCTACAAAACAATGCAAAACAAGCATAATATCTCTAAAAACAACTTTTGACTCTCATGTGACTCAACTAAGTGTTTTACTTGAGTCTTAAGCTCATTCTAAGCCATAAAGGGTGTGTTTTAATATCAAATTTAAGTATAAAAATAACGGTTTTCCAAACGTTATCAGTTGTCCTGAGTATGAGCCCCTAATGGCTTAACATTGGTGTAGAACTCTTTCAGCACTGCTATATTGGCAGGCGTAGGGTATGTGGCCAGTTTCTTCCAGATCCTACTCTCCATCTCTTCTCCAAACTATGGAACCAGATTCGAAATCCATCCTGCCTTTCTCTCCAACAAAAGGCGTCTTTCTTAGACAAGAGGGTGGTGCTGCTCATGTCTCCTCGAGAGAAACTTGTTAGAATAAAACCTCTCCGGTTCTCTCCTCTTGTGACCTGCAGTCTTGATCCTTTTTCCAAATGAGGAGGCCATCCCCGCATAAGTATTCACAAAACCAAAGAAAAACTCATTACGCGTTAGCAAACCACAAAACTCATCCAAAAACATCATTGATCAGTGCTTAGGGAAAAACAGTGCCCCTCAGCGTCACCTGCACAGAAAAACCAAGCAAAATCCAAAAATGCCAGAGGAACGCTCAACTCTAGGTACCGCTGAGCGGTATCAGTGCAGAATTTTCAAAATGGCCCTAGATGGCTTCTAATCCCCACTTACATGCAATTTTCTCCATTCTAGACCTCAACCATACAATTTAATTGGTTTAAACAGTGTCTATTTCAACTAATCATGCACAAACATCAAAAGCCCTAAAATTTCATGCTTAGACAAACATTCTCATACAAATTCATGCTTTGAAAACCCTAGAATGTGGAATGTATGATTACTTGAGAGGAGAGAATTCAAATGAGTGCAAAGTGCTTTGTGAATGTTGATGAATGAACCCCAAATGTTGTGCTCTCACAAAAACCCCAAACTTTGATGATGAAGTGGTGCAAAAATGGTGGAGAAAGGGTTTTTTTGAGAAGATGGGTGAAGGGAAAAGTGAAGAGAGTGCCTTGGAGAAAGATTGAGAGTGCCAAAAGAGAGTAAGGGTCGAAATGAGAGGCTTGGGCGAGACCTAAGGGTTAGTAAAATATGCAATGGGCCAACTCACGATGGGCCCAACTTAAAAACCCAAATTTCAGTTCTGCGACGCCACCGCTCAACGCTAGTTACCGCTGAGCGGTGAGCGCGATTTCAAATCTCCCTTTTTTTAACTTGCCCTAAGCGTCATTAACCAAGTATCACTCAAATTCAACTCTCAATTTTCAATTTTCATGCAATTGTCACTCATTCCACCCAAACATGCAATAATTAAACCCCTAAAATGCAACTAGAACCAAAATTAAAACATGCAAAAATAAATCAATCAACTGGGTTGCCTCCTAGGTAACACTTGTTTAACGTCACGAGCCTGACCCAAACCTTTCTAGCACCCGTCAGTAGGTGCAAACCTTACCAACACCCATCAATAGGTGTACCTTCCTTGTATCCTTCAGTAGATACTCAATCTTTTTAGCATCCCTCAGTAGATGCTACCTAATAAACAATGTTCAGAAGATATTCAAATTACATCACCAAAATTAAATAAACAAAATTAAAGAAAAAATGTTTTTAAATCACTAGGGTGCCTCCCAGCAAGCGCTCTTTTAACGTTGTTAACTTGATCCAATAAAGCTCCAGCATCCTTCAATAGATGCACATCTTTCTCATTAGCACCCATCGGTAGATGCTAATTTGTCTCATCTTCATCAGCATTCATCAGTAAATGCTGTCAATGACACCCATCTTCAGGGTTGATATTTCTCCTTCCGGAATATTCCTTCCTTTTTTTCTTCTTCTTTCTGCAGAATTCCTTCAGAAATTTGATAAAACCAAGCACCTGTTTCCATGTCTCAATCATAGGAACTTTAATCTCTAATTTCTTGAAGATCTCCATAAAGCTCTTAAATTCCTTTTCCTTCCTATGATACTTTTTTGGATGAGGAAGGGGTTTTTCATATGATCTTTTCTTTTTTCCTCTCTTCCTCTTTCTCTTACTTTTCTTCTCTCTCAATTTTCTCTTTTTCTTTTCTCTTACTTTCTTCTTTATTTTCACACACTTTCTCTTTTTTTCTTTTCTCTCAACCACTTCTTTTTCTTTCTTTTCATCTTTATCTTTCTCACTCAACCTTCCTTTTTCTTTTTCCTCTATCTTTTCCTCATCAACAACCTTGTCACTTTTAGTGATAGTGGCTTGAGATTCCTCCTTAGGGTTGACTTTAGTATCAACCCTAGATTCGTCCAGTTTCTCAATTAAGTGACTAATATGCATCTCAATCGTTTTGGATGTTGCTTCAATGCTTTTCTGAGTGGAGATGGTATTTTAGATTGTTGAAAGGTGTCCTCATACTTTGCCATTGATAGAGATTGTTGTTGTTGCCATTGTTGTTGTTGTAAACTCTCAAATTGTTAGGCAGCTTGCCCAAATTGGCTTTGATCCATGCTTGAGTGAGGTTCCCACCAATGGTTGAGATTATCTTGGTAGAATTGAGTGTCCATATAGTCAAATTCTTGTCCAAATTGAATCCTGCAAACATGAGGCACATAACCCTAGAAGGCATTTATTAGAACAAACAAAAATAAACATAAAAAAAAATCAAGTCAAAGTTAATCAATAATCACACGAAAGGAATAGTTAAACCACGAGTCCCCGACAACGGCGCTAAAAACTTGTTAAGACTCAGACAAATGTACCGAATCATATCAAGTAATAATAAGTGGTAAGACCAAGTATCGTTTTCCCTAGAAACTCATTGGCCTAGACTTTTATGTGATTTGTTGATTATTTAAGACTTCACAAAACAAAATTTAGGTTTTTAAATGCAAAAAAAAAAAAATAAACATGCATGCAAGGTTAATCAATTGACCTAGAAAAATACGCAGTTGAATGATATGGATGAATTGTGTTGTTGGGGTTTCCGACATATCCTAATCCACTCTCATATATTTACGAATTCTACTTTTTCATTAATGTCAAGGCTACTTTCTAATTTACCCCAATCCCAATGTCTTGGTGAAGAGAGCCTACTCCTAATTACTAGTTTACAATGTCTTGTCTGCCTAACAATTATTCATGCATTACATTCACACAGAAGCTTAAGGCAATCGGTCCTTCGATCCCTATGTCTAGGTAATATTGATCCCGAGAGAATTCCCCCATGTCTAGATCTACCCATATGTGTCAATATAGATAAAATCAAAGATCACGCTATTGAATGAATTAAACAAAGCATGCATACAGAATAGAGGAAAAACTCTAACAATTAGTGAAATAAAGCATATGAATAAAGCATCAATCCAATATATGAGAGTTTCAAAGGATTACATCGTTTCCCCAACCAATGGAGGTTTTGTTCACAATAGACATGGTGAAACTATATGAAATTAATTAAAGGAATGAAAGATAAAACCCTAGAACTTGTAGATTGGAGCTTCCACATCCAAAATCCGCCTCCAAGGGGTGAAAAGAGTGTTTATGTGCCTCTTTCTATCAAAAGATACCCTATCTGGGTCGTGCAAATCTATCTAAAGTTCATTAAAATTAGCAGAAACTGGCTCAGGCCTAAGAGAATGACGCTCAGCACTGGGTTACCGCTCAGCGGTAGGTGCGACCCTCAAGATTAACGCTCGACATTGACGCTTAGGTGTTTGATAGTGAATTCACTGAAGGAGCCACCGCTCAGCGGTAGAGTAGCGCTCAACGGTGGGCGCGATACTCAGATTCTCCCCTCAACGTTAGCGCTTGAGCGTTCACTAGTGCAGAAAGGACTTTAGACGTCTGTTATTTTGGGCTTTTAACGTCTGACCTCTGTCCGACGTTTATACGAGTGAAGTTAATGATACGTCGGACCCTTTAGGTCAGACGTCTCTATAGACGTCGGACCTATATAGGTCTCACGTCTATATAGACGTCGGGCGTATATAGGTCAGACGTCTATATAGACGTCCGATCCATACAGGTCAGACTTCTCTGAGGTTACTCCTGACTGATGGTGATTCGAGTTTACAACTTTATATTTTAGTTGAAGAGAATGCATTGTATATTTTTTTTTATTGGATGGTTTTAAAAACGTTGTGGAGGGAATTAGAGAGTGCAAAACGCAAGAAATTGCGGCAAAAGAACGCTGCCCAAGGACACGAGAATAACTGCACCAAAACCCAATGAAAACGCATTTTAATCAGTTCAAATGAAAGATAATGCATCAAAGAGTGATGTAATCAGAGTAAAACTAATTTAAAACGATGTAAAAGTGAGAAAATGAACCTGAAAAACGTAACCCGTAGAGAGAAAACGCGACGAAGGAATTGGAGAGTGCAAAACGCAAGAAATCGCCGCCAAAGAACACCCAAGGACACGAGAATAACTGCACCAAAACCCAATGAACACGCATTTTAATCGGTTCAAATGAAAGATAATGCATCAAAGAGTGATGTAATCAGAGTAAAACTAATTTAAAACGGTGCAAAAGTGAGAAAACGAACCTGAAAAGCGTAACCTATAGAGAGAAAACGCGACGAAGATGATGAACAATGAGTGCGCGTAATTGATGTCTAAAGTGCTTTAGAAGTCGGAGTGGAGGGATCAGACGTCTATATGGAGTCAAAAAGTGACTTTTTAAATTTTTGAATTTAGAGTTTAGACGTCGGTTCCCCCCATAACTGGCGTCTAAAGTGCTTTAGAAGTCGGAGTGACGGGATCAGACGTCGATATGAAGTCGAAAAGTAACTTTTTAAATTTTTGGATTTAGGGTTTAGACGTCGGTTCCCCCAATAACTGACGTCTAAAGTGCTTTAGAAGTCGGAGTGGCGGGATCAGATGTCTATATGGAGTCAAAAAGTGACTTTTTAAGTGACGTCTATATTGGTAACTTATTTACGAAAGTGCCACCGGTCATTAATTTACGTCGAGCTCCCGCTTAACTGACGTCTAAGGGGTGACGTTAAAAGCCAATTCTGCACTAGTGGTTTGACAGAGATCTCTACAGTGAAGCTGGCGCTCAGCGGTGTACTACCGCTCAACGGTGGTTGCGATTCTTCCTTTGTGCAGTTTTCCATCTTTTCCTGAGCCCAACTCCTTCCTACTTCAGCTTCCTTCATTCAAAGAGAGAGACACACAGAAAGATAATCCTTCAAATAACAAAATATACTTAAGTTTTAAACTATATAAATTTCATCGGATGATTTATACAATAAAAAAGTCAAATTTATGTACATATGCTTAAACATCCTATAAACTAACCTTCAACATCTTTATTGTTGCTCACCCCTCGTACTTGTATTATCATCTACTCACATGTAACCTAAAGAACAAATAGCATCCACCAGAAAACAAAGTAAGCTAATGAAATTTTAAATACACAATATGTTAAACAACCCATGAATACCTTTCATTAAAATTCATATTCATAAAACCAATATCAATTAAAGCATTGCATTCATAAAAAACTCATACATACTTTAATCTCAATTTTCAAAAGACATGTAATTATGTGATATTCTTATGAAGTCCTACACCCGTCATAAACTTTACTCCAAAACCATTGCATTTTGGACAAAATCCTTTCAACTTACTAGTTCAATTCTTCCCAAAGCTATATCCATTTAATCTAAATAACATTTAATCTAAACAAAATGAACTGGAGTTTTTACTATAATATCGAATTACCCAATTACAAAAAATACCTATGTAATTAGAACAATAACCACTCTTTAAAATATCATCCAAGAAGATTTACAAAAGTAATGAAAGCATCCAATTGAATAAAACACAGCAAACATGGGTGCACGAAATTTTAGATTATATTTACAAGAAAAACAAAGGAATATATCAATTGATGCGATAAAAAATTATCATATAACGTGATCAACATTCCATACGAATATTTTGTCCTATCTTACAAATTGATTCATACTTTATATTTTAAACATACTAAGATAATATGACCAATAATTGCAAAATCATCAAAATCATTAGGTCATGCTTTGTCAACATATACAAGAAAATATTAAAAATTATTTAATACTTTATTTATATACATTAAAATTAACGTAGCATATACTTATGAAAATATACGAAAATATAGATTATTAAATAATTCTTTTATTGTTTAATTTTAACGTAATAAAAATAATATAAATTATAATTCACACGTAAAACTTAGACAAATCAATTACATCAAAAGTCATGATTAAAACTTAGTTTCAAAATAAATTTACTTATAAGATCCCCACATAACTTTTCGTAGGTACCTGTGTTGATTCCTTTTTCCTCCACTCCATTCGTTGCTTTTCTCTGTCCCTATCCAATTTGCTTTGATAGGTTGGATCACCTATGAAAAAAGTAAGAAATTTGTTTCATTTGTATTTGGAATTAAACCAAGGTGTATTCATTGCAAGAACATGACATTTTACTATTTACATGGTCATAGACTGAGTGGTGCAGACAACATGAATATATAATCATATATCAAATCATTTCGCAAAGAGAATCATACATAGGATTGAATCAAGTTCAACAAAAAAAGAAAACATAATCAAATTGCCTTAGAAAACTGGTAAGCTTATGTTATGCTACGGCCCCCCTTTACAAAAGGGGTGAATCAACTTACTCTTGAATTTAATCCTAAGACTAAGACCTACCTGAAAGTTTTCTGTTGTAATTGAGTGTGCCATACACACCCCCAAGAATTGGTAATAAGATTAGTCAAAGAAGAAGCCATTGTTGATTCAAGTTCATTCGTGTTGGATCGCGGTGGTGCTCCTTTCGCTAATAAACCTGAGGGCATAAGATGTTTCCGTTAATTGCCTCAAACCTTTGGCATCAATTTTAATATTTCAATAACGAATATAAATGTTATGATAACGATTAATTCATTTTGCATTCATACTAATAATTGAGATATTTCCGTAATGCTAAAAAAAAAATACTAACAACAAAATCGGTCTATATTTTGAAGATTAGATCAAGTTGATTATGGCTTAAGGTGTTGTCTAAACCAAAGTTGAGTCGAGTAAACATGATCTAGGTTGACACAAGTTTATTTAGATATAACTTGAGTCAAGTTGGCTCAAGACAATGTCAAACTAAGTCAAATATTAAATTGAGTTAAGTCGACTCAATTAGAGAATAATAGTAATATATTCGTGATTATAGGAACAAAATAATTAGATAATCAAATCCATGATTTATTGTATGACAACTATACATATAACAAAGTTATAGGAATTTGATTTATTTATGGAAAACTCATTATTAACAAATATATATATATATATATATCAAAAATAAAATATTTTAAGTTTAGTAATTTTTCTATCTTGATATCTAAGAGCCTAACACTGTTTCAAAGCTTAAACAATCTAATGGAGGTCACTTCTAATTCAACACAAAGAATCCCTCTTCCCATATGTTCTGTCAAACTGGATAGGAACAATTATCTACTTTGGAATACGATAGTCTTGTTATAATTTGTGGTGTCAAGATGGACAAATACATCCTTAAAACCAAAAAATGCTCAGACGAGTCTATAATCGACAAAAATAACAAACAGGCAAATCCCACTTATGAGGAGTGGAAAATAGAGGATCAAATAGCCATATCTAATTTAATATGGAAGGAAGAATCTATTTTCTTCACATCTAAACATATAGAAGAGTTTTCTTCATCTTTTACCATGTTTAACTCACTACCAGTGGAACCTAGGGTCTCGTCGTTGCTGTCGCCCCCCTCCTTTCCCTATTGATCGAGCTCACGACGTTGGAGATCAAATAAGCCACCAACACAATCGTCATTGGCTGAGTTTTGGGATCGAATTTTGTAGGGGGTTTAACCGTGAGTTGTAGGATTTGGTTATAAAATGAGGTTATTTTTCCCGCTAGAAATGATTCCCCTAGATGAAAAGTGTGCAGATTGGGTTTGTGAGCAAACTAATCTTGCCATCACAACACTATGCTCGCTTTGGTGTCAATGGACTCTGTGTACTCGGTGGAGGTGTTATGCTTACTGATAAGGTCCATTAGGTCCTCTCTAGTGGATGAGATTGAATCGAACAATGAAATTTTGATGGTGATAGTGTTGTTGAATTCATGTGATCTGCAAGTGTAGATGCTGGTGTTGGAAACTTGTCGAGCTCACAACATCATCCATTTAACTCGATCCTATCTATTTTAATATTTGAAATTAAAAAATCATAGCATAAAAATCGAAATCTTTTAACAATATAAAGACTAGATCTTGTATATCTAATTTCTTCCTTAAAGACATGGAAAATGTTAAATTGAATCTTACATGTATCCAGTTATTTGATACCAATCATTCAACTTTTTAGAAATAACACTATAGCTATAAAGAATATGACAATTCCTAAGAGTCGTATTCAAACAAAATGCTGGTATAATTTGTTTTACAATTAAATATACTTTTAATATCTAAACTTAAACACGAAAATTAAATTTGATTTTATAAATTTTCAATTAAAATTGTTTTAAATTTAAGTCTTAATGTCTCATAATATTATGGTGTTGGAATAAAATCACATGATAATTTCATTGTGTTGTTGGGTAAGGAATGAATGCATATCGAGAGAAACTACTTGGAGCCAAATGAGGGTTTCCTTTTGAAAAATGAAGAAGTACTCTTAGATTGATTATCAACTTATACTTTAAGATTGAGGAGAATACTATAGAATTATCCAACTGATATAGAAATTCAAATTTTTATGAATAAAAGTAATTTAAAGGAAGAAATATTAAATTGTATCTATAATCAATCTCCTTAGAAAGGTCAAATTTGAAATTAAGACATTGTCTAAGTTTGTGTGTGTCCTTTAAAAAAAATTGAAAATCAATCCTTTAAGAAAATTTATTTCGAATTTCTCAAAAAGAACTTATATTTTTTTTTCTTTCTTCTAGTAGATTGAGCAAAAAGTTTTAAATCTATATGTTTCAACACTAATGTAGCTAGTATGTTGCCTTTTAATTAAAAAGTTTCAAGTTTTGAAAAAAAAAACAAAAAGAAATATTCATGTACTGATGGACCGGGCGGCATAGGACATGTCTTGAAAAAGACATGACCGAACGTCTCGCTGAGGACGACCAACCATCATTATCGAATTAGAATAGAATTAAGGTAAGACGTGATTAAGATTACTAGGCCAATATTGGGTCGTGATTAAGATTCCACTAATGATAAGCCTATGGTAAAAAACTATAAATAGAGGTCAAAGGTATGAGGTAGGTGATTCACATTTACTGCACATTTATTATTGCTCTCGATTTACTGAGTGAACTGTGCACTTACTTGAGCATCGAAGGACCTATGGCAGGTACCTGACCGGACGATATCCATTCAGACAGGATTTGGAAGTTAGGCCAGACGGTACTCATAAGAAGAAGACAGGAGGTGGAACCAAACGTCCTAGAAGACAAATTGTGAAGGTATCGATGGTAGCTCGACTCCACAACCGAAACATTTTGATGCCTACCGTGGGGCCGAGCGAGAGAGAGCCGAAGGAGAACGTGACAAAGTGGCGACGGAAGACAAGGCCGAACACAACAGCGCGCCAGACTCGTCTTGGAAGCCTACTAGGTCGGGTGCCGGATGGGGCAAAGCCAAAACCGATCAGGCGGAAAGTGCTGCGATAAGTAAACAACTAATGGTGAAGACAGAGGGACCGTCCGTCCTCTTACCCTTAGTCCAAGCCATTATGGATGTTCAGATTTCTAAGCAATTCGTTCCCTCGCAATTCAAGATGTATGACGGGACCATTAATCTGTAGGCTCACATCAAGGCTTTCACTAACGTGGTGGCCTTCCACATCGGCAAAGATGCCATCTGGTGTCGGGCGTTCTCCCTATCTCTCGAATGGGAAAGCCTTGGAGTGGTTTAACTCACTCCCCAACAACTCCGTCGAAAATTTTGAAAGTATAAGGCGTATGTTTAAGGGGCAGTTCGCAGCCTACAACATACAAGATGTAACTATCATCGATTTGATGAACCTTAAGCAGGGGAAGGAGGAGTCATTGAAAACTTTCATGGATTGTTATCAAAATATGGTCTGGCGAGTCAAAGGTCTTAGTCTTGAGCTCGCACTCTAGTATGTCTTGCCAGTACTGAGGCTGGGCCCTTTCAAGGATAGTGTGTGCCGACGGCCACCCAAAACTATGAAAGAGTTGCGTGAGCAGGCAACTGATGAGGTACGTGTGGAAGAGATGAAATAGAGTTACAAGAAGGAAAGTCAGGAGGCTAAGGGAGACAAGATGGACGGTAGAAAGTTCGATGGCCAGTCGGGCCGGACAAGAGGTCCCAAGCTGAGGGAAGCGCTTAGAGGCCCAAGGTTTCAGCAATACACGCCCTTGAACGCCCCTCGGGCCATGATACTACAGGGAGCCTTGAGCGTCGAGCTGCTATAGACGCCTAAGCGGCGTCCCACGCTGACAGGGGCAAACAACAACAAGCATTGCCTTTACCACTAAAACATGGGTCATACCATTGAGGAGTGTATGACTTTGAGGGATAAGATTGAAGAACCGATTCAGGCAGGCCAACTAAAGAAGTGTGTGAAGGTTGATTGGCCCGAGAGGTCGTTAAGGAGACCACGAAGCCCCGGGAGGCAAAGTCTGCGAATGACAGACGAGCGAAGAGGACCAAGCTATGGGCAGAACAACCGCCCGCAGTCTGAGAGACGAAGAAGTCGGAGTCGGGAAAGAAGTAACGACCGCCCATTGAGGGGGCACATCAACACCATTTTGGGGGTATTCGTCGGGGAGGGTCATCATCCTCCGCCCGGAAGCGACACATCCGAGCATTGCACTCTGTCCATGTGGTGGATGCGCCCAAAAGGTCGATGCCCCCATCACTTTTACAGACGATGATTTCCACGCTCCCGACCCCGACAGGATGACCCCATGGTCATAACCGTTGAAGTAGCTCGTTACGGTATAACAAGGTGCTAATCGACCAGGGATGTTTGATGAACATCCTTTATTGGAAGACATTGTGGCAAATAGATATCTCGGAAGACCTAATTGTCTCGTATAATGAGCAGATAATGGGATTTGCGGGCAAAAGAGTAGACACCAGGGAGTACGTCGACTTATGAACTCGTCTGGGGGCTGGTCGGGACAGTGAAGAGAAAAGGGTGCACTACTTGCTAGTAGAAGTTAACACCTCGTACAACGTCCTTTAGGACGACCGTGCCTAAATGCCTTCGGGGCCATAGTGTCTACCTCACATCTCACCATGAAGTAACCGACTAGCACAGGGACGATCTGCGCGGTGTATGCTGACCAGAAGATGACGAGGAAATGTTATGCCGCCAGATTGAAGATGTACCCCAAAGAGGGTAGGGGAAAAGTTAGCCGGTCGAAGGTGGTTATGACGGACCTCGACCCCAAGACGAACACCGATGATCGGCTAGAGCCGTTGGGAGAGACGCAATCGGTAATAATAGGGAAGGACGATCCGATCTGCCTTGTGGCGAAACATGGATCTATTCGCATGGACGACCGTTGATATGCCGGGATTCACCCCTCGGTCATGTCCCACAAACTGGCCTTGTTTAAGGAGGCTCGGCCAGTCGCCCAGAAGAAGAGGAGGATAGGAGAAGAAAAGAGGAAAGCAGTAGAGGAGGAGGTGAACAAGCTGAAAGAAGCCGGATTCATCAGAGAGGTAACATAAACCACCTGGCTCGCTAATGTGGTCATGGTTAAAAAGGCTAACGACAAGTGGTGTATATGTACTGACTACACGGATCTGAACAAGGCCTGCCCCAAAGACTCCCACCCTCTACCTAGTATAGATGCCCTGGTGGATGGGGCGTCCGATCATCGAATGTTGAGTTTCCTATACACATACTCCGGGTATAATCAAATCCCCATGTATGCCCTCGACCGGGAAAAAACAGTATTCATCACCGATAAGGCCAACTTCTGCTATGTGGTCATGCCTTTTAGTCTGAAGAATCCCAGAGCAACATACAAGCACTTGATGGATGGAATTTTTGCGAAACAGATCGGCCGGTGTATGAATGTATTTGTCGATGATATGGTCGTGCGTTCGTTGGAAGGACCACAACACCTGAAAGACTTGGAGGAGGTTTTTAAACAAGTAAGGAGGTACAAAATGAGGTTGAACCCCGCTAAGTTTCTTGGGTTCATGCTCACCGCTTGGGGCATCGAGGCAAAGTCCAAGCACCTTGAAGGATGTCCAAAGAGTGGTCGGATGCCTCACCGTAGTGTGAAGGTTTATCCCAAAGCTGGCCGAGCGTGTCCGCCCAGTGCCGAGAAGAATGAAGAAAGGGTCAGCAGACAAGTAGGACGCCGATTGCGAACGGGCATTCCAAGACCTAAAGACGATCCTGATGAACCCTCCGGTCATGAATCGACCAATGCTGGGGTAGGAACTACAGATTTATCTAGGAGTTTCAGACATTGCCGTTAGCGCTGTTCTACTACAAGAAAGACCGGATCCGAAACTTGTATATTTTGTGAGCTGGACCCTTCAGGATACCGAGACCCGATACCAATAGGTAGAGAAGGTAGCCCTAGCCCTACTTAACGCATCCAGAAGACATAGACCGTACTTCCAAAGCCATCAGGTCGTGGTCTGGACTAACCACCCGATATCCAAAATATTGAGAAAACCCAACCTGGCGGGGAGAATGGTAGGATGGGCGGTTGAGCTGTCGGAGTTCGGCTTACATTCCGAGCCAAGGGGGTCGGTGAAAGGGCAACACTTAGCTGACTTTGTAGTGGAGCTACCCATGGTAGCCGGTGACGAGTGGAACTTATATGTTGATGGGGCGTCGGGACGGTCGGTAAGTGGCGCTAGGGTGGTGCTTGAAGGCCTGAACGATTTTTTACTGGAGCATTCGATGGTATTCAAATTCAAAGCTTCCAATAACCAAGCAAAGTATTCAGCCTTAGTGGCGGGCCTGGAGTTGGCAAGAGACATGGGAGCCCATAGGATACTATGCCAGACGGATTCCCAACTGGTCGTCGGCCAGATGAATGGAAATTTCCAGATTAAGGAAGACCATCTCCTCAGGTACTTCCACAAAGGCTCGACCTTGGCCAAGGGATTCGACAAAATTGAAATTTGACATATCCCCCGAGAGGAGAATTCTCGGGCAGACATGTTGTCAAAGCTCAGCTCAGGAAAGGAAAAAGGGCAATTGACCACAATCATCCACCAGGTGTTGCTGCAGCCGTCGGTGGAGTGCTGCGCCATCACGACGGATGACGTGGAAGATTGGCGATCGGAAGATCGAGAGCTGATGAAGCAGCAAGATAATGGTCTGCCTCTATGCCCGGCCGATACCAAAAAGATAGCTCGATACGTTGTGGTTGGGAACGACCTGTACCGCAGGGGGTTCTCTACCCATCTCCTTAAGTGCTTGTCCAAAGATGAAGCCCGGTATGTGATAGACGAACTGCACAATGGTATCTGTGGATGCCATACCAGGCGCCAGACACTAAGGCCCGGGTGCTCTGGGCCAGATATTTCTGGCCGATTATGGAAGAGGATACCAGGCTATTCGTGTAGAAGTGCCTTAGATGTCAAGCTCACGCCAATGACACACATGCACCACCACACACCTTGCACACTCTCGTATCACCCTAGCCGTTCGCCTAGTGGGGGATGGACATTCTTGGCCCCTTCCCTTCTGGCCGAGCTCAGAAGAAGTTTCTCCTCGTCGCGATAGACTGCTTTACCAAGTGGGTCGAGGTCGAGGCCTTGGCAACCATCATGGCGGAACAAGTAAAAAAATTTTGCTGGAAATTTATATGTCGGTTTGGGCTTCCACGAACAATTGTTATGGATAACGGACGACAATTCATTGATAAAAAGCTGAGACAATTTTATGAGATCTTGGGAATTAAGCACACAACTAGCTCCATTGAGCACCCCCAAACGAATGACCAGGTGGAGGCCATGAGAAATTAATAGTCACCGAACTGAAAAATCGGCTAGGCAAGAAGAAAAGGGCATGGGTAGACGAACTCCCAGAAGTCCTGTGGGCATATAGATGCACCCCACACGGGACAACATGGGAAACACCTTTCAACTTGACCTATGGAACGGATGCTATGCTGCCGGTTGAACTCGGGGAACCCTCCTTCCATAGGCAGATAGAAGACCTTCAATTAAATGGCGAAGAGTCGAGGGTAGAACTAGACACGCTAGAGGAGCGAAGGGACCGGGCGGTACTTAGAGCAGAAGCCTATGATAACGGTGCAAAAACCGTTATTTTTATACTTAAATTTGACCCAAAACACACCCTTTATGACTTAGAAACTAGCTTGAAATCATACATTTTACTTAAGTTAGAGAATAAGAGAATCAAAGGTGGTTTTCTTGGTTTTATGCTTGGTTTTCCTTGTTTTGGCAGGATTTAACATGAATTGAATGAAGGAAGCTGAAGTAGGAAGGAGTTTGACTCAGTTTCGCTGTGGAGATCTCTCTCAAATGCTCTAACGCCAACGTTGAGGGGAGAATTGAAGTATCGCGCTCACCGCTGAGCGATACTCTGCCGCTGAGCGGTGGCTCCTTCAGTGAATTCACTGCCAAACGCCTGGGCGTCAACGCTGAGCGTTAATCTTGAGTGTCGCACCTACCGTTGAGTGGTAACCCAACGTTGAGCGATAACCCAGCGCTGAGCGCCATTCTCTTGGGCCTGGGCCAGTTTCTGCTGATTTTAATGACCTTTAAATAGATTTGCACGACCCAGATAGGGTATCTTTTGACATAAAGAGCCGTAGAAACACTCTCTTCACCCCTCTGAGGCAGATTTTGGATGCAAAAGCTCCAATCTACAAATTCTAGGGTTTTGTCTTTCATTCTTTTCATTATTTTCATCTAGTTTCACCATGTCTATGGTGAACTAAACCTCCATTATTGTTGGGGAAACGATGTAATCCTTTGAAACTCTCATGTATTGAATTATTTTGTCAATGTATATGCTTTACTTCATTAATTCTTAGAGTTTTTCCTCTATTCTCTATGCATGCTTTGTTTAATTCATTCAATAGCGTGATCTTTGATTTTATCTATATGGACACATATGGGTAGATCTAGACATGGGGGAATTCTCTCGGGAGCAATATTACCTAGACATAGGGATAGGAGGACCGATTGCCTTTAAGCTTCTGTGTGAATGTAATGCATGATCAATTGTTAGGGAGACAAGACATTGTAAACTAGTAATTAGGAGTAGGCTCTTTTCACCGTAACATCGGGTTTAAGGTAAAGTAGAAAGTGGCATTAACATTAATGAAGGAGTAAAATTCGTAAATACATGAGAGTGGATTAAGATAAGTCGTAAACCCCAACAACATAATTCATCCATACATCTTTCACCTGCGTATATTCTTTGGTCAACTGATCAACCTTTGCATGCATGTTTATTTTCTGCTTTGCAATCTAAAACCCAAATTTCGTTTCTCAAGTCTTAAATAATCAACAAATCACATGACAATCTAGGCTAATGAGTCTCTAGGGAAAACGATACTCGGTCTTACCATTTATATTACTTGATACGATTCGGTACACTTGCCAAAGTCTTAACAGCCTGCAAGCGCATGGTGGAGCGAAGGTACAACACGAAGGTTCGCCCTAGGAGCTTCCAAGAGGGGGACCTCGTATGGAGAAGGACATGGGAGGCCCGTCGGACGGCCTCCCATGGAAAGCTCGCTGCCAAGTGGGAAGGGCCCTTCATAGTCATGGAGGCCCTTGGGAACGGGGCTTATCACCTCAACAATCCAGATGGGCGTTCGGTCCCAAACACATGGAATGCATCACATTTAAAATTTTATTTTAGTTGAATTTCTGCCATTATATATCGTACTTATTTAAAATTAATACAATAGCAGGAGATTTCCATGCACTTCAACATTCCAAGTATGGGGAATACAAAAAGTATGTAAGAACGATAGGAGAAGTAAACATCGCCCCAATGGATGTTTACCAACTGGCCGTCTCATACAAAAATCATCAGATATTTACTACCCCCCTAACGACACAACTATATTAATGATCATTCTTCACAATCTCTCTTCGTCGGCTCCATCCTCGACGACAATTTCAGCCCCCCCCCCGACCCCTTCGACAACAGGCGATCCTTCCGGCTCAGGAGGATTCTCCGGATTGGCCGGGGAGCCCAGATGAACTAGGACACTATCATACACATCCTCTTTAATGTCAAAACCAACATTGAAAGGTTCCTGGACGTTTAGAAGGACGGACGTTTGCCGCAAGGCCTTGTAAAAGCCTTTCTCATGCTCCAAAATGACACTAGCATTCAGCTTGGAGATCTTTTCATTAGTTCACGCCAGCTCATTGTTGAGACTCCGACAAGTGTACCGAATCGTATCAAGTAATAAAATTGTAAGACCAAGTATCGTTTTCCCAAGAGACTCACGACACTAAACAATTGTGCTTTTGCTTAACCAATTAAGACTATAAGAATATGCAAAACGATAAAAGTAAATATGCATGCAATTTGATCAATTGAGGCTAAACACAAAAGTGAATGGATGATGTTGATAATATGAGATGAATATGTTGTTAGGGTTTAGATTTCACCTAATCAGTCTCATGCATAAACGAATTCATCTTCTTCATTAATGTTAATGACACTTTCTAATTTACTTTAAACCCGATGTCTCAGTGAAGAAAACCTATCCTTAATTACTAGTTTACAATGTCTTGTCTCCCTAATAATTAATTCTGCATTACATACGCACAAAAGCTTAAAGGCAACCAACCCTCTTATCCCTATGTCTAGGTAATATTGCTTTTGGGAGAATTTCCCAGATTGTGATTTGTAATCTCTCAATAATAATCCTAGGGAGAGAAGATGATAGTTGTCACATCCCCAAATCGTCCAACCCTAGGAGTACGACATCTCCTGATACTTACAAATCATAAGATTTATTCTATACATGAATAAAATATCACAAGCATTTGAGCAAAAAAGAATATCTCTAACAATTAATGAAAGAAGCATATATCAATAACAAGAATCAATTCAAATACAAGAGAGTTTAAAGGTTACATCTTCCTAATAAGAAATAAGATTAGTTCTCCATCGTCTTGGAAGAACTAGGTGTACAAAGGAATGGAAGAGTTAAAACCTTAGAAGGAGCAGAGGAGAGCGCTCACATCCCCAAATCTGCCCCCAAAGGGGTGAAAAGAGTGTTTCTTTAAATAGGGCAGAAAAATAACAGAAAACGGGTTCAGGCCCAAAAAACGCGTCGCCGACCCCAACCCTCCTTTGGGGGCGGACGAACATCAAAATAGTGTAGGAAGACGGGAACGGTGGGGGTTATCCCAACGACCGTACACATAGCCCCAAATGCCTGAACCGAAGCCCAGGCATTCGGATGAAGTTGTGTCGGGGCGATGTTGAGCTCACGAAGAAGGGCCAACTGAAAGGAGGTGAAAGGCACCTAGACGTACAACTGGTTGAAAAAGTTAGCGTACATAAAAAAGAAGTCGTCGGGACTAGACTCCTTCCCGTGGAACAATCGCTCGTTCTCACGGCTCACGCCTGCTCGTATCAACTGAGTGTCTTCCATGTCGCGGACAATATAGGACCAGTCAATCAGCCCCTTCAACCGCTTTCACGTGTTGTATTCCGACACTTGGAGACTCACATTGTGGGGAGCCCAATTATAACCCCATAGAACAGGTAGCCCACCCACCGGCACTAAGGGGACAACGTCAACAGGGATACCCCCTTTAGCAGATGAATGGGAATGCCAAATAGAAACCTGTCACCTCCGAAGTCAGGTGATTGTGGCCTTGAGTCCTCTTCGCTATTATTTGAAAAAGTAGGTTTAGCATTCTCCGCCACGTCAGACCGCTCCAAATATGACGACGACACTAAATCCAGAGAGGAGGACTAAGCACCTTCACCACTCGCCGCTCCACCACCACTGCCCCTACCCGATGACTCCAAGGACGACTCAACATCAACAACCATTTTATTACCTGAGAGAAGAATAAATGCAGGAAGCTTGAAGAAGGAAAAAGATATATGAAGAGACGTGAGAATAACCGCAATCCCATTCTATTTATAGGAAATTTTTTAAAAACCGCAACGCATCACCGCCGTCGAAGATAGCCACAATCAACAATCTAGATTAGTGGATGTTACAACTACCCGAGGTAAACACTAAGCCAGTAAGTGACACGTACTTTTTCCGCCTAAACATTTTCATACCTTTGACGGATGAACGTTTAAGAAACCCACTGTGATTGGTGCTCGAATTCAAACCTTACAGCAACTGCGTTGCTTAGGGCTTGGGGGGCCTGTGTACTGGATAGACCGGGTGGCATAGGACATGTCTTGAAAAAGACATGACCGGATGTCTCGTTGAGGACGGTCGACCATCATTTGCGGATTAGGATAGAATTAAGGTAAGACGTGATTAAGATTACTGGGCTAGTATTGGACCGTGATTAAGATTCCACTAATCATAAGCACATGATAAAAAACTATAAATAGAGGTCAAAGGTATAAGGTAGGTGATTCACATTTACTGCACATTTATTACTGCTCTTGATTTACTAAGTGAACTGTGCACTGACTTGAGCGTCATAAGACCTTTGGCAGACACCCGACCGGATAATATCCATTCAGAAGGGAGTTGGAAGTCAGGCCAGACGGTACTCATAAGAAGAAGACAGGAGGTGGAACCAAACGTCCTAAAAGACAAATTGTAAAGATATCAATGATAGCTCGACTCCACAATCGAAACAATTTATAAAAAACTCTTTTTGATGCTTAAATTAATAAAACTTGAAAATAATATAATAAGTAGTATAACAGTGAATGTGGGAATTAAATAGTATTTTCTACAATGATACGCTATATTTATAGATTTTTTTAATCATTAAATAGATAAATATATATGATAAACAGATTTTATTACTTTGACTTTTTCATAATATATTCAATTATTATATCATATCAACAGATTCAAATTGTTTTAGTAACAATAATATCTTTAAGAATATCTTTACACTTAGTATGTCCAAACATGAGTATTTCAGACTAATTTCTTACGAGTAGATGATAAAAAGTGAAATTATTTATTATTTAAGTAAAGATTTAATTAATACGGAAACACGATAAAGTCCTATTAAAAAATTATATCTTTTTTTTTTATTTCTCATGTAGAAGACTTTAGTAGTATTTAAAATCTCAGTATGTAATTTTTTTATTGGAAAATCAATATTGTAAAATATATGTTATCTAAATCTTTGGTATGTAATAGAATTGGTGTAGGTGTTCACTACTCTAGATATAAATTTCATTACCATTTGAAAGTTAAAAGCATCATTGACTTTATATTAGATAATTGATTAATTTATATAAAATTTAAAGTTGAAATTATATATTTGAAGAAGTACCAATGAAATCAGTGTTTGACCGAATTAGTGAAGTTTGTAACTTGCATGCATTTTGAGAGGGAAAAGAAGAGGAAAAAGAAATAATCACACCATCATATATTTTTACATTCATTTAATACAAAATATTCATTTAATACAAAATATAAAGGTAAAATAGTTATAAAAGTATAAAGTTTTATATTTAAAAAAAAAAAAAAGAAGTAAATAAAGATAGTGTAACGCGAATATAAAAAATTTAGAGGTCTTGCTCGAGGAAAAAGTGTAGCTTATGTATTTTGCAGCGAATATAGAAGAAGAGAAGTTTAAGAAAAGGGTGGGAACGTTAGATGTCCCAGCAGGCTTTTGAATTCATTTATAACAAATTGAGATCCGTCAACTTAGTTGATCCTAACAAAGCCACAGTCCGAGATATTCTTAAGTACAACAGGTATGAGACAATGCCCTCACATTGATCCGTTTATGGTACTCAATACACTGAGGACAAGGATAATTAATGAACCTTGTGCTTCAACTTAGATCCCAAGCTGCAAGAGAGGAAAAGGAAAAAGACGCCAAAGAGCTTCACTTAACATCACTTTCACCAAAATCAAATGCCAAATACAGCAGTGTTCCTCTTTTCAGGACCACAAAAAACTTTTGACCTTAGCTGTATAAGCCTACAAAGCAATCACATTTCAAAAAAAACACACCCTAGAGCATGACATTTTTGACTCCACTCTTTTAACTTCTCAGCCACTCTAACCCTGAAATTAACACTGATTAAATGTTTTATTCTTTTTCTCATATAGCCTCAGACACCCTTTCACCACTGTGATCCAAGAATGGAAATTGCAATCAATTATTTAATTAATTGCACTACTTGAGTGTGTGTGTGTGTGTTTCTTCAGGCTAAAACTTTTTTTTTTTCACGTGAATAATGTCAAGGCGCACAAGGGCCATCCCTGAAAGGTGCCTCCATTTATAACTTGTCAATGGATGATGCAACACATTGAGTAAAATATTAATGCAGATAATATTTTAAAGGGTGAGACACTTTACATGGACTTTTTCATGGGCGAACCAAAATTCAACAGCTGACAAGATTCTGCAACGGACAAATTCTTCATGAAGAAACAAAGGCATGGGATTAATTGCCAGAATGAATTTCAAATATTATAATGCTTAAATCTGAGGAAGCTGTCAACATCCTCAATGAGCTAGCTTGTGCTAAAAGTCCTTGCCAATCCACTTTGTTCAAGCGAGCCACACCAGAAATCTTGACTTCTGTAGCTTGGTTTAGTAGTATTCTCCATCTGTTACATGCTGCTTTTTTTTTTTTTTTCCTTTTACTTTGGTTTCAACGTTAGATTTGCTCACAAGCTCACAGTTGCTTGGAGAAGTTCAATTTCATTCGTGGGGGTGCCAAGGTTACTAAATTCAACTTTCTTATGGGACAAGTAGCTAACAACTTTCGCAGCCTTCAATGTATGTCACTTCTGTTCATCCAAGTTGTTGTTTAAGCAACATTTTGAATGTGAATTTGCACCAATAGGATGTGACTTGTAAGTAACCTCTTCTCTTCTCTTCTATCCCGTTAAAGATCTAAAATATATTAATAAAAAATTGCTTCCACTCAAGTCTCACAAATTTACCTCAATGCTAGGAAAATAGGGACACTATTACTTTTGAACTTGTCTTAGTGCTACCAAATAGATACATTATCAATCAACTCGTTCCTTTTATATAATTTTTCAGCTTCATTAAGCACATGCCAATTATTTCTAACACAATCATCATCAACCGGGACACATTTTTTAGTATGGATAATGGAGTTAGAACCAAGATTTTACTCAAAACTACTCAAAGCTCGCACCTTTGTGCCAATCCTAGTTTGTACTAGGAGCCATATTTAACCGGAACTTTATGCTGAGAAGTAAGGACCAGCAAGTTTTGATAAAAGGGTCTTCCTAATGCATGAGTAAAACAACGGTGTGATCCAGACGAGTGCAGAGAGAAAGAGGAACAGGGTTTCCACTTTTCACATCCGAAAGTAAAACAACGATTGGTTGCTGTACCCCACCTGAAATTTTGGGATACCTACGCGCATACCTGAACCAGTTTTGAATTTTAGCTAGTAACATTGGTGTACACTTTTTCTGCTAATAACAGCAGTGACACATGACCTTTTAGAATTCAGAGAGGTGTGTTAAAGCATTTAATATTGTTTGTTAGTGAGAGAATAATGGATTAGCCTTTTGATTTTATGGTAGAAGTAGTACCAATTTTATTGCTTCAAGTACATGGTTACAAGTGCGAAGTTTTATAACATTGGAAGTGGTTGGTGGGTTCAATAGGGCCAGAAACAGAAGGTTTGATCCTCAACATGGAAACCAAAATTACAAGGGTTTTCAGGAGGGTCATCATAGCAGGCTTCTTCAACCTTTGGTAAGCAAGGGAGGGTCAAAAGGCTTTCACTGAGGTTATCTTCTTCATCTTGAGAAAAGTCTGAATGGTCTGGTTCAAAACCATGGGAGGAATCAGCAGGCTCCACGAATGAAGAGGGATGGTTCCCATCAGTGCAATGTGGGCTGTCCGAATCAAGCACATCACTTTTGGCTGAATTGGCATCTTCTTGCTTGCATGTTACCATAATAGGGAGTGACACTTTGGTCCCATTTTCAGATGTTGAATTTGAAATTAAATCCATAGGCTCTTTGTGGGGTGAATTGACAGCATCAGGAGATGACTTGTCGTCCGAATTCTCCTTCTCTTTATCTCTAAGAATCAATTTGCTCTCCAGAGAATTCACCTGTTAGTAACAAAATTGTGCCAATCCAATCATTAACCCATTAGTGGGATAAACATTGCACTTTATTAAAAGCAAGTAGTAGCATAAAGCACAAAAGCTAAATTGGGAGCATGTATGTGTGTGCGTTGTTTGTGTCTCTTTTTTCTTATTTCTTTTACCTCTGCTTTTAACTTGTCATTCTCTTGAACAAGACTTTCATAGTCACCTTTGAGTCTGTCATAACTAGCTTTCAATGTGCCATAATCTTTTTCTAGCTGCTTCGTCTTGAACCTTGCCCTTCGGTTTTGGAACCATATAGCCACTTGCCTTGGCTGCAACCCAAGCTCCTTTGCAAGTTGGACCTTCCTTTCAGGTTCAAGCTTGTTCTCGACCTCAAAGTTCCTTTCAAGGAACTGAACTTGTTCGCTTGTGAGTCTCCTTTTCTTACCCGGTTGATGGAAGCACCCCTCATAATCATCATCACAGTTCTCTTCCTTCTCCAACGCTTGAAAAAACGGCCTGTCCGTCACCCTGCCGCCACTAACATTCTCAAAATCAACCATAGATTTTGAACCTGAAACCAACCACCAAACACAAACAACCACAACAACATCAGCGAAAACCGTGTTAAATTTCAATCATAAACAGCTTCCACACACACACACACACACAAAAAAAAAAAAACTTCCAAACATCTTCAAAGAACAACAGTCCTGAACTGAAAGAAACCAACTTTCAAGTTTCCCACAAAAACAAGAACGCTAACGAGTTTGTTTATTTATTTTCTGCATATACATATAACAAAGGTTTTAAGCTGTGGTCATAATCCATGCAGAAAATTGCAGACTAATTCATCTGCAATTGTGGTTGTGCAGAAGTCATGGAAACCAGAAAAACCTCGATGCTGTTGTATTGTTGGACCGATTTCAAAAACCTCGACATGTATCCATGCGAGTGAAAAGATGAGGTTGTGAAAATTCAGGAGGAAGGGAAGTAGCAGAAAGAGCATGAAGAGAGTGAGGTGAATTGAGAAGGAAGAGATCACCTTGGAAGGAAGCAGGGTTAGAGGTGTGAGCCCAAAGAGATTCAAGGACTTCAGAGGAGCAAGGGAGTCTTTCGTTTTGGAGGAGAAGCGACATGGTTGAAGCAGCATGAAGCTTGCCACCCGCCATGGGAAGGGGAGCTTTGAGGGGTCGGAGTGTGTAAGATTTTGGTAGTTGTTAAATTAAAGGGTGGTGAAATTGATTTGAGTTGAAAGATAAGCCATATGCAGTAAAAGAAAAGATGAGGGTGTGCAGTTTGATCTAGAATTTATGACGAAAGAAGCAGGTGATGAGGAGGAGCATAATGTGGGAATTGTGGGAGTGAGGAGAGATCATAGCCATGAGTGAGATGAAGTGGAAGCAGAATTAAGAAGGTGTCAGAGGTGAATAAATTGAAGTGCAGAAATGGTGGAGAGAGAAAGGGAGATGATGGAGTTGAGAGAGTTTGGAAAATTTTGGTTGTGTGAGAGTGAAAGAAATAAAGAGAGATTCTTCTCTGTGGTGGGGAACTTTGATGGGGTTATATTGGGAGCCTTGCTCTGTTTCTGAGATTGGGGAAGTCTAGACAAAAAAACTTTCCAACTTACCATTTTGCCCTTCCCCATCCATCACTTTCTTATCTCTCTTTTCATTATTTATTTATTTATTATAAATTTATCTTTTTTTAGACTGTCTTTAATTTCATCTTTCCAACAGTTTCAACACATCAACAATTTAATACTTGAAAAGATTAGTCCTACTGCTTTTATTTTGAATGATTTTCATATGGATGTGTGATATTAAATTCCTTACAAAAAACACAAACTTTTGGATTCTTCTAGTGCCACAATTTTTTATTTCAAAACTAAATATGTCAGACTTAATTACGATTTTTATATTTATGTGACACTTTTGATTGCAAATTTGTTTCCTTTTAAGTACAAATAATCTAAGAAAAAAAATCAGATTTGCCCAAGTGGCCGTTTTATAATTTTGTTGTTGGGTTTTTCAATCTATGTATTAGTTTGAACAAACTTACTAGTTCTTTTAAAAATTTATCTTACATTAAAACTTTGAACAATGTGTCCATTAAGCCATTCTTAAACATGTTAAGCAGTTTTTTCCTTTTCTTTTAATTTAACTAATTTTTATAAAAATGCATTTGGAACATTTCTCTTAATTTGAAAATAACATAGAAGTAGTTTATATCATAAAAATTAGAGCTGTCAAAATGGGTCACAACCCGTCGGTTAACTCGGTCCACCACGAGTTCGGACCGGGTTAGATTTGAAAAAATTATATTCTTTTATGCGGGTCATATTTCAATCTGACTCATTTATATCTGGCTCATCTGAGTTAAATCCGTGTGGGCCGGGTTGGCCCACCAGCCCACCTATCTAATTTTATTTTATTAAAATTTAATTTTAATTTTATAAAAAATTATTTATTATTTTTTTGTGAAATTTGTTTAGATTTGAATTATAAAAAGTTTATAATTTCTTTTTATTTTAAAAAATTATAATTAAGTGAGTCAGTGAGCCAACCCGTTTACCTACCAACCTATGGTGGATCGGACGAATTTTACTGACTCACTAATAAATAAGTCGAATTGGATTAACTCACTAAGTAATCAACCCGTGATAAATCGGGTCGAATAACCCGTTTTGACAGCTTTAATAAAAATAATCATAAATTTTAATTTATCAAATATCATGTAAAATAAGCGAGAATATATATATATATATATATATATATATATATATATATATATATATATATATATATATATATATATATATATATATATATAAAATATGTTTATATACAATTCCTCCTTTACTATACATATTTTACATTCTTATCTTATCTTTCATTTTATTTAAAATTAAAAAATATATAAAAGTAAAATATATTTGGGATTCCTATTTTACTCTCAATTATGTTTTAAAATTAAAAAAGAAAACTTTCTAATCATAAATAAGAGATATATTTGATTATTTTATTATTAAAAATCTCTAATATTAATAAAAGTAAGTTAAATAAAGGTCAATGAAAAGTTATTTTTTTATTTTTTTTATTTCTTTTTAAAAAATTTAAATTACTAGTTATAACTATTGAATATCAAAGCTCAATACTCCTAACAAATAAATCTATATTTCTATTTCATTATTTTTGTTCAATACAGTGAAAATTATGTATAAAATTAATCTCTCCTTATGTTGAATATAAACATAAGGTTTTCTATTTATAATAAAAGAAATACGGGCTAAGTCCAAAATAAAAATAAGAAATAATAACAAACAAACTAAAGATAAAAGATAAAAATAAGATAAAGATAATATATCTAGCATCCCTCAAACTAATGCATATAAATCGTATGTACCAAGTGTCAACACCCAATTTCATCCAGGAAAGTAAATAATTAAAATTAAAGAATAGAAGAATAATAATTAATGGTGGGTAAAAGAAAAGGAAAAAAAAATAATAAAAAATATTAGTTTAATATGGTAATAGTTTGAATCAATATTATGGCAATAATTATATGCAATAATTAAAATAATATATTGATTGCTCACTAGTGGAAAAACGTTTAACGTCAGCTCATAGACGTCTGTTAGAGCTCCACCGACGTCATATGATGACCGGTGGCATTACCGTAAATAAGATTGTAACCTAGACGTCGGTTTCAAGGTAATACGACGTCTATTAAGCAGTACACGTCAGCTTTGCCGTAAGCCGACATCCAATGTAATGAGGTAGGTGAGAAGACAGACTTCTCCTGCACATTTGACGTCGGTTGTGATGGGGGCCGACGTCTACTTGGGTGCAGTTAATGCTGGTCACCTGATTCCTAGGCTATTAGACGTCAGGTTATCCAAGACCGACGTCTATGGCCTATCCGGAAGGCGGGAAGACAAAAATTTTCTGCAAAATAGACGTCGCATTTCTGGGTGCGCGACGTCTATGTGCCTGTAATTAATTATGTGCATCAAACTCCGAGGCACTTCCACGTCCGACAGCAGAAAACTGACGTCTATATTATTATAGACGT
Source organism: Vigna reflexopilosa (assembly GCA_027742785.1). NCBI lineage: Eukaryota > Viridiplantae > Streptophyta > Magnoliopsida > Fabales > Fabaceae > Vigna > Vigna reflexopilosa. Next base: position 21,000,982 of record CM050930.1, on the reverse strand, counting down.
CGGCGCACCTTCACAATTGTCGTTTACGTCCCTGACAGGAAGTGAAACATCAATCGGTTCAGCGCCCTAGACGTCGGTGCCCCTTCACAACCGACGTCTAATGGGCATTCAAAAAGTCAGTTTAAATGTTAACTTGGTCGTCGAATCAGTTAGACAATCGACGTCTAGATTACTATAGACGTCAGTTTTGCAAGCAACCCACGCTCAATTTCATTTTAAATAAACCGTAGACTCTTCACGGCATTCAGTTTCTGAATTCGTCTTCCTCTCTTCTCCTTTTTCTTTTGTTTCTCTCTTGCGGCATTGCATTATTGTTCTGATATCTTTATCGTCTTCCTCCTTTTCTTTTTCTCTCTTCCGACATTGCATCTCAGGTGGTTTTTTTTTATGCTTACCATTTAAACTTTGTTTAGTCTTTCATCGATTACCTTCTGGTTCAACTGATTAAAATTTGCTTTCTTTGTGTTGTGCTTTAGTGCAGTTTTGTTCCTTTCTTGGGAGAACCTAGTAACACATTCTCTATTTGCTAGCTGCCTCCCAGAAAAAAATGGCGTCTTGTGAATTTCTTTTGGTCGTTTCAACCCAAAAACGACCCTGGGTCGTTGCCTAGTTATCGTTTCACCGTGATTTTTCCCTCTTGCGGATGAAAATGGAACTAAGCAACAACCCAGGTTCGGTTTTGGGTTGAAATGCCATAAGAAATTCAAAAGACGCAAGCTTTTTTTCGGGGGAAACTAGCAAAAGGAGATTGTGCTACTAGGCTATCCAAAGACGGGAACAAAACTGCACTAAAACACAACCACTGTATTAGACGTCGGTTAATGTATACACCGACGTCTATAGTACCTTTTAGACGTCTATCAGTGTCATTTTCGAAGTCTTTAGTGCCTCTTCGACGTCGGTTATTGCTCAGACCGACGTCTATATAATGTCTTTAGATGTCCAGTTCTGACGTTTAGTGACGTCGGACATGGCACTGACTGACGTCATTATAGATGTCGGTTATATTCATGTCCGACGTCCCATTGACGTCACCGGCAATGACGTCGGTTGTTTAGTAGACGTTAAAAGCCCAAAATAACCGACGTTAAACAGCGTTTTTCCACTAGTGGCTGCATCAGTTTCTTCCTAAAGAGAAAAATATGATTTCTTTTTTAAAATGGACAAATTTTCTGACAATTATTAAAATCAATGTCTTGGAATATTATTTGATTTATTTTTCTTGCAATCAAGACCATTTCTTTTCCTATTTGTCCATTGTCAATTAATTCTCAATTAAGGCAAGATTGTCATAATATTATAATGTGTGTATATAAATACGCATCCTGTGAAAGGAAAAGGGGACAGAAAAAATAAAGGAAAACACCTAAAGATAATAGAGATTGAAAGAGAGAGTATAAAGAAAAATAGGTTTTCACACATAAGGGTTTTGTCAACGACAACCACCAAGTAAGCACTAGGGGAATTCCAAAAGTTAAAAAGGTATGTCATCTCTACACCACTTTTTTTTTTCTTTTTATTGTACTTTGAAGTTTTTTTTCTTTCTAAAAGGTACTATTTTTACTACACCAAAATAACGTTTTCTTAAAAAAATCGTAAAAAGATTGTTTTCTCTCGTTTATTTTGGTATTGGCTATATATCTCGCATCACCTGGTGTTTTATTTTATTTTATTTTATTATTATTATTATTATTTTTCTAAGAAAATAAATAATAAATCAGCAATTTCAAAAATAAAAAATATATTTCTTATCACGTTTTTTCCTATATATAAATCGTAAAATAAAGGGTACGCGTCGGCCAATGACCGGTTTTTTTCTTTTTCCCATCATTCTTAAAATATAAAAAATTACAAAATATTTAAAACCAAAAAAGGTCATTTTTGTTAAACTGAACCTTTTTACTAGAACTACGTGATCTGTGGTCTCCATCATAAACATAGGAGCACGGTCGATCCTTGTCTGGTTCACTTTTCAAAAATCTCAAGCAATCAATAATTAGTTTTAAACAAACTCAAACCTTTTTCTAGATAAAGAACTATGCGATCCTTGATTGTGTATAAATGGATATACGTAGGAGCATGGTCAATCCTTGTCGGGTTCATAAAACAAAAAATATTTTTTTGTTTCCTAATAATTTATTTTATTTTTGTTTTGGGGGAAAATTAAATATTTTTGGAAAGCCACATTAATTTTATACATTTAATTAAAGGTACTGTCTTTGGGCAAGCGTAGTAGGGTGCTAACACCTTCCTTATGCGTAACCGATTCCCGAACCTAAAATTTAATTTTCGTAGACCAAGTTTTATTTTATGGTTTTCCATAGTTTTTCCGTAATAAATTATGGTGGCGACACCCAAAATCTTTTCTTAAACCCATTTTTTTCGGTTCGCCATCCCGTCGCGATCCCGTCACGATCTCGGTTGCGACACCAAGCTTGCTACTAATATAATCCATAAAGACTTATGCTTCTACACTCGAGTGATACCAAATTATTAATAGTCAATGAAGATGGCATAAAAGACAAAATATCAACTCAAAAGACTGAGCAACAAATCTGGGAGGTTGCGCCATATAAATCTCTTCTTACAAGTCGCCATTAAAGAATGCATTGTTAACATCCCGTGAATAAGGAGGTCATTATTGAAGAGGCCCCACGACTATAAATAAACTAAAAAAAAGTCATCTTTACCGTGGGAGAAAAAACATATATGGTCGAGTCAATCAGAATGGTGAGAAAAGAGAGGTCAAAAGAGATAACAGTGGAAGAAGCCATGGATGAACATGAGAGAGAAACCTTAAAAATCCAAGATTCTTCAATCAAGATAACTGAAAAAGGAAAAAGAGCAATATCGATGCTCTTAATAGCTGCTTGAGAGGAGACAGAACGTGCGACCACGCACGACGAACCTGAAAGAGGAAAAAGAGCAACCAAAGCCATGTGATCATCGGTCGAAACTGAAAGGGTGTAAGAGCTCTAATGAAGGCATCGTTGACAACACGATGGTCATCTGGACGAGACGATCAAGGCCATTTGATCATCGGTCGAAACTGGAACTCCAAAAGTCGCAGCAGTAAATGATGACGCCACCAACAACGGTAGATGGCATTGCCATTGACAATGGCGGGTGTAGTGACAAAGGCATTAAATTTTTTTTCTCCTCAAAATAAATTGGCTCTAGATACCATGTTAAATATAGTGAAAACTATATATATGATTAATCTCCCTAATGTTGAATATACACATAGGGTCCTCTATTTATAATAGAAAAAATATGGACTAATCCTAAAATACAAATAAGAAACAATAATAAACTAACTAAAGATAAAAGATAAAGATAAGATAAAGATAATATATTTAACAATTTTGTTGAACATAATGAGTTCTTCTTTTGCTCCTTCTAGAGTCATTTAGTATTTTTCGAGTGCATATATAAAGATTAGGTTTGCATGTATGGTCTATTATGAACTCTCAATCTCTGTTCAATTAGAATTATTAGGGTATAATCAGATTTTTGATACTACCTATCTTTGTTATACAATACTAGATTTTAAGTGTCTATAAATCACTTAATTTAATTAACTTTAACTTTAAAATATGTCAGTGAAACACATATAAAACAAATATATTAAAAAAAACCATAGTAAAATGTATCAATTAAAAATTTTTTTTATGTGCCTTTTAATTGAATTATATTCTTCTTTTTATACTATAAATGTACACACATTTATTAAATATTCAAATTTTTGGCTTAAAGAAAAAGCTAAAGGCTCCCTTGAATAAAGCAAGTTACAAAAATGCCATGTGATCACAAAAATTGGTATGAATAATTATGATAATGTGAAGAAAAAAACCACAAACCAATACTAATGTCGGTGTCTCAAAATACACTTAAACATTGTTGAGGAATTGGTTAAAGGTTTTAGGTGAAAGGTATTAGAGATCAATATATGAGATTAGACATGTTGATCTTCATTATGATTGTATTGGAATTTTCATACAATATACATAAACATGTTCTAGTCAATAAATAGATTCATAAGAGATTAATCAACTTAAAAAATGGCTAGCAACCACTGAGAAGTAATAGTTCATACTAATGAGGAAAATTTCGTTAGATGATAATTAACAATATCATTGTTTTTATTTTTTTCATTTTTTTTATCTTTTATTGGTAGTTTTAATTATTTAATAAATTAGAAAAGATAAATATTTGGTTTATATTTTGCAAATAAATGAAAATATCAAAGATTTTAAAAAATTATGAATAGAATTAGATAAATAAGTCATCAAGAGAATTAATTACTTCAAAATAAAAAGTACAAATTCCAGGCTCAATCAGTCTGACTTAATTTTGAAAGTCTTTAAATAGAAAGATTCACATAGTTAAACACAACTTCTTTTTGGAGAAACACATATTCTTTGGTGGAGACACATTTTGTAGATTGGATGTATTCATCATTATTTTTTTTTCTAGTGTTGAGAATATATATAGGAGTAACTGACTTCCTTATTCATTAGGGTTGAAAGTAATGTATCTTCTTTCTTTGTGATTTATGCTATTCAATAAAGTTCTTTTCCATACTCTTGTGTTCTATTCTTATTCTTAACTGCATGATAATTTCTTGATTGTATATCTATGAGTATATGATTATTGAACACGATATTAGATCCTATACAAGGATAAAACAACTAATTGATTGTGCATCTAAACATAAAGTTTAACAGTTGGTCATTCAAAACATTATAATTTTGAGCTTAATCCAAACTTTTGGTAAAAATTATCTAAGACATTAGGATTTTTATTATTAAAGTCTAGACTTGCTATTTAAGACATTAGGGCTTGTTATTATGGTGTAAATGTTTGAGTAAGAATTAGAAGATTGTTTAATAATTTCACATTTAATGGATACATGAAATCTAACTGAACCTCACTGAAGTCTTTATCATAAGTTTTATTTAATCAATTTAATTGTTTATAAAAAATTGCAGTTCTTTTATTTAACTTTGACTCCTTTTGTTCTTTTAAAAGCTTTCACTTTAATTAGTAAATAATAATAGTTTTCTAAACAAAACGAGATTCCATTGAGAAATGACATATAAACTTATTTACTATATTACTTGGCCATTTGATACATTTAATAATTTTATAAAATTCATTCATAATTTTATTGGTACAATCCTTCATCATCTACCAACTTAGCAGTAGGTTTGACCTATGCTAACAATATGAAAACATAAGGTTGGACTAATTCTTTAGGACATTAAATATAAAAAAATGTATTATTAATTGTGACATTAAATTAATTTTACTTTTAATAATTATTAATTCATTTTCACTTTACTTAGAGGACAAAAATACCATAAATATTATACAAGTTGTAACATCCCAAAAATAGTAGTATGAAACTACATTAATGAGACATTACATAACAATAAGATAAAACAATTACTATAGGAAAATTATTTTACAATTATCTTAAAATAACCAACTAATTAAAAACTTTATAAAATTACTATGCTAATACGAACCTAGGTATAAGACCGAACAGTCTTATACTGGACAGGTAGATCTTCTCCTTCCAGTGCTTGCTCCAGAAGGAAGCTCCTCTCTCTCTGCTTACATCCATATGACGATCATTTCAAAGGAAAAACCGAACAGAGAAATAACACAAGATAGAAAAGAAGGGTAACCTAGTCTAATTTAATCAATCATACTAATCATACAAATTAAACAAGTACATAAGCATGTAATTAAATGCGCATTTCAAGCATACAATCACCGAACATGCATTTCGGACAATGACAGAATACATCATGCAGGTAATGACCGACCACGTGATTTGACCATCCGGACTAGTATGAAATGTCAAGTTCCAGGGGTTTGTGCACCCGGGTGATGTAGTAACTAGAAAACCATCATCTACCACCCGAGGTTAGTCCGTTAATTCAACTAAGATACCCTATAGGCTAGGACCTCATGCTATTCTCACCACATGACTCGTCACTCTCTACTTGAGCATGGATGATCATTAGAATGTCAGGATAAACCCCATAAGGACACTCCGACCATTTATACGGTCAATCACAACAAAAGGCACCACCATGTAACCTTTCCGTGAGGATCATGGAATTATGTCCATCAATCATACTTTCACTGTAACACCATCATGATAATGCATATATAAGCCATCAAAGTAACTGGAACGATTAATTAAAATAGCATACTGGAATAAATATAAATATAGGCCGAACATAAAACATCAACACATATGAACAAGACCGAACACCCTGTGAATGTTGGATACCGAACGGTTTCCCACTTCCCAAAGGATCGGACCGAACGGTCCATAATAGATAAGACTGAAGAAGTAGCCGAACGCTATTAGAGACCATAAACTAGAATAGAGAGACCGAATACTTATGGCCTAGGTCGAACACTCTAGCTTAGGCCGAACACTTATAGCTTAGGTCGAACACATATAGCTTAGATCGTACACTAAGAGTCAATACCGAATACTAACACAAGACTTATCACTAAATATAACCAAACGGTCATTAACAGGTAAGGTCCATAAGAGATTGAAAACAGTTAAGACCGAATGAATACCGAAACATAACCGAACGACCATTAACAAGTAAGGCTCCACAGAGGCTGAACACAGTTATGATCAAACACTCGAGTTAGACCAAACGTTCATTAACTAGTAAGGCTCTACAGAGGCCTAACGTAGTTAAGACAGAACACCAGTACTAGACCGAGTACTAGTGTAAGATCGTTCGGTCATTAACTGAAAGCTCCACAGAAACGAAACTCAATTATGACCGAACACAGGAGAAAGGCCAAACGGTCAAAGACTGACATTCAATGAACTGCATAATTTTGCAGATCAACTGCAGAATTATGAACAACACCTATCTTTACTAATTCTATACATTTTTCCCAACTTCTAATCCTTCAAACATGAATCTTATACCAAATTACCTAATTCCAAGGGTGTCTAAACCTTCATAAACAGTTCCTAAAGGTTCTCCTACCAGATTCAAGGTCAAAAACTGCATTATCATCAACTTAAGGACTCAAATTCGATTATACTGGTTTTAGGCACAATTTATGTGACTTAAGGATTTGAACAAGTCCTAAATGACTCCTCTAAGCTTTCCCCGCTAACCAAATGACTGCCTAACCCAGGATTCTAATTTTCACTACTCCACTTCCTTACCTTCACTCCGAAACAGTACCAGAAACATTCTGTAGAACAGTTTCATCATGATCACAGGTTTAACATTCCATACAGACCAAACCGATCACACCACAATTTAATTTCATACACGTTCAAAAACCCCAAAATCAACAGTTACATATGCAATCAATTTATCAATTAAATTAACTAGCTTTCCTTACCTCAAAGCAACTTGACAACTTTAAACTTCTCCACAGTTTGCTAAACCACAAGTGATCCTAGGATAGTCTACAGACTTTGGATCGGTGAAAGGAAACCAACCACCGAACCAGAAACAGAAACAGAATCAGAACCCAGATGAAGAGCTGATGAACACATGCAAACCGAACCGTGTTTGCATGTACCAGAAATTACAGAAATTTCAAGAATCAAAGGGAGACAAACTTACCGGTTTTACAACAGGAAATTGATTAGTGGAATGGAAGCTGTTAACACCAAGATTACTTAGGTACAATCAGATTGTTGAACAGATGAAGTGAAATTGAAGAAATCTAGAGAGAAGCAGGAGAAAGAAGAGAACAGAAGCTTAGAGAGAGGTAGAAGTATGCAGAAAATGGGACGAGCTTTTGAATCATTCATTTATATATCACTATTATTTTAATATAAACTACTCTGTCCCATCATATGCAAACACATGTCCTCTCAAAATTTTCGGTTCTTACATTCTCCCCAACAATAAAAATTTTCGACCTCGAAAATTCATTAATCAGATAAAAGGAATAGCCTATTCTTATCACATTCTCTAGTACAACCACCTAATTTGACAAAGATACCACTCCCCACAACCTTACCAAGATGAAAACCTTGCCTCTGTGTTAAAATGCTCTAGTGTTCAATATTGTAGATTGGTCTACCCATTACCTTCAAAACAAATTTGAATTCCTTAACCTTAGTTCTCAAGAAGCTTTCTTTCACATATTCACTCTTGTGGTGTCTGCCACACTGCCAACCTTCATCTATCCTTTGCTACTCTTTGAATTTGAATAAACTCTTGACTAATACTCTTCTACCTTCTCTTGTTCCTTCTAAGAATCACTATCCCACTAGCTTGATCAACACAACTTCTGATTTTTCTACCAACTGTTAACACTCTTGATCACCCTTAAATCCCACCATTCTGATGTCTTCACATTGCTTTCTCGATCTTCACTCTTGAGTAAAATAGTTTCCAATTATGCTACCCTATTACCAAACTAGAACTCTTATCCGTTGTCGTGACAAAACTAGCTTGAGCACTCCATCTTCAGTTCTTCAATTTGCTAACCCGACCCATACTTGGATCTATATCCTTCTCAACTCGAAATCACTAGCTTGATTAGTAATTATCCACCTTAAAATACCTCTCAAACTAGGATTTATCCAACCGCCCTATCTGAACCACTTTGAGAAACTCACCAGTTATAGTACTTCAACTATACTAATGAGTTTCTTCACCACATTCCCTTTAGACAACTAGCCTTCACACTTTTTCAGCTAACTCTGATCTCTCTGCCCTTATCAAACCAACAACCTGAACCTTCTTTTTGTCCCAACCACTGTTAAAGCTTATTCACCTCAAGACTGACGCTACAACTTGAAATCAAAACTCGGTTTCTCTTCTCCATCACATTGACCCACTCTTACTATTCCAAATCCATTAATACTTCCTCACTTTAAAGTTGACCCTGCAGCTTGAAACTGTATACTCACTTATCTTCTCTACTTGATACCTATTTCTTCCATACCCAAATCACTTATAACTTTGGAGGACTACCAAACACTCCCGACTCATTCTCATATAACAGCACCAATACTGTTTTAAAGAAATTCATCCTTCACAAACTACCAGTCCATGATTAAGAAAGCTCTTCATGCAAACCGATTTCTGAGAATAACATGCTCACCATCATCCGCTGTGCTACTCTGATCCTCAAACTCCCTTACTCACTAGTTTACTGAAAGAACACTTCCTTCATAACAACTGCAACCCAAAATAATCACACCTTGAAGAACTTCTTCAAAGCTTCCATTACCTTGCAAAACCCTGATAACTCTTCTCTTCCATGATAACCTTGTCATTCCATTTCCTCAACCTTGTTTTTATTCTACGAAAATGCACTCCCAAAAGCCAGTTTAGTCTACCAAAACTAATATTAAACCGTTTCCATGGTTTCTCTATTTCTTTCCTTAAATTCATCAAACTTGTAGCTTTCCTCTAAAATTACAGTGAGTCCAAGACACCACTACTCTAACCAAACTTCTACCTTTCTCTTGTACTACCCAACTTCAATAGGAACCATCCATAAGGATATTATTGACATCGGTTTTGCTTAGACATCACTCCAAAGTGAACACCACTTCTCCAAGGTATAAAAATCCCATACTAGTTGCGAAACAACAACCGAAAACCTTACATAAAAAAGATCTATATTCTCTTCTCCACTTATCCTTGCTAAAATCTTCTGACTCCTACAACCCTTCATCTTTCACAGTTGTAACTTGATCCCCTTTTAATGCATAACCATTGGTTCTCCTTCTCAAAACACAACACTTCTTTTGAAGGCCATAACTACCCAAAACGATTTGAAATAATCAAACCTCTCTTTTGGTCACACCTCAAACCTAGGAAAGAACAACATTATACCATCTTCACTTGCGTTCAACATACACACTGAATTCCCATGAAACTTGGTATCCATCTTTCTCTCAACTACACTTGGTACATCATCCTCGCTTTCCTTCCTGGCCAAGAAATCACTTTCTATAAACCTCAACTCTGAACTCTTATATCGATTCCACACACGCCACATCACTTAGAATTCTTCAGGTACCCATCACTGACAGCTCAACTTAAAACCTTCTTCACGAATTACCCTCTTCAACTTAGAATCATCATAATACAAACCCTACCTTTAATCTTCTGAACCCCAGAATACCTTTAACCTGCAACATCAACTCTCTAACTCTATCTGAATTCACCAACTCACTGCCTCATGTAACTTAACATCCAATATCCACTTCTCTCTCTTAATCCAACTCAACCAATCACTGAACATCACCATAAAGCCACACCCGAAGAAAACAGACTATACGACAACATGCCTCTTCATAACTCTGAACATCTCAATCAACCTGAATTCTCTAGTCATTCTCAATACTCTTTAGCAACTTATATTGTAACCACCATTTTGTCATCTTCTCTAAGACCTTTCTTCTTTGTTCTTCATTCCCTGTGCTCTTAATTCTCTAACCTCACCTTTCCTTACCAAATTGGCACCCCAATGTACTCCTACCTTCAACACTTGAAATCTATCATCTCAACCCATGGTCCCACATTCCTTTTAAGCGAACTACTAATCTTGAAACATCATTGTAACTTGACTCTGAATCATCCACTTGCTGAGAAGACTTAACCATTTGCTTCCAATTACAATACTTAACTTCAACCATTACGATCATTCATTCTTTTTCCAAGACCTCATGTTCTTTTAACTTGAAAATTCTTCCTTTCACTAAACTTTCCTTAAATCAGTTACATGTCTTACATATTGTTTCTTAAACTCTTCTTCTTCTAATTCCTTTTTAGACTTAAGCTTCAAAACATCTACCACTATTCTTCTTTAAACCTCAAACATCGCCGATACACCGAACCATGTTGCCAGCTTCAACCATTGTTGCTTCGTTGCTTACCAACACTTTCCTTTATTCTGACCTCCAATGTTACTGATTCACTGAACCAAGCTGATTCTCAAATCTTGCTACACCCATACTTACCCAAATTTTCTCTTATTCTAGGCTTTGAACTCAACCATTCTTGTGCAACGTACGATATTTGATCTCCTGGCTTTGTCCTTGAAAACTTCTTCTCCCAAAAACATAACTTCTAAATTACCAATATCTCCACCCATCTCGCGAAACTTAAACCCTGATCTTCCAATTCCTTATCTTCGAGGCAAGCAATTTTCTCAAAGGCTTAAACCAATTCTAATGAAGGTAGGTCAAGTTGTCCTTGAATCTGCATTCCTCTACCACTACAGAGCACAATACAATATCACAAAGGAAAGAACAAAACAGAAATACTATAGGAAACAACACTGGAGCCTTAACTCTTTCTTACTTCAAAACTTTAGAATTGAGAAAGGAAAATCATCTCTAGTAAAAGTCATGAGTGTGGACCCTCATCACTCTTATCAAGACATTTTCAGTCCTCAATACTTTCAGTCAGATACATAATTTTATCATTTAGACTTAGAGGAAATGGTAGAACATTTAAACTCAACTTTTCACAGGAAAGGCACGACAAACCCACAACTCACAGGTAATTTTAAGAACGAACTGCTCTGATACCTTTAATGTAACATTCCAAAAATTATAGTATAAAACAATTTTCATGAGACATTACATAACAATAAGATAGAACAAATACTGTAGGAAAATGATCTTAAAGTTATCCTAAAATAACCAACTAATTAAAAACTTTATAAAATTACTATGCTGATACGAACCTAGGTACAAGACCAAATGGTGTTATACTGGACAAGTAGATCTTCTCCTTCCAATGCTTGCTCCAAAAGGAAACTCCTCTCCCTTTGCTCACATCCACATGATGATCATTGCAAAGGAAAAACCGAACAGAGAAACAACACAAGACAGAAAAGAAGGGTAAGCTAGTGTAATTTAATCAATCATACTAATCATACAAATTAAACAAGTACATAAGCATGTAATCAATTGCGCTTTTCAAGCATACAATCACCAAACATACATTTCAAACAATGACCGAATACATCATGCAGGTAATGACTGACCACGTGATTTGACCATCCGGACTAGTATGAAATGTCAAGTTCCAGGGGTTTGTGCACCCGGGTGATGTAGTAATTGGAAAACCATCAGCTGCCACCTGAGGTTAGTCCGTTAATTCACCTAAGATACCCTATAGGCTAGGACCTCCTGCTATTCCTACCACATGACTCATCACTCTCTACTTGAGCATGGATGATTATTAGAATGTCAGGATAAACTCCATAAGGACACTCCGGCCATTCATACGGTCAATCACAACAAAAGGCACCACCATGTAACCTCTTCGTAAGGATCATGGAATTGCGTTCATCAATCATACTTTCACTTTAACATCATCATTATAATGCATAGATAAGCCATCAAAGCAACTTGAACGATTAATTAAAATAGCATACTGGAATAAATATAAATATAGGCCGAACAGAAAACATCAACACATATGAACAGGACCGAACACCTTGTGAATGTTGGAGACCGAACGATTTCTCACTTCCTAAAGGACAGGACCGCACGGTCCATAATAGATAAGACTGAAGAAGTGGTCGAACATTATTAAAGACCGTCCACTAGAATAGAGAGACTGAATACTACTACCAGGCCAAGTACTAAGTTTAGACCGAATGCTTATGGCTTAGGCCGAACACTATAGCTTAGGCTGAATACCTATAACTTAGGTTGAACAGCTATAGCTTAAGCCGAACACCTATAGCTTAGACCGTACACTAAGAGTCAATACCGAATACTAACACAAGACTTATCACTAAATATTACCAAATGGTGATTAACAGGTAAGGTCCATAAGAGACCGAACATAGTTAAGACCAAATACCAGTACAAGACTAAGCACTACTAAGAGACTGAGTGCTAGTACAAGACTAAGCACTACAATGAGACTGAGTGCTAGTACAAGACTAAGCCCTACAAGGAGAACAAGCACCAGTGTAAGACCGAATGACACCATAATATGACCGAACGATACACTAGAATGAATACCAAAACATAACCAAACGGTTATTAACAAGTAAGGCTCCACAGAGGCCGAACACAGTTATGATCAAACACTCGAGTTAGACCAAACGTTCATTAACTAGTAAGGCTCTACAGACGCCTAACGTAGTTAAGACCGAACACCAGTACTAGACCGAGTACTAGTGTAAGACGGTTCGATCATTAACTGAAAGCTCCACAGAAACGAAACTCGGTTATGACCGAACATAAGAGAAAGGCCAAACGGTCAAAGACTAACATTCAGTGAACTGCATAATTTTGCAAATCAACTGCAGAATTATGAACAACACCTATCTTTACTAATTCTATACATTTTTCTCAACTTCTATACATGTAATAATATACACATGAGTTTATAAGTAATTACATAAGAATGAATCCTAAGTAATTATACAAAACATAAAAATGAATTCATAAATGTTTCGGTGTAGATTTGTAGGACTGAGAGACTAACATTTTTTGACGTGGCTTTACCGCTTTCTGATGCTTGACCTGTGTTCTCCGATTATCTTCTTTCTGCCTATGCTGCTCGATCGCCTGCAATCTTGACTGTTCGGTGATCTTCAGGCTTTGACCGCTCGGTCGCCTTCTTGGTGGAGAGGGGGAGGTACCTGCAAAATGCACTCTGACGCCCAAGTTAAGCGTGTATTGAAGAGCCTCGACTCTTGATTTAATATTTAGTGAATGGTTATCACTATTTGAATATTTGAGAATATGAGTTGTGGAGTGTGTGTAAAGCATACCTGGCTTTTGACCTTGGCTTTCTATTTATAAGTTGTCTCATGGACCTTAAACTGACATAAGCCCAATAAAATATAAACAGAGTTACCAAAAAATCTGGTTAATTGCTAAATATCTTTAATTAGATATTCATTCAGATATTTTATACCATACATATGCCCCCCAAGTCCGAGTTAACCGTTCGGCTTTAGCTGAGGTTAACTATTGGACTTATGAGTTTGAGGGAGTTTGTTCTCGTTGTACTGAGGACGAGAGGGATTTACCTCTTGGCCGAGAAGGATTTACCTCTCGGCCGAGAGAGATTTACCTTTCGGTCTTTAACATCAATCGAGAGGGATTTACCTCAGTCTTCAACATGAACCAAGAGGGATTTACCTCTCGGCCTTCAACATGAACCGAGAGGGATTTACCTCTCTACCTTCAACAAGAACCAAAGGGGATTTACCTCTCGGCCTTCAACACGAACCAAGGGGGATTTACCCCTTAGCCTTCAACATGAACCGAGAGGGATTTACCTCTCGGCCTTCAACAGGAACCGAGGGGGATGTACCTCTCAGCCTTCAACACGAATCGAGGGGGATTTGCCCCTCGACCTTCAACACGTATCGAGAGGGATTTACCTCTCGGCCTTCAACACGAACGTAGAGGGATTTACCTCTAGGCCTTCAACACGAACCGAGAGGGATTTACCTCTCGGTCTTCAACGTGAATCTTCTGGTTGACGAGAGGGATTTACCTCTCGGCCGAGAGGGATTTAGCGCTCGGTCTTTTACATGAATCGAGAGGGATTTACCTCTCGGTCTTCTACATTATCCGAGAGGGATTTACCGCTCGGTTTTTTACATGCATCGAGAGGGATTTACCTATCGGTCTTCAACATGAACCGAGAGGGATTTACCTCTCGGTCTTCAACATGAATCGAGAGGGATTTACCTCTCGGTCTTTGGCTTCAGCTTTCTAGCTGGCGAGAGGGATTTACCTCTCGGCCTTTATACTCTTCTTGGCATGGTGGTTTGCAGGATCCTATTACCTGTAAGGCTGAATGGCCGAGCACCTGTGAGGCCAAATGGTCGAGTACCTTGGAGGCTGAATGATTGTAAGGCCGAATGGCAGAATGGTTGTAAGGCACTCCGACGCCCAAGTTACGTGTATTGAAGAGCCTCGGTTCTTGATTTAATATTTAGTGAATGGTTATCACTATTTGAATATTTGAGAATATGGGTTGTGGGTGTGAGTAAAACATACCTGACTTTTGGCCCTGACTTTCTATTTATAAGTTGTCTCATGGACCTTAAACTAACATAAGTCCAATAAAATATAAATAAAATAAAATATAAACAAACTTACCTAAAAATCTGATTAGTTGCTAAATATATTTAATTAGATATTCATTCAAATATCTATACCGTACAATAAGTAATTACATAAGAATGAATCCTAAGTAATTATACAAAACATAAAAATGAATTCATAAATATTTATCTACAAACATAACTTTTTTATCGTAACTAAAGTTTATATTACCTAGTAACTAATAACAAATCTTGTAAACATTTCTCTTAATTTTTTCTCTGTCTCCTCACAAATTAAATATAATTTTGGAAAGGATAAACAATTAATACAAAAACTTGCAAAAATTATAAAATTTATAACTTTGAATAGACGAAATTTATTGTAATGAAAACTTAATTATTTTGCACACATATATTTTTTCTTTTTCAAAAGAATCGTTATCCGTTTAATTTAAATTCTATCATCTAAGTTTAAATTAATTGAAAATTACAAACTATCTGCATATTATTATATGTGGCTAAAATATTATTTTAAAATAAAGAACAGAAAATATTAGTCTTAAATTTATAAAAATAAAAATCAATTTTAAAATTTGAAAGAATAAAATATTATTCATATTTAAGAAAAAAAAAAAACTTGTCTGGAAACTCAAAATGTTGTATTGTTAAAGTTCAGATGACTATGATTGACATATTTTCACTTAAAACGTGTTCTTTTATGACGAATGATTTGAAATTGAGGAAGAAGATGAATTTGGATAAATTTGAAAATAAAGTTTGTGTTATTTTTTTTAAAGAAATTTAGAAGTGATGATAAAATGAATTTAAGAATATAATTTAGGAAAGTTTACTAGAATTTGATTAATGTGATAAATTAATTTTATTTTATAAATTAAAATAAGATTATCAAATTGTCATTGATGTTAAAAGTAATATAAAATAATATTTAAATGAGTTAAAATTATGTTATATTTTTTAGTGAATTTTTTTTAAAAAAGTATTTATTGCAATAAATAAAATAGAACCAATTCCAATATCCTATAATTCATTCCAAACAAAATAGAATATATTTCATTCTTCTTTAGAATCGGTTATAAGTGTTCATAGATATGATTCCAAGTCTTAACAAATCCAGTTTCTAGTATTGACAGATCCAATTCCAAAAATGTGTATGCATTCCATTCGAACTACGTCCATGAACCATCATCCTTGCAAGATTCTTCACCAAAAATATGAATATGCACAACATACTTGCCACAAAAATTCTCAAATTAACATGGATTCGAGCAATGTGTGACACCAAGCTCTTCTCATAACTTCGAGGAAAGACTACAACACGATGAACAATATGTGACATCAAGCTATCTTCATGCAACCGAGTTATTTCCGCAGTCGAGTTATCTCTATAGTCAAACTATCTTCACAGTTGAACTATCTCCATCATTAAGCTATCTCCACGATTAAACTATCTCCAGCCTGTTAGAATAAACAAAAACAGAGCATTTTCAGTTACACTCTGTTCATATAAAAGCTGTAAATCATACCATTTTTTCACTAATCAGTAATACAGAGGTTTATACAGTACCTTGGGTGTGAGTGCTTCTCGTTTTTGCTTGTTGTGTTCATCATCTTCTTTGTCCTTCAGTGTGCTGGTGTGAGAGGAGTGACCTGAGGGTAGAGAGCGTTTTCTCTGGCTTCTCTCTAGAAGCATCTGCGAGTGTGTTGTGTTGTTTCTCTCTCTTTCTCTCGCGTCCTTATCTCTTATCTTGTAGAGTGTGTACTTTTCCTTTTTTTTCCCCATGGTTTAATAAGGTATTAGAGCATATGTTCTATTTTCCTGGTGTGTGCAGTGGGTGTGTGATTGGTTACTAGAATTGTGTGTATCCAGAAGAGAAGAAAGAAGGTTTCTTTGGGTGTGTGAAAATCAAAGAAACTGCAAGAATCCAACAAGAAAGGGATGGCAGGTATTAGAGGTATACAAGGACCGTTGCGAGTATTTGATGGGAAGCACTTTGATGACTGGCGTATCAAGATGCAAGCCATCTTTGGCTTCCAGGATGTTTCAGAGGTAATAGATGATGGACTACCTGAGTTAGGTAGAAAGGCTTTTGAAGAAGAGAAAAGAAACTACAAAATGTAGGTGAAACTGGACAACAAAGCCAAATTTCTGCCAATGTGTCAGCCCAAAGATCTTTAACAGGAGCTGGTGAATAAAATGAGGGCATGCAAAGATGGGATTTCTGATGAGTATATTATTGACAAAGTCCTGAGAATTCTAACACCTAGATTTGACCATGTTATGGTGGCTATTGAGGAAGCTCGAAATCTGGAAACCATGGAGATTGAGGAACTGTTGTACTCATTAGAGGCTCATGAGTATCACATCAATGAGCGCAAACAGTGTCAAGAACAAGTCCTACATGCCAGATCACAGTTTAAGGGCAAGAAGAGGTTCAAGAATGGTGGAAAAGGCAACAAGAAGGGAAAAGACTCATAGGACCAGTAATGGGAAGAGTCCAGTGAGTCAGGAAAGGGGAAGAATCAAAAGAATGCAGATGGAGAATGGAAGTTTGACAAGAAGAAAGTTAAATGTTACAACTGCTAGAAATACGGTCATTATGCTAAGGAGTGCGGGAAAGGAGAAGGGGCGAAAAATAAACCCAAGAAGAGGGTTAATCTGGCCCAGGAGGAAGATTCAGACTCTGAAGTAGTGATCTTGATGGCCAATACTGATGAAGAACAACCAGAAAATACATTGTGGTATTTAGATTCTGGATGTTCCACTCACATGACCGGGAGAAAAGATTGGTTTGTGAGAATGCAGGGGGTTGGACAAGGGAAAATCAGATTTGCTGATAATAGCAGCTTGACTGCAAAAGGCTCTGGCAGGGTGGTTTAGAGAGATGGAGATGGAAGAGAGGTGATCATTGAAGAGGTACTGTATGTACCTGGCTTGAAGACAAATCTGCTAAGCTTGGGACAGCTATTGCAAAAAGGTTATATGATGAAAATGGAGAACAATTGTCTCACCATCTTCAATCAAAATAGGAAGATTATTGTGCAGGCTTAGCCGTCACAAAACAAAACGTTTAGGGTGGTGATGAATGCAGTAAATCATCAGTGTTTCACTGCAACTCAGATTTAGGCACTTGAATTTCAAGGACCTATCTCAGTTAAGCCAAAAGAGTATGGTGAATGGCTTACCAAAGGTGGAAATTCCAGAAACATTTTGCAAGGAGTGTGTCCAATCCAAGTAGACCAAGGGCAGTTTTCAAAAATTCTTACCCCAGAAATTTGCAGAGAAGCTTGGGGTGGTCTATTCAGATGTGTGTGGCCCTATACAAGTAGAAACACCTAAGGACAACAGGTATTTCTTATTGTTCATTGATGACTGGACCAGGAAATGTTGGGTCTACTTGTTGAGAAGAAAGAGGGAGGTGTTACAGATGTTTCAGAAGTTTAAAAGTGTTGTTGAAAGACAAAGTGAGAAGAAGATGAAAGTGTTAAGAACAGATGGAGGAGGAGAGTATACCTCCACTGAATTTAAAGAATTCTTTGAAAAAGAGGGAATAGTAAATGAGGTTACCCCTCCATATACACCACAACACAATGGGGCAGTAGAGAGGAAGAACAGAACCATATTAAATATGGTTAGATGTATGCTGAGGAGTAAAGGGTTGCCCAATTTCTTATGGGGTGAGGCTGTGCTGACAACCACCTACATTTTGAATCTGTCTCCAACAAAAGAGACTAAATGGCATTACACCTGAAGAGGCCTGGACAGGGGTGAAACCAGATGTCAAACATCTGAAAATTTTTGGTTCTCTTTGCTACAGACACGTGCCTGATCAGTTGAGGAAGAAGCTAGATAATAAAGGGGTTTCATTAATTTTGGTGGGCTATAATGCTATAGGAGGTTATAAGTTATATGATCCTACATCAGGAACAACTTCTATTAGCAGGGATGTTGTGGTTGATGAAGCTGGAATGTGGCAATGGGAATCAACTTAGAAAGGGGAACCAACCATTGTGTTGGAGGATGAACCTGCAACAGTAGAGTCAGAGGCATGCAGGAGGGAGGAGAGTGTTAAAAGATCATCCAAAATCACTCAACTGCCAACACATCTGAGAGATTATGATCTATCCTATGATGCAACCATTACATCAAAAGGTAATTTTGTTCACTATGCTTTAATAGCAGAAGCTGAGCCTGTGAAGTTTGACCAGGCAATGAGGGATGAAAGGTGGTACAAGGCTATGCAGGAAGAGATAGAGTCAATAGTGAAGAATGAGACATGGGAATTGACAGAGTTGCCTCCCAATAAGAAGCCAATAACACTGAAGTGGATTTATAAGTCCAAGATAAATCAACAAGGTATGGTCATTAGGCATAAAGCCAGATTGGTGCCAAAGGATTCTTGCAGCAAGCTGGGATAGACTATGGAGAGGTGTTTGCACCGTTGGCCAGAATAGAGACAATCAGATTGGTGGTCTCCTTGGCAACACAGTTTAATTGGACTTTGCATTAAATAGATGTAAAGTCTGTATTCTTGAATGGTATCCTGGAGGAAGAAGTTTATGTTGCTCGGCCTCAAGGATTTGAAGTTAAGAGGCATCCAGACAGGGTGTACAGACTAAAGAAGGATCTGTATCGGCTCAAGCAAGCTCCAAGGGCCTGGAACCAGAGGATAAATGGATTTATGAGCAGCATTGGGTTCCAGAAGTGTGCTTCTGAACATGGAGTGTATGTTCAATGTTATTAGCACAATGGTAAAGAAGAGAAGTTGATAGTGTGTCTATATGTGGATGATCTGCTAATCACAGGAAGCAGTGAGGAGAAAATCTCTGATTTCAAAATCCAAATGTTACAGGAATTTGAAATGAGTGATTTGGGAAGGTTGATCTATTTCCTTGGGATTGAGTTTACCAAGACTGTTGGTGGAATTATGATGCATCAGTCCAGATATGCATTGGACATGTTAAATAAGTTTGACATGCTTCATTGCAACTCTGCAAATACTCCAATAGAGGTGAGTTTGAAGCTTGAAAAAGACCCTGAAGAAGAAGCAGTTGATCCTACTAAATACAGGAAGATAGTTGGGAGCTGTTGGAAAATGAAGATCATGCATGAAGGTTCACTGTATACTCTAGGAAATATGTGGAAATCTTGTATTTAATTTGATTGCAAATTTGCTGTGATTAGATTAGATTTTTGTTGTTATTGTTCTTTCCTAATTATATGCTCTGCATTGTAACAACTCCTAAAGTTAAGTGAGAACCATGTATTATAAGATAGTGCAGTACGGTGAATAAAGCAAGTGATGATTTTATCCGAAATATTTCTTTATGGTATCAGAGCGGTGATCGTATCCTGAACCATGACCTCATCCGATCAATCATCCTTCACCACCACTGGCGAGAACTTATCCTCAACTGGATCCTCCCTTATCCAAATCGCTATGGATTCCTTCACTTCGCAAATTACAAACCATAAACTCTCTGGTCACAATTATCTTTTGTAGTCACAATCCGTTCGTATGTTCATTCGTGGAAAAGGAAAAAATGAGTTTCTTACCGGTGAATCCGTTCAGCTTGCTGAAAGCGATCCTTCATACAAAAATTGGATTGCAACGAATAGTATGGTGCAGTCATGGCTCATCAGTTCAATGATGCCTGATGTCGAAGAAAATTTCTTGCTTTTCTCCACCGTAGCAGAAATTTGGGAAGCCGCCAAATTAACCTATTTGATTGCAGATAATACCTCTGAACTCTTTGAGACCGAGAGCACTCTACACGATCTCCGATAAGGTGATAACTCTGTCAGTGATTATTTCAATTCATTGACTCGATTATGGCAAAAAATCGATTTATACGACACCAATTCATGGAAGTGCTCCGAAGATGCCCTGACATACAAACAAGTTGTTGAAACGAAGCGAGTTTTCAAGCTTTTATCAGCTCTCAATAAAGAACTCGATGAAGTGCGAGGATGCATCATTAGCATCAAATCGTTACCCTCTTTACGTGTTGTGTTCTCTGCTGTCCGTCATGAGGAGAGCCGGAGGAAAGTTATGATGAAAGAGCAGATTGTAGCAGCGCCAAACGAAACCTCAGTGTTGAATTCGGTTGATTCCAACGCCTTCGCAGCAAAGGGCCAAATCGACAACAGACCATGCAAAGGCAGGCCGTATTGTGATCATTGTCGTCATCCGGGTCACTCACGAGAAACGTGTTGGAAACTCCATAGTAAGCCGCTAGGCTGGAAACCTTTCAGACCCACAGGAGATTCATCAAATCGCACTGCCAATGCTTCCGTTACAACATCTTCCTTCAACAACGAACAAATGGAAATTCTTCAACGACTTATCAGTGGAAATCATTCCACGACACCTTCGGTCCAAGCCAACACTGTCATGCACGAAAACAGTGAGCATAAAGCCCTCCTAACCTCCGCCGACAACCTTTCATGGATTGTTGATTCTGGCGCGTCAAATCATATGGTTGGTCACTCGTCTCTATTCTCCACATTGAATTCATGTAATTCGATTGCCACTGTGACAATTGCCGATGGAAGCAAGTAACAGGAGAAAAGGAGTTGGAACTGTTAAACTCTCTGAAAAACTCACATTGACTCAAGTTTTTAACATTCCTGATCTTTAAGTGCAACCTTTTGTCAGTGTCAAAATTAAATAAGGATTTGAAATGTTTAACAGCATTTGAAAGCAATTTGTGTTTGTTTCAGGAGCGAGAGTCAAGAACGATGATTGGATGTGCTAAACTCATAAATGGGCTCTACCTTTTTTCTGCAAATAAACCAAGTCATCATTCTCATCCACCAGTGTCAGTATCATCGTCTTATTCTTGTTGTTTTTCTTCCAATAAAACTGGTGATGTTATGCTTCTTCATTATCGATTAGGTCACCCGAATTTTGGGTATCTCAAACACTTGTTCCCAAATTTGTTCATTAATAAAAAGGTGGATGATATTTTTTTGTGAAGTGTGTCAATTGTCGAATCATACTCGTGCATCTTATATTCCATTACCATATGTTGCATCAAAACCTTTTTCAAAAATTCACTGTGACATTTGGGGAGCCTCCAAAGTCTCTTTAATCAATGGAGCTCGGTGGTTCCTCATTCTTGTTGATGATCATACACGTGTATGTTGGGTTTATCTTATGAAAACAAAATCTAAAACCATATCAATAATCAAGCAGTTTTACACAATGGTTATTACTCAATTTCAAACTCAAATAACCAATTTTCACTCGGATAATGCAAAAGAATTTTTCAACAAAGACCTTAGCAATTTCTTCTCATGTAATGGAATTATTCATACGAGTTCATGTGTTTACACACCTCAACAAAATGACATTGCAGAACGTAAATTGCGTCATTTGTTACAAGTAGCCTGATCAATCATGTTCACCTCTCATGTTCCTAAGTTCTATTGGGGTGATGCTATTCTCACCTCGACATATTTAATCAACCGAATGCCTTCAAGAGTCCTCAAGTTCAAAACACCATGTCAGACACTCCAAGAGTTATTTCCAGCCTATCGGTTAGTTTCAAGAATCTCTCCAAAAATCTTTGGTTGTTCCTCTTTTGTCCACTTATATAATCAGGGAAAACTTAATCCAAAGTCAATTAAATGCATATTTGTGGGATATTCACCAACTCAAAAGGGTTACAAATACTACTCTCCCTTACACAAAAAATATTTCATCACCATGGATGTTACATTCAATGAACAAGAATCTTTTTATCCAAGCTCTTGGCTTCAGGGGGAGAAACAAAATCATGTTGAACCCTCAATCTTGTCCTCAGTTTTCCCAACACCCATACCCTTGTCAATAACCGAACCATCTCAAATTTCACGCCAGTTTGACGCTGCCAGTCTAGCCACCGCAAACACGAGTCCATCAATTCCAATTATCCCAAACATGAGTCAGTCAAGTGTCCCAAACACAGGTCCATGTCAGGTAGAAGGGGATAGAGCTCGATCACATATTCAATCTGAGTTCTTAACTTTTGACACTGAGCAATGTGAAGAGCAACCAGGTACTATTAATTCATCTCAAGTTCCTAATTTTAATGATACTAATGTGGATCTCCCAATTGCACTGAGCAAAAAATCTCGATCATGCGGCCCTTATCGGATGGATGATTACATATATTATGGAAATTTGTCAGATAGCCACCATGCATTTGTATCCTCTCTTGATGCAATCTAAATTCCTCAATCCATTAAAGAAGTTCTTAGCGTCACTGAATGGAAGCAAGTAGTACAGGTTGAAATGAAGGCTCTGGAAAAGAACAACACATGGGAATTAACATCTCTTCCTCCGGGTAAGAAAGCAGTGGGTTTTCGATAGTTGTTTACGATAAAGCATAATGTAGACGAAAGTGTGGATAGATTAAAAGCAAGACTGGTGGCAAAGGGGTACACTCAATCTTATGGCTTAGACTACAGTGAGACATTTTCCCCCGTAGCAAACTTAATATGATCTGTATCATACTCTCTGTTGCAGCGAATTTAGATTGGCCATTACATCAATTTGACGTGAAAAATGCTTTCCCCAATGGTGATTTGGAAGAAGAAGTATTCATGTGTATTCCTCCTGGTTTTACTACTCAACAAAATCAAGGAAAAGTGTGTAGACTTAGAAAGTCATTGTACGGGCTGAAGCAATCTCCTAGAGCATGGTTCGACAAGTTCACTAAAGCCTCAAAGCAAAACCACTACAGTTAAAGTCTAGCCGCCCACACATTATTTACTAAACACTCATCATCCGGGAAGTGCATCATCCTGAGTGTTTATGTAGACGACATCGTAATAATGAGAGATGATTTCAAAGACATAGCTCAGCTTAAGACTCTTCTTGCTACAGAATTTGAGATTAAAGATCTCGGTCAACTACGATACTTCTTGGGAATGGAAGTTGCTCACTCTAAGCAAGGTATTTCGGTATCTCAGAGGAAATATATGATGGATCTACTTAAGGAGACAGGTATGATCAATTGCAAACCTATTGATACCCCTATGGACCCCAATCATAAACTGTATAGCCGAACAACTGAAGTCAGAGTTGATCGAACACGATATCAAAAGCTTGTTGGAAAGCTCATATATTTGGCTCATACTAGACCTGACATTGGGTTCGCTGTAAGTATCGTGAGTCGTTTCATGAACAACCCATCTAAGACTCACATGGAGGTTGTTATGCGAATTCTGAGGTATTTGAAATCAGCCCCAGGCTTGGGTTTTCTATTTAGAAAGTCCGACAGACAGGGAGTTGAAGTGTTCACAGATGCCAATTAGGCTGGCTCTCCGATTGAGAGGAAATCAACCTCAGGTATATGCACCTTTGTCTAGGGAAACCTTGTTACTTGGAGGAGTAAGAAGCAAACCGTCATTGCTCGAAGTAGTGCAGGAGGAGAACTTCGATCTCTTGCGAATGGTGTATGTGAGGGATTATGGATTCATAGATTGTTGGGTGACATGAAGATATCAGTTAGTGATCGGTTGAAAAAGCTTAGAATAAGAGGAGATGGAGTTTTCACCGATTCAATTAGTGAAAAAGAGGGTTTTCTTCGAAAAATCATGTTTTTAAAGTTTTTGTTTAGGAGGAGTGTTAGAATAAACAAAAACAGAGCATTTTCAGTTACATTCTGTGCATATAAAAGTTGTAAATCATACCATTTTTTCGCTAATCAGAAATACAAAGGTTTATACAGTACCTTGGGTGTGAGTGCTTCTCGTTTTTGCTTGCTGTGTTCATCATCTTCTTTGTCCGTCAGTGTGCTGGTGTGAGAGGAGTGACCTGAGGGTAGAGAGTGTTTTCTCTAACTTCTCTCTAGAAGCATCTGCGATTGTGTTGTGTTGTTTCTCTCTCTTTCTCTCGCGTCCTTATCTCTTATCTTGCAGAGTGTGTACTTTTCCTTTTTTGCCCCTACAGTTTAATACAACCAAAGCTTCTCCATGTGAAAGTAAGTGAAGGATAAATGACCTCCATAATTATCACCTCCGTCACATATCCAACAAATTTTCTAACCTCACAACACCAAAAAGCAGCCAAATAACATATTCAAGAACCTCAAGGACTTCACCACAACATACCTATACCCCTAAATGAACTCAAAGAATCATAGCAAAACTGTGTCTTATATTCTGTTTAAACAGTTTATCTACTCAAAAGAACAGAGCGTCAAAGTTTTCGAACGAGGCACACAGTACGACATTATCAAAACCCCGTACTTAGTAATTCTTAATCACCCATTTCATAACCCCAAATCTAATCCTTCCGCTGTATCCATCACAAGTTACAGTTGTGTAAATAAACACCTTAAAATTCTAGCAGTGGCTTCGGTACCCAAAATCATCCCCCGTCAAACATCTTATGTCTTTTTATAATATAGATCACGTTTCTGTCTATTTGTCGAGATATAAACATTCATTAATAGAATAATTTAGTGTGGATAAAAAGAATAATACCCTTTGGGTGTTTAAGGGTGCTATATGTTCAAAATTGTAAAATAAAAAGATTGAAAAACTAAAATAATTACTTCAGATTGAATCTACAATTAAGGGGTCCAAAATATGACCTTAAGCTATATACTATTGCTTTCTTCGCTAAGAGGGAGGATGAGTGACATAAAATGTTATTTGAACTCGGGATGTTGGATTCATTACAAGGTTCTGATACCATTGATACAAAAAGGTTAACTTGTTCATACAAGCCCCAAAATCCTATAACAAACGATAACCAAAGAAAGAAGTGGCATTATCTAGTAGTCTTGGTTTCTGGGCATTTATAAAGTATCACTTAATTCAATGAATTTTATAAGATTTTGAAGAGTTAAGTTCAAGTAAGAGTATGATACCAAACTCAATGAAAATTACAAGGGACCATATCTATTATGCATATTTCCTTTTAATTATCGTTAATAGAATACGAGCCCATCTTTATACAAATAGAATTCGCGTACAGGGAAAATGTAGATATTTTATACAAATAGAATCGCATAGTACAATGAAAATGTAGTTATAGTCGAACGGTAACATTTCTGATAAAGTTAAATTTAAAATTTTTACTTAAAATTTTATTCAACTATAATGAATTTTAAATGTTTTAAAGGACATGTGTACTTTTTATAAACAAAGAAAACTCATTGTTAAGTGATAAAATGAAATATATTTTTGAAGAAAAATGCAATAAAAGTCTTAAAAGAATCTGACTTTGTTGATGCTTTTATTACAAATATGGAGTGAATTAAATTTCCATGGAAGGCAATTAAAACATGTCATCTTAGAATCAATGATTTCCTGAAATACCGGAATATGGGTCCATTTGCTTTTCTTTAATAAACTATTTTTAAAACCTAAAAGTAAAAACAAAAGTTGAATGTGGTGTAGCTACAATTTTGACTAGGGATTTCAAAGAGTTAAGAGTGTGAAAAATGGGCTATGTATCCATTAAAAATCAACTGATTGTGTATCCATTAAAAACCCTAAGCCATATTACTGTAGATTTTGCTTTCGCAATCATTGGGTTGATTGAAACATATTTCTGTAACTATCACTTGCACTTGCTGATATTATGTTAACTGCTTCACAGATTTGAACTTGACATGTTGTTAGAGTCTGTGAATAACCAAACCAGTAGAAGAGCTGTTAGATAAGTTTGGGCTGAAATATATTCTAAGAACTATCCCAAATCTCTTGATCATAGTAGCTTCTACTTTAAGCAGCTGGATACGAAAAGCCTTAGCACCAAAAGGTAATAAATAATGTTTCATTTCAATTATGTTGAATTCTCGAAGCTTTTAATGTTTGAATATTCTCTCATGTATGAAAAAAATTTAATTATGTGAGATAATCTGTGGATATACCTAGACCTGAGTTGTCAATCTAACACTATAGTGCTGTTACAATGTGGGCCTTCCTGTTTTGGGCCACTTTGTTGAAGCCCATCATGTCACTGCTTGCTGTTGTGCCTATAGTAGCACAAATCACAGCCATATTTGGGCTATTTTTTGGTTGAAAGCCCTGTTTAGCCATACAATACTGCATCATTTAAGGTTTATTTTGGGGGCAATTTTATGAGTTTGATCTCTTATTTGGGGTTTAAATTGAACCGTAGCGTGTTCTTGTGTCTGGGAAGCACTATTCTCAGGTGCCATCTTCAGCCGTTTATTACATTTTCTAGTACCTTCCTAGTATTTCCCATATCACAGTTTGATTGATTTTTTCACTTAATATCAATGGATCAAAACAAAACCTTAATTATCTGAAGTCTTACATGCAAAACAAAATCAATAGTATGCCGTTACTTGTATGTAGAGAAATTGCTAGTTATTGTAAGAACCTAGAAATGGATATTAGAATAGATGTGTTTTAAAATATTGAGACGACTATCTTATTTTAAAAATAAATCAATATTATAGATAAAAACTTCATACAATCGTCTCATTACTTAAAAACACTTCATCTCTCTAGAACTCGTTCTCTAAACTCACTCTACCTTCTCTCTACACTTTCTTCCCCTCTGATCATATGTTTGACGATCAAGAAGTTTCTATGTGATCACCGCTGAGTTCTCTTCTTTATCCATTGATCAATTTCTACAATAGAGTAAGTAAGTTTCTACCCCTTTTTCACTATAACAAAAATTGGTATTACCGACGGTCAAATTTCATCGCTAAGAGATATATTCCGTCGATAATCAACATTTATCGACGGATTACTGACGACTCGTATTTTGTCGGTAATACACGTGTCGGTAAAAATTAGCGACGAAATCTGTCCTTCGGTAATTACCATAATTACCGAAGGATATATCTTTCGGTAATTAGCGAAGGATATATCATTCGGTAATTAGTGAATGATACACCCACCTACATGTTTATTTTCATTTCTTGACCACTTTACCGGCAGCCCAAATCCTTCGCTAATGACCGCTAACCATATCATTGCCTTTACTAGCAGCCCAAATCCTTCGCTAATGTTACAGCCAACGATCCGTCGGAAGATTCTTCGGTAAAACAACATTACCAGCGGAACAATGTCCTTCGGTAAATATCTGCCGAAAATTTCTGGTTATGTTGTAGTGTTTCTCGGTCTATCTTCGTCTTTGATCATACGTATCAAATCCATGCCCCATGTATAAAGCCCGTTTCTTCTTTGATTTTTGGTTAATTATGGGTCCTAAGGTTTCATCCCCACTATCATTTTGTAAATTGTAGCCCTTAACCTTAAATTCTTCGTGGTGGGAGCGTCGTTCGAGTAATTTTTGGATTGTCTTAGTTTTCCCTAAGGTAAGGGGAGCTAATTTTCTTTTTATATTAGTATAAAAATGTTTGAAATCTGTCATTTGGTGTGCATGTGATGATTGTTCGTAGTGTGAAATTTAGAAAAATATGAGTAATTTCCTTTATTATTTGTTTTTAAAATTTTGAATGTATGATTGTTGTATAACTTATAGTATGATGAAGTGGAGATGTTGTTGAGATAAAACTGTGTTATTATTGATAGTTGGAAGAATTGGGGATTTTGAGTATAAATTGGAAATTCAAAGTGATGGGTATTAGTATGTCAAATTTTGGATTAGTAGGTTTAAAGAGAATTTTGCAGTTTGGTAAAGGTCTTTAGGTCTATTATATTTGGTTTAAGTCCTAGAATAGTTATGGTGTGAAGTTGAAATTGATTAGTAACACATGAGTGCATTTTATACCGTTTTAGAGTGAAATTTGGGGTTTTGAGAGGTGAATTTTAGAAGGAATGATGGTTTAATAGCAGTAGTAGTTTGATGACTGTTTTTGAGTTATTTTAGACTTGTTGGAACTTTTAAAACAGTAAAATCTAATCTATATTGTAATAGAGATCTTGTGAGGGGGTATTTGCATAGTTTTTGGTCAAAAAGAGGGGTTTTAGTTAGTGAATTTCTAAGGGAGTGATTCTGGGTGGAATTGATGAATCTAGAGTCCATTATTAAGTCATTTAAAACTGGTTTATGCAAATTTTGCAGTGAAATGGTTGTTAGAAGAATTGGAAATGAGTTTGGGTAGCTTAGAGAGGTTGTTTTGGTTTGGAATGGTCAATTTGAACTAGAGGTGAGTTTTATGAGGTTTCTTAGTATTTATAGGGTCCAAGGGAGTAGTAGAAGTTAGGGGAGAAGTGTCCAAGGTCAAAGAAAAAGAGGGATTGGATTTGTGATGGCACTGAGCGCCAGCCTGGACGCTAGCTCACGGGTAACAGGATGCTGAGCATCAGCCTGGGCGCTAGCTCTCCGGTTACGGTAGCGCTGAGCGTCGGTTTGTGGCATTGAGCTCCAATGAACAGGTTTGGTTTTTAGTTGGTTTGGTTGTTCCTCTGGTTGCGGTAGCGTTGAGTGCCAATTTGTAGCATTAAGCGCCGACGAGTGGGTTTGGTGTTTATTTGGTTTAGGTGTTTTGTGATACTTGTCTAGGTAATGTTGATTATTTTGTGGATGTTTCATGGGTTCCTATGTTTGGATGCAATGTGTAATGAGGTTATCAAAGTGTGAATAAAATATTGTGAATGGGAATCCAAGGAGGAATTTCTTTTTGGGGGATTCTTGTATAACTAGTATAATTTGTAAGAAGCCGATATGATGGTTATCCTTATCCTCTAATGATCATTTGTGCTCAATTAGAGAGTGATGAGTCATTTCGTGAGAGGAGCGGGAGGTTCTAGACTGAGGACCTTTCTTCATGGTGGCAAAAGGTGTTTTAAGAACTAACCTTGTGTGGCAACTTTTAGTGAGTCAGCTGTTTTACCACACAGGTACAGAACTATTCACGGCTTGACATTTATACTAGATAGTAAAGGGTTTGACCAAGTTTGAGTCGGTATGTGTGAAGAGAAACAATGTTATAATTATGGTGTGCTTGAAATTGTATATTATATTTAATTAAATATGAATTATCGTTTTACAATTAGCTTACCCTTCTTATATGTTCTTGGTTGTTTGTTCTATGTGTATTTTCTTTGGCGATGATCATCTGGAGGGTGTGAGTAGAGCACGATGATGTCTTTGTTGATCGAACGGTCCTAGTCTAAACTGTTGGGTCCTCGCCGTCTAGCGTCTGCTCCAGAGAACACTCATCTCCCTCTGCTCGCGCTCACAAATGGTCATTGCAAAGAAGAAATACCGAACGAACAACATAAACAAGATAGAAAAGAAGGGTAAGCTAGTGTAATTTAATTTATCAAAGTAAACATTCAAATCAACAAGTACATAACATTTAACAACCGAGTATTTAAATCATGCAATGGTCAATCACTCAAACAGGAAATGTCCGAACACATTAACACAGGCAAAGATCGACCACTTGACTTCACCATCCGGATCGTATGAATATATAGCTTGAGGTCGTTCTTGCACCCGGGGGTGTAGTAATTGGAAAACCATCAATTGCCACCCGGGGTTAATCCATTATAACTCACCTAAGAACCTATAAGCTAGGACCTCCTGACATTCTCACATAATGCATTACCCATCTCTACTTGAGAATTGGTAATCATCAGAATTTCAGGATGAACGTCGTGGATTTCGCTATCCATATTCATACTTTACCACCTTGATAACCAACATCGAGATATTCCTCCTTGGAATTCTCTTCCATACCAATTGGAACTTCATAACTTAGTGAAATATCAACATATTTGTTCAAGCGTAACAAATCTATATAAATAACTTAACAAATCCTCAAACAACAGTGAAAACAATATATCAAACCCATCACCCTGTGAACGTTGGAGACCGAACAAGATTTCACCATCCAAAAGATAGACCGAACGGTCAATGATAGGTACGGTTGAGGAGATAGCCGAACACTATTAAGGACCGACCACTAGAGAATATTGAATACTACAACAAGGCCGAGTACTAGGAATTAGACCGAACGTACTAACAAAACCGAATACTATTGTAGACCAAGTTCTATTGAAAGAAGACCGAGAACTAGTACAAGACCGAACACTAGTACAAGACTAAGCATTAGTATATGACCGAGCACTAGTACAAGATCGACCACTAGTATATGACCGAGCACTAGTATAAGACTGAGCACTAGTACAAGACTGCATGCTAATAAAAGATCGAGTACCAATACTAGACCAAATGCTAGTATAAGACCGAGTACCAGTACTAGACCAAATGCTAGTACAAGACCGAGCGCGACTGAGAGACCACATACCCATTAAGACCGAACGATTATGAATGGTAATACTCTACAGAGACCTAACCTGGTTATAATCGAGCACTTGAATAAGACCGAGTGGTCAACAACGCACTCTTCAGCATTCTGCATAATTCTGCAGAACATCTGCAGAATTATGAATAACACTTAACTTTACCAAAACTGAATACTTTTCCCATCTTCAAATCTTCCCTACTTGAATTCTTTATACTGGTTTACACAATTCCAAGGGTACCTAAACCTTTCTAACATCATCCTAAAGAATTTC
Organism: Vigna reflexopilosa; assembly: GCA_027742785.1. Classification (NCBI taxonomy): domain Eukaryota; kingdom Viridiplantae; phylum Streptophyta; class Magnoliopsida; order Fabales; family Fabaceae; genus Vigna; species Vigna reflexopilosa. Next base: position 20,969,421 of record CM050930.1, on the reverse strand, counting down.
TTATCAAATTCAAACTCAACTTCTGCGTAAATATCACTAAATGACCAAAAATCCATTTTTCTTCTTTTGACATATTTTAGAGAGACTTAAAGGTTCTAACAGGTCTAAATACACTTGCTCAGATTCTCTCTACTAACCAACTTCACTCCCAACCCCAAATTCTCATTTTCACTTACTCACTTCCCAAAACCAAAACAGACCGAACACTTATGCAGAGAATTCCAATCAGTTCACAGGTTTCCGGTATTCACAAGTTCAACACAGATCATTCAAAACATTCTAGATGACACACATGCAACCATCCAAACAGTAATTTCAAACATGGAAAAATCACAATTAAATTAAGTAGCTTCTATTACCTTTAACCGGACAAAAAGCTTTTACACCTTCAGGAAAATTGTTTGAACTTCAAGAAAAGCTAAGAACACCTACAGATCACCGATTGAGAAGGGGAGACCAATAGTAGGTCCGAAAATGATATCAAAGTTTAGAAAAGAATCTGATGAACACATGCAACAAAATTTCTCTTGCATGCACAAGAAAATAGAATCACCGAGAGGAGATGATGAAACTTATTGACTCCAAACCACGAAACTAATTGGTTCGCAAGAAAGCCTTAGCTCTAGGATCACGCAAACTCCTCCTGATCGAAGAACATATGATCGATTGAGAGAAGGAGGAGAAAAGAAGAGATTGGAATTTTGGAGAGAGATAGTGTATGTAGAGAATGGAACGAAAATTTGAAACTTTCATTTATATATTGCTCTGAAAACCGAACGGTCCAATCCTGTGCATACACTTGTCTTCTCCAACTTCTTTAATCTCTCAACCCTTACAGTTTTTGATACACTATTATTGTACATAGTTTTGATACTAGTACATGTTGTATATATAAAGTTAGATTTATATGGTTCTTTTGGATGACTGTAAAAGTGACTTTATATTGTTGTTCCAGTTTGTTGACTAATCTACCTTATTGACTATGTAATGTTTCCTTTATGGTTCAATATTGTATTTGGGATGTTAATGATACAATAATTTTTTTCTTGTTCTTGTCACTTTTCTATTTTCTTGACACCTTTCTTTTGTCAAACTTTTTACAGCCTTGTTGACCGAAATCAAAGAAATTAGTGAAAAGAAATTAAGAGAAGATTGCGGTTGGAAACGAACGGCCAATACTACCAAACATGAAGTTTAAGTATTCTTATCTAGATATTCATGAAGATTTATATCAGTTCGTAAAATATTCCTGTGGAGAAATTTGCACAACTGAACATGAAGTTTGGATGTTTTGAATTAGCCATTCATCTACTGGAGGTTAACATCTTAGTGTTCTCCAATGGACAAGGAGTTGTAATTAAGGTGAGTGTGGTTCATAAAATCTGGTGTTGTCAGAGATGGCTAATTGATAGAGTTTTGGTAGTTTACATGAAAATTTTGCCAATGTTGTTGAAATTTGATTCAAATATCAATTCAGGGAAATAAACAATTTCCACCCCGAATTTTTCTATGAATGAGTAACTTAAATCAAATTTATAGAAATTGAAGGCCAAAATTTGATTTGAATGAGAAAAAAATATATAACTATTTGAAAACATGAAAAGAAGATAAAAAGAAGATAAAAAGAGAGACAGAAAAGATAAACAAAGTAAAGAATTGAGTAAAAGTGAAATACATGAAAAAAAAAAAGATAGAAAGACTAAACTACGATTAAGTAGGATGGAGGTGTTTGAATAACTTGCAGTGGTTCATGAAATTCCCGGAACGTATGCGATGTGTACATTATTTCAGTAGTTTGAACAAAAGTTCATACCCTTAATTCATTGTATAAACTAATACTCACGTACAAATGTTTGTCTTAATTAATGTTGCTAATTCTATAATTTACGTAAAATGTGAGAGTATATTCGACTTCTAACATCAACTCTTAAACTCAATTTATAAATTCATAAAATTTTATTTTACATGAAAAAAATTATAAATAATATTTTAATTCAAATAAATTGTATAATTTCAAATAAATAAAATTATAAAAATATTTTTCATATAAATATTATAAAATTGATAAAGGTTCAAAAACCGTTATTTTTATACTTAATTTTGATACGTAATGCATCCTTTTTGACTTAGAAATTTGCTTTGACTCATGATTTTGCTTTAGTTTTGTGAATAAGGAAGTTGGGGTTATACTTGATGATTTTATTACTAAATTCTCTTGATTTTGTAGGTTTTTGGAATGATTTGAAAGAAGGGTTGAAGTATCAAGGAGTTGTAGTGCAGAAAAGTCAACCAGAATGCAGAAAAGTCAACCAGTCAACCAGAAAAGTCAACCAATCAACTAGAAAGTCAACCAGTCAACCAGAATGTTGAAAAGTTGACCAGAGTGCAGAAAAAGCAACGCTAAGCGCCAGCGCTGAGCGGTAATGGGCGCTGAGCGCCACTCTCTGGACCAGTTTTTCACTATTTTTCGCTTGGGCGCCAACACTGAGTGTTATTCTGAGTGTCGCACCTACCACTGAGCGGTATTTGAGCACTGAGCGCCATTTGTGTGGATTTAGGCCAATTTTTCTGTTATTTTTATGATCTATTTTGGGCCTAGACCCGTTTTCTGTTATTTTTCTGCCCTATTTAAAGACCTGGACACCCTAGAGAATGTATCTTTTGATGGCTTAAGCATAGAAACACATTTTTCACCCCTTTGGGAGCAGATTTGGGGATGCAGGAGCTCTCCTCTTCTCTTTCTAGGGTTTCTATCTCTTCCATTCCATTGTACACCTAGTTCTTCCATGACGATGGATAACTAATCTTATTTGTTGTTGGAGAATGATGAACCTCTAAACTCTCTTGTATTTGAATTGATTCTTGTTATTGATATATGCTTCTTTCATTAATTGCTAGGGTTTTTCCTCTATACTCTATGCATGCTTTGTTTAACTCATTCAATAGCGTGATCTTTGATTTTACTGATATGGACACATACGTGGAAATCTAGAACTGGGGAAATTCTCCCATAGGTAGTATTACCTAGACATAGGAATATGAGGGTTGGTTGCATATACAATCTTGTGCTTCAGAATTAATTATTAGGGATGCTAGGAATTGTATGAACTCGTAATTAAGGATAGGCGTATTTACCGAGACATCGGGTTTAAGTGTTTTAGAGAGTGGCATTAACATTAATGAAGAAGATGAATTCGTTTATGCATGAGAGTGATTAGGTGAAATCTAAACCCTAACAACATATTCATCTCATATTATCAACATCATCCATTCACTTTTGTGTTTAGCCTCAATTGATCAAATTGCATGCATATTTACTTTTATTGTTTTGCATTCAAAAACCCTAAAATATTGTTCTTATAGTCTTGATTGGTTAAGCAAAAGCACAACTGTTTAGTTTTGTGAGTCTCTTGGGAAAACGATACTTGGTCTTATCACTTATTATTACTTGATACGATTAAGTACACTTGCCGAAGTCTTAACAAAAACATAAATTAAAACATAAATTGAAATGTAAGAATATAATCCTCTAATAATAAATTTGATGCGGTTCCAAACATAACATAAGTTTTTTCACTATAAAACATAAGAACCAATCAGTAGAGAATTTTCTTTAGAACTTAAACACAACAACACTTTACTTAACATAGGCTCACAAACAAACAAATACTGCATAGTCCAACTTGAACACAATGCAGAACTTAACTTAAACACATAAGAATTGTGATATATGATCACTGCAAAACAGAGACACAGGAAGAAGCACGACCACCACTGATAGCAAGATGGTAGGCCATTGCGAACAAGGCGCTCACAGTGGCAAATGGATACGCTCACGACGACTTGAACTAGGGCACAAGTGTGTTGGGAGGAAACTTTAAAGCCTAGAAGGAGGTGTTTAAAATTGGGAGAGGTTGGAAGATTTTAAGAGAAGGAAAGACTTGTTGTATTGAATGCTTCTAATCTTTTTGGCTTGATTACAAATGATACAACCAACCCTATTTGTATTAGTAGTACCTCCTTAACCAATGGTTAAGATCTTGCCACTACAAAATTCATCTAAGGGTTATAAATCATTCTCTAGATATTTCTAAAAGATTCCTATAATTCTAAACTTATCTAGACATATCTTATGGATATGCATCCATAAATATTTTTGTACACCATTCTAGAATCCTTCTAGATAGAATTTTCTAGAATTCTATTTGGGCCTTCTCTAGTCTTGGGCTTTTATCTTATAGGCCCAATAACACAAAATCAATTTACATTCCAACACCGCCTTTAAAACTTGATTTTGTACTCCAAGGAAACTTCTCAACTTCATAAAGACTTCTTTCTTTAGTGATTTGGTGAAGATATTTGCTACTTGATCATGCGTCTTCATGTATTCCATTTGCACATCCTTGTTGTTGATGCATTCTCTAATGTAATGGTAACGAGTGTGAATGTGCTTTCTTCGATCATGGAAGACTGGGTTTTTTGCCAATGCTATTGCTGACTTGTTGTCCACGAAAATCTTTATTGGCTCTACTTGTGGCAAGCTTAACTCCTTCAATAGGTTTCGTAGCCAAACATCATGGCAAACACATGAAGTTGCAGCTACATACTCTGCTTCACATGTGGAAATAGTGACAATAGGTTGCTTCTTCGACATCCAAGTAAAGGTTGTGTCTCCCATGTAGAACACAAATCCACTTGTGCTCTTTCGATCCTCCATATCTCCACTCCAATCGCTATCACTATATCCAACAAGCTTGTAATCGTTAGAAATGGAGTAGTATAGGCCAAAGCTTGTCGTACCTTTGATATATCGAAGAATCCTCTTTGCAAACTTGAAGTGAGTAGTTGTTTGAGCTTCTAAGTAGTGACTCACGACTCCAACGACATAGAGAATGTCTGGTCTTGTACAAGTTAAATAACACAAACTTCAAACAAGACTTTTATAGAGGGTTGGATCCACTTTTTCTCCCTCTTCATCCTTACTCAACTTGATGCCGCATTCCATAGGAGTACCAATTGGATTAGCATAATCCATATTGAACTTCTTGAGGAGGTCTTTGGCATAGCTTTCTTGAGTAATAAAAATTCCTTTATTTCCTTATTTTACTTCAATTCCGAGATAATATGCCTTAAGCCCCATGTCGGTCATTTCAAATTCCATTGTCGTATCCTTCTTGAATTCCTCAAACATGCTTGAATTGTTCCCTGTAAAAATCAATCATCGACATAATAAGCATTGAATCAAAATATCTTTACCTTGAGCTTTGATATAGAGTGCATGCTCATATGGACACTTGATGAAATTCGCTTCTTTGAAGTATTTCTCAATCCAAACATTCCGAGCTCTAGGGGTTTGTTCAACCCATAAAGAGACTTCTTTAATTTCAAGACTTTATCTTCTTTAAGAACTCCATTTAAGAAGGCGAATTTAACATCCATTTGATATAATAAGTCTAACAGTTTCTAATCAAGCAACTAGAGCAAATACCTCGTCATAGTCGATGTCAGCCCTTTGACTGTAGCCTTTCGCCACCAATCTTGACTTATCTCTGAACTTCTCGTTTGGAGTCCTTCTTTTCTTTGTAGACCCACTTGACACTAATTGTTTCTTGCCCTTTTGGAAGTGAGACTAGCTCCCAAGTATCATTCTTTTTTATTGCCTTGATCTCTTCATCCATTGCATTTCTCCAACTCTTCTTTTCAGTTCCTTCTTGAAAGCTCATGGGCTCACAATCTACAAATAGATAGAATAAGGTAACATTGTCTATATTTTCAGTTACCTCATATATTTCTTGGAGACTTCGAAAATGTGGCGTTCTTTCACTTGAGCTTTCATCATCTCTAAGGGTTGCATTATCGCTTCTTGTTGGAGAACAGTAGGTTAGATAGACTACACATGCAACGACTTTAGCCCAAAACTCCTTTGGAAGTCTCCTTTTTTTAAGCTTGCTCCTTGCCATCTTCAGGATAGTTTTATTCTTCCTTTCAGCCACTCCATTTTGTTGTGGGGATCTTGGCACTTATCTTCACAATCCTTTTGAAACTCTTTTGATGTGAACTATCCTCCACGATCGGATCTCAAAGCTTTGATCACAATGCCACTTTCCTTCTCAACATGGGCTTTAAACTTCTTGAAGTTCTCGAATACTTCTGATTTTTCTTTTAAGAAATATACCTATGTTTTTCTTGAAAAATCATCAATGAAGAGAAGGAAATAATTACTCTTACCGAGTGATCTTGGCTTGATTGGGCCGCACACATATGCGTGTGTGAGTTCTAATGGCTTTTGAGCTCTTGAGTCTAACTCATTTGGAAAACTCAATCGAAATTGTTTTCCAAGTAGACATCCTTCTCAAACTTGGTTGGGGTGAGTAATACAAGGCAGCCCTCTCACCATTGCCTTCTTGGAGAGCAACTCTAATCCTTTAAAATTAAGATGGCCAAATCGAAGATGCCAAAGCCATGATTGGTCTTTGTAGCACATCTTAAGACATTGTGAGCCATCACTTTGAATGTTGAGCACGAACATTCTATTTCTTGTCATTGGCACCTTTGTAATGAATTTACTTGTATTATCTCTTATAGAAAGGTTATTATTCTTAAGTTGAATATCATAACCTTTCTCTAAGAGTTTTCTTAAGCTCAAGATGTTGCTCTTCATGCTTGGCACATAATATACGTTGGAAATAAATTGATGTTCTTCATTCTTTAGTCGGATGAGGACATTACTTTTCCTTTCACCGCCACCTTTGATTCATCTCCAAAAGCCACGTTTCCCTTTACTGATTCATCTAGCTCCACGAACATGCTTCTTTTTCTACACATATGGTTACTTGCTCCACTGTCAAGGTACCACTGATTATCCTCGCCTCTATCTTGGCCCTTGTAAGCCAGTAGCAAGGTACCATCTTCTTGACACCTTTCTTCAGTGTAATTGGCTTTTTCTTCAACTTTATGTTTGTTAGGGGCTCTATATTTAGAAGCATAATGTCCAAATTTTTCACAATTATAACACTTGATTCGTGACTTGTCATACCTTGAATTCGAATTTCCTCTCCCATGACCTCTGTTAGAGCTTCCTCCTCTTTAGTTATTCTTGTTAGGCCTTCGTCCCTGCCCATGTCCATATGCACGCCCCTGTCCTTGTTCTTGACTATAACTTCACTTTGATTGGTTGTGTGCATTTTCTTCTTTTCTTGAATCAACGTGTGCCTTGAAGACTTGCTCCACGATCTCTTCCTTTTTCTTTTTCTTTTGTTCATAAGCTTGAGACGAACCAAGAAGTTTCTTTATTGACATGGCCTCCAAGTCTTTGGTTTCTTCAGTAATGGTGACAATATGTTCAAACCTTGGATCTAATGATCTAAGAATTTTCTCCATAATTCTTACATCATCTAACTTTTCACCATTTCTTTTTAGTTTATTAGTAACCGTTAAAACTCTTGAAGAGTAATCAGAGACTAGTTCTCCTTCCTTCATATCCAAAGCTTCAAACTCTCCTCTTAAATCTTGAAGACGTAACTTTTTTACTTGATATGCTCCCTTGTAAGTGATCTTAAGCTTCTCCTATGCTTCCTTGGCTGACTTGACTCCAAAAGTCTTCTCAAAAGTATCTTCGTCTCCTCCTTGATAGATTAGACAGAGAGCTTTCTTCTCTCTCTTTCTTGAGTCTCTCAAACTCTCCTTTTGAGCTTGAGAAAGACTGTCTACATTCTCTGGCTTGGTGTGGCCCTTCTAGACCACCTCTCATACATCATATGCACCAAGGAGAGCTATCATCCTTAAGCTCCAATTGTCATAGTTGCTCTTGGTGAGCATTTTGGGACTTGAAAGGGAACTCCGGTATTTGCCATTTCTATGATGATCTTATGGCTCTTCATACCACTTTGTTGGGAGGAAAATTTAAAGGCTAGAAAGAAGTGTTTAAAATTGGGAGAGGTTGAAAGATTTTGAGAGAAGGAAAGACTTGTTGTATTGAATGCTTCTAATCTTTTTTGCTTGATTACAAATGATACAATCATCCCTATTTATACTAGTAGCACCTCCTTAACCAATGGTTAGGATCTTGCCACCACAACATTCCTTCTCTGGATATTTCTAAAACATTCCTATAATTCTAAACTTATCTAGACACATCTTATGGATAAGCATCCATAGATATTTTTGTACACCATTCTAAAATCTTTCTAGGTAGGATTTTCTAGAATTCTATTTGGACCTTCTCTAGTCTTGGGCTTTTATCTTATAGGCCAATAACACAAAATCAATTTACATTCCAACAAAGTGAGACTGCAAAAAGTAAAAGAAGATAGATTGCAAGAATGAGAGCAAAGCTTGAGTGAATTACAAGAGAGAAACGAAGAAGATGAGTTTCATTACTTGTCCTAAATCAAAAAAGCGACATCGTATTACATTTTAAAATTTGTTAACAAACTCGCTAAATCAAAAGCAAGCTTGCATTTTCAAGTGAGTCTAACCACTAACAAGCCTAAAGATTCTACGCCATTTCCGAATTTGCTTTCGAATTAACACAAAAAGTACTAAATAAAGTTGTAACATCGACCAAATGAATTAGTTAACTCATGACTTTGATAAGATTAACTAATAATAACAATATAATACTAAAATAATAGTAAAAGATATCAGTATTAATACTGATATATACATTATAATACTGATATGACACTGACTCTTCTAGTATTAACATTATATATATATATATATATATATATATATATATATATATATATATATATATATATATTCTAGAAGGTATTGATACTGTAATATGTATTATACTCTAATATAATAAATCTTTTGTACAAGAACAAATTGTCAATCCAGCTAGAGAAAGAGGACCTGATATTCCACCTTCAGAAGTAGGAATTAACTTTGTACAACTTATTTCAATCTCAATTTAAATTTTTCTTGTTCTACCTTCATCATTAGGATAAATTTGAGATTTTATCAATAAACTAATATACATTAGTGCTACAGGCCTCTTGCTTTGTGAAGGTACTAGAGAGGGTCACGTTTGTAGTCTTCCCCCTCTCATTTGCAAAGAGGCTGTTTCGGAATCTGTATGGGTGGTATTGTATTCTTTTATGTATTTGTATTGTGTTTAATAAAATGCGAAGCTTCAAGTGGGGGAAAGTGAAAACTTGCTTAAATTTGATAAGTGTCAAGCATGTAACATAAGTTTCTTCGTAAAGCTTATATTACCGTGGATTTTTTCTTCTGTTCTATAGCATGGGACATTTTCTGTTAAATAAACTTTCTTGGGGAGCAATGTGATAGTTGAACCCAATATCTGTTATGTTGTTTTTGATGATGACAACACATTAATAGCAACAACACATGAATGTTGTCATGTCACAACAGAAAAATGTTTCTGGGTTGTGTTATACATGTGTGGAATATGTACATGTTTATTGTGTTATATGCACATTCTGTAATAAATGCATATGTTGAACATATTGTTGATTGTTGCATACTTTTGTGATTATGATGAGATTATATCTATGTATGCACACTGTATGTTTCTGTGTAATGAAAACCACATGCACAAAAGCATATATGCATGACTTAACCGATTACAGTGTTGTTATAATCAATTAAGGTCATTAAACAACTTAGTTTTTGAACTGTGGAAAAACAGCTAGTTTGAATCGATTACATTAGTTGTTGAATCGAGTAAAACTTGTGTGTTTGCATATATCTTTTTGAGATGTGCTGTGATGAGTTTTTGAGAGGAAAAATTTTCAAAATTTGCTTAAGTGTTAAGATTAATCGATTACCCTTTTTGTGTATTCAATTAAGTTTGTTATGTTTTGAAAACTGATTGGATGCTAGTCATAACTGCTTTAACGGTCATATTTTAAATATGTTTGACTAACATTAAATGTGAATCGATTACATTAATTGAGAATTCAATTAAGAGCTGAGTTAATTGTAATTTTGTTCGATCTGTTTTATGTAATCGATTACATTACTAACGTAATCGATTACTTTGCGTCTGAATGAAAATAGCTATAAATTGACGCATTGTTTGCATTTCTGTAACTTTTGATCACTTTGATATTTTCATATCTGATTGTTTAGATCTCAGAAAGATTACAGATTACTCATACGCTCCAAGAATCAAGAAGCAAAGATTATGAAGAGCCTTGACAGATTCTTGACAGGAGATTGAAGAGCTTTGACAGACTAATCAAATATGCACTGTTGAACATGTATTTGTTGTGATCAGAAAGGAAATCTGCACTTTGTTGATTTTGTAGTTCCCTGTTCATGTGCAACAGGAAGAAGAGTGAGGAGCTCTTGACTTTGATAGGGGATTCTCAAAGGGTTTCTGCAACAAGACCGTGGGGGTGTTGTGTTTGTAGGTGTATTCTGTTCCATATTTGATTGTTTGAGTGGGAAAGGTGTTTATACTGTGAGAGTGTTGTTGGAAAACAGGTAGGCTTTGTTTCAACACCAAGAGGGGGGAGGGAATTGGTGAGGTTTTAAAATCAAAATCTTTTTCACAAAGTAAAAAACCTTTTCACAATTTCTTGGAGCACTAAATCACAGAGAAACAATCAAAAACAGAATATGAAAATGTTAATTTCAAAAACTTCTCTGAATAGTTCAGGTCGTGTCTATTTATAGATTTCTATAGATCAGACGCTCATGTAGTCGTCTAAGCTACTAATAGAGTCGACTGTCCTCTGACATTAATAACAGTTAAGTCAAAGTAGTAGTTGTCAAGTCAATCAAATTAATTTCACATTCAATATAGTTGACTCTCATTCAATGCTTAACTAACATTTGAAAATATAGCCGTTACTATTCACAAGCATAACAAAATTTCAAATAAAACAACTAACAAAGTCGAATGCAAAGCGCACACAGTCGACTTTGACACATCAGCACATTTGAAATTCTTTTCATTGTAAAATCTCACAGCACTATATTTGAAAATCTGTGCAAAGTCTTTAGTCTTTGTCGAATCAATTAATAATGAAGTCGACTTAGGACTTGCAGATTTGCCACACAACATAAGTTCATCAAAGTGCATATGGTTTTCCTTTTCCAAAACATATGCAATGCAATCACAATAGATGTAACAAATATCAGAATAATGAGTATGCATACATATATTAAGATCAACATAAAACATGTTCAATAAGATATCAATCAATAAGAAACAAAACATGTAACACATAACAAGACATGTGTTATTAATAATGTGTTTTCATCATCAAAAACTAGAGTGAATAAGCATTGTGAGATTAAGGTTAGCTAAACCAATGCTTCCCTTATCAACAATCTCCCCCTTTTTTGATGATACACAAACATGATTAATAAACAACCACGTTTGTACAAAAACAGCTCAATAAACCAATCAAGTAATCACTCAAAATCAAGCAATCAGTAAGTGCAAGTGATTAAATGATCTTTCCAGTGTATCAGAGCAGTTTTCAGAGTATAAAGCAAGTAAAAGATATATTTACTCTGTAACAACATTATCAAGAAATCAAAAATCAAGCATATTAATCAAGCATTTCATATTAATCACACATTTCTCCCCCTTTGTGCATTAACAAAAAAGGTATGCTTCTAGAAATGATATGCTGATAAACTAACAATTAACGATGCATCAATGTAAAAGAAACATTTTACAATCAAAGATGCTCCCCCTGTCATGTATATTCACATGAAAAAGATAACCTCCCCCTGAAGTGTAGGCTTGTGAACAAATATGTAGCTGTGTAATGCTCCCCCTGTCATCATGCATAGTTTTCTCAATCAAATTCAGATGCATAATACAGTACAGTCAGAATAAGAGCATACAATCATTATAGAACAAAATTATATCATAGTTATGATTTCAATCAACTTTATCATGCAAAGATACAATCATCAACAATCTCACAATATAATCTCATATAAGAAATACACAATCATTACAAAACAAAGATATATTGAAGATAATCAGAATAAAGTAATCAATCAACATAATAACCAAATTCCAGTTATGGAATTTATAACCCTGTTAAGATCAAGTCGATTGAATTATTTTTCCAGTCGATTTCATTGCTTTCCAGTGAGTTCTGATTCTAGCTATGAATTCCAAAGCAATGTTTTCCTACAAAGCCTTTCATGATCTTTTGAAGATCAAGCCTTTTAGAATCATAGAAGTGCAAGAAATATTCTCAAATAAGAAGTGAATATGCAGAACAGTTTAATGTAACAGTGAAAACATGCATAGTCAACTTCAATCAGTACAAAGCCGATTCAATCATTCAACCAAAACAATTTTATCAAGCAGAGTAAAGCAAATGATATTGAATCAAACTGCAGTTTTCATTGCTTGTTCAAAACGGTATTACATTGAATAGATCAGAACAAGACCAAAACAAAATGTATTCAAAACAAAACAAAGAATGGCATTCTAAGCCATAAACCATAAAATGAAAACAGAACACCTAAGACAAAGACATAGAGGTCTATTTTTCATTCCTCTCCTTCTTCAACCGAATTCATAGATTCATCTTTAGAAGTGCCTCTATTCTTCTGTTGCTACAAAATGACGTCAACCTTTGTTTCTAGCTGATCGAGCTTGTCAACAATTAATTAAAATGGGTTAGCCAAGTAAATCTCTTTAATACAAAATCAGACATACGTTCACAAGTAATAGTGTAGCTTTCAAAACGGTGTAACTGATTTTCTTCATCTTTAAAGCACCATCCCTTTTCCATCCAAACTAGTCCCAGTGAGACAAGGCTGTTGAGATTTATGACATTTGTATAAGTGCATGAATGTTTTCTTTCACCATAAGTGTGCACTCCATGAAGAACAAGTATATTGCTAATGAGAACGCCATAAGGCAAATAACGAGCTTTAATGTGAGCAACTTTGATCATGTGATCCTTCAATACTTCCACCCAGTTGGTGGGTATATTATTCTTTATAGCATGCAGAAGACATACATCCTCTAAGGTCATCTCATCTTGCATCAACCTTCCTGTAGAATCACTCGTGTCAGTATGTGTGCAAGAACCATTTCTTCAATTCTGAGATCCTTTTTATTTAAGCAATGATTTATTTGAGTGTCTGGTAGATGAGAGGAAATTCCTTCAACCTTTAGCCTTGTTGTCTGTCGCCAAACATCATTGTTGATGATGACATCAATTCCTTTAACCTTTGAGCAGATGTTAGCATTTACAATTCTCAGGTGATGATAGAATACTCTAACAAGATCAGGATACCATTCTCCATTCATCTGTACTAAAGTTGACAGATTTTGACTCTCAATCCATTCAGGAAATTTAAAGTTTTCCTTTCCAAATAATCTCAAATCTAGATATCTTGGCGAAACAACCACTTTAGGATATTCATCAGTAAATCTCACTCTAGAGTCTTCATCATTAATCCAGCCATTTGCATTGGCATCTCTAGTGGTTGCCATGCATTTTGCTTTCTCTTTCCTTGAGGGATGAGTCGAGGAGGCCATTCCTAGAGACACTTAGGATACACAGAATTCAGTCAAGGGTCATTGGAAATAGACAAGTAGTGTATGTGCTAGTATCAGGAATAAAGTACGACTAAGACAGTGCAGACATAAATGGCGCGAAGGACCAAATCACAAAACGACACATTTAAAATTTTTGTAAACCCAAAACAGAGGTTTTAAGTCGATTTGATTAAAATGAAAGTTGACTCATGTAACAGATAGAGTTTTCAAAAAATAGAGTTGTACATGTAAAGACATATAGTCGAATAAGTTCATAATCAAGTCGACTAAAGTTCGTGAAAACTGTTTTTCAAAACAAATCAATCATTCAAGCATACAGACAATCATACACACAATTAGACATCAAAAAATTTGAACTTGGGTCCTTGATTGTTAGTTGGTGTCAGATGTTCCTTAGGTATCCAAACATATAAACCTTTTGGAACTCCAACTCTTCTATAATAACAGTTTCTAACAGTACGACCAACACAATTACAATAAAAGCAAGCATTTTTCGCAGGTTTGCTTAAGTCAATAAACTTCTTTGCATTGGTTCTGTTAAACTGAGCTTATAGCCTATTTCCTTATCTATAAATAGCTCTACCAGAAGACTTTAATATACAGCATTTAAATTGTCTCTACCTTGAGTGAATTTGGCTAGCATGCTAGTCAAGTAATCTATTTGTTCAATATGAGTAGGACATTTTTCACAAGCTTTCTCTACTGTAACAGTCTCAATTTTAACTTCTTTAGCATACATTAAAGCATCATTTAATTCCTTTTGTAATTTTTCATTATCATTCACAAGGTTATTAATTCTATGCTCATAATCTCTCTTCTCAAAGTTAAGTCGATTAACCTTGTATTGTAGTCGCATAACTTTAGCATGGATTTCCTTGAATGCATACAACAGTAAATGGTACTTCACTTCTATTGGCTCATTTTCAAAATCTAAGTCACTATCTTCACCAGCCACTGATGTTCCAACTATGTAACACATGTTTTATTCTTCTTCGCGATCAGCATCTTCATCACTTGATGCATCAGAATCACTGTTTTCCCAGGCAATGTAAGCTCCTTTGTGCTTTCTGTCTTTGTCCTGTCGAAATCTTCTATGGGCTTTCTGCTTTGGTTTTAATTCTGGGCAATCTGGTTTGATGTGTCCCTCTTTGCCGCATTCATAGCATTGGATAACATTTGATCTGAGGCCTTTCTTTGCTTTACTGTGACCTGCATGGTTAGTAAGTTGACTATCATTTTTCATAAGTCGACTAAACTTTCTTACCATCATGGTCATCATTTCTTTGTCGTCCATCTTTGCATCTGAGTCATCCTCTGACTTTGAGGCTTTCTTGCTTGTTGCTTTCAAAGCAATGGACTTCTTTTCTTCAATATCTTATTCATCCTTCAGCCTTCCAAGTTCCAACTCATGTTCTCTTAACTTGTCGAACAAGGTAGCCATATTCATGTTTGTAAGGTCTTTGGATTTAGAGATTGCAGTGACTTTTGGTTCCAAGCTTCTGTTCAGACTTTTCAATATCTTGATGTTAATTTCCTGTTTGTCAAACACTTTGCCAAGAGCCATAAGGTGATTTACAATATGTGTGAATCTTTTCTGGACTTCATAGATTGTCTCTTCAGCCTTCATCCTGTAAAGTTCATACTCCATAATTAAAGAATTCTCCCTTGCTCTGTTGACTTCATCAGTGCCTTCATGTGTGACTTCCAAGACATCCTACATCTCCTTGGCAGATTTGCATTGAGATATCCTGAAAAATTCGTCAATAGTTAGTGTAGAGGCAATGATATTTCTAGCTTTAACATCATACTGTGCTTTTTTATTCTCCTCTAGAGTCCACTCAGAAAAATTTTTCAAAATAGTTTTTCCTTTAACAGAGTGAGTAGGCTCAAAAGGACCATTTAAAGTTGCATCCCAAATTCCTCTATCCACGGATTCAAGAAATATTTGCATTCTGATTTTCCAAAATGGATAATTTTCACCAGCAAACAGAGGTGGTCTGTTTATAGATGCACCTTCACCAAAATTTGAAAACTGGAAGCCATCCCCAGGTATATAGTCGATTCAAGAAAAACAGAAGTCGACTAGTTTTTCAAATATCTTATGAAAACCAGCTCTAGTGCCAATTGTTGGAAAACAGGTAGGCTTCGTTTCAACACCAAGAGGGGGGATGAATTGGTGAGGTTTTAAAATCAGAGTCTTTTCAAAATCTTTTTCACAAAGTAAAAAACCTTTTAACAATTTCTTGAATCGCAAGTAATGAAAATTTAAGTGCAGTGGAATATCAAAGTAGACTACTTGATTAACAAAGTTGAATGAATGTAAAAGAGTAGGGATAGAGAATTCAAACGCAGGTTTTTATACTGGTTCAGCCTCAATGCCTACATCTAGTGTCCTTCAAATCCCAGGAAGCAAATGCACTATAATGGTCAAGGTTTTTACAACAAGGCTTTTATAGAGACCTCCACGTCAAAAATATAAAACACCTCTCTAACCCTTTAACCAAAATATAGGCAATACACACAGGAAGATCTGCAACAAGATATCTCCTCTTCTGCAATCTGCAACCCACTTTGAACAATCCTTAAAGTATCCAAACTCCACGAGTCTACTCCTTGTAATCACAATAGGTACAACAGCCACAATCCTTACGAAGATTGAGAGAAATCTTGATCAGCAAGCAAGCACCACAATCTGCAGAGTTGATCAACCAGTAAGCACAACAAAATTCTCCTTCAGAACCTCTTCAAAGAATGATCTCCATGGTTTTCTTGATGAGTTCTTGGAGCACTAAATCACAGAGAAACAATCTCAAACAGAATATGAAAATGTTAGTTTTCCAAAAGTTCTCTGAATAGTTTAAGTCGCGTCTATTTATAGATTTCTATAGATCAGACGCTCCTGTAGTCGACTAAGCTACTAATAGAGTCGACTGTCCTCTGACAGTAATAACAATTAAGTCAAAGTACTAGCTGTCAAGTCAAACAAATTAATTTCACATTCAATACAGTTGACTCTCATTCAATGCTTAACTAACATTTGAAAATATAGCCGACTATTCACAAGCATAATAGAATTTCAAATAAAACAACTAACAAAGTCGAATGCAAAGCACACACAGTCGACTTTGACACATAAGCACATTTTGAAATTCTTTTCATTGTAAAATCTCACATAGCACTATATTTTAAAATCTGTTCAAAGTCTTTAGTCTTAGTCAAATCAATTAATAATGAAGTCGACTTAGGACTTGCAAATTTGCCACACAACATAAGTTCATCAAAGTGCATGTGGTTTTCCTTTTCCAAAACATATGCAATGCAATCACAACAGATGTAAAAATTATCAGAATAGTGAGTATGCATACATATATTAAGATCAACATAAAACATGTTCAATAAGATATCAATCAATAAGCAACAGAACATGTAACACATTGCAGGACATGTGTTATTAATAATGTGTTGTCATCATAAAAAACTAGAGTGAATAAGCACTGTGAGATTAAGGTTAGCTAAACCAGTGCTTCCCTTATCAACAATCTCAACAAGTCTGTTCACTGTAAAACATTTGGTGTAATTCTCCAATCATTATAGTGAAATATCCTTCAATCCGTGGTTGATTGGAAGAGTGACTGGATGTAGGCATTGAGACCGAACTAGAATAAAAACTGTGTTTGATCTTCTTACCTTTATCTCTTTGTATTTCATTGCATACACATTTTTCTTATATCGCAAGAAAGCTTTAAAGAACATTCTAATTCTTCAAAAACATTTGAAAAGTGCAAGTTTTTATAAAGCAACAATTCACCCCCCTCTTGGTGTTGAGAAATAAGCTTTTTTATTTCTAACAAACTTAAATTTAAAAAAGATTAAAAGTGTAATTTTTTATTTTTTAGTTTCAGGGGTTTGAGATATTTTTCCGTTGTTTAGTTTTTATATTTTTGTACGTAACTGTTTTTATTTTGTTTTGTACGACTATTTTAATGACCTTGTTCAATTAATGAAAGGTAGTGCAGTGTACTTTAGAGAAAAATATTTTCGTGTGTGAGATTAGTTTAACAAAGTGGTACCGAGAGAGAAAAAGAGAGAGAGTAGAGTCAAACACCGTGAGAGAAAAAGTGAGTGCTTGAGTATTTTGTTGTGAGAGATGACAAAGGTAGTCAACAGAATGAATGTGCCAAAATTGTTGGAAAAGACCAATTACAATAATTGGTCTTTGTAGATGAAGGTTTTTCTTGGATCCCAAGATTTATGGAACATAGTGGAGGATCGGTACAATGAACCACAAATGATGAGAATCAGACACTACTTTAGAATGTGTAAAGGTCACTAGAGTTGACTCTAAAAAAGAGAAAAGAGATCGATAGATGGTGTCTTTGTCACTCTCTGGATTCAGAGCCTTTCCAAAAACCATTTATCTGTTTGTCTTTTGGATTAGGATTATACACCTCTCTCATTGTATGTGAAGTTCCTAGTACAGAGATTAAGGTTGATTGAATGAGAAATATATGAAAAAGTTTCGTTTTTTAAACATTTGTTGCACTGCTTATCTCTTGCTATTTTATGGTGACAATATAAGAGTTGTGGATATTTCTCACTATATAAGGATTGTCTTTGCTAAAACTCATAAATTTGAGCTAGAGCATGTTAGAAAGATAATTGGTTATCTCCTTCTACAAGACCATGGAGAACTAAAAATGGAAAAATTGGCTTCGTACCCCGACTATTACATCCGTGAAGTGGCATTTCAGGCCAAAAGGGAGCTTCTAAGATTGTCTCTGAAACTAGATATGCTTCCAATTTCACATATGGTCAACCCTCAACAAGGTTATAGTAATTTAGCAATAATGTCCCCTAGAACTCCTACTACACCAAACTTTCAGGTTCCCCTCTCTATTGGGATCCACAACCTACTGGCAATATCAATCCAGACTTTATGGTAATGAACTACATGGATTATGTCATTGAGCTTCAGAAGCGGACAAAATTGTGCAGTTTGAAGAATCGTATAGATGTTGTAAAGACTAGGACTGTAGGGTTGTCAACGATTACTATAGAGATGCTTCTGCTACTAATTTGGGTGGCAAAGCTAGGAGAAGGTTTTATGAATATCCAATGAAAGTTTGTCACTATTTCAACAAGGATTCTGCAAACATGGAAATAATTGCAGATTCTATCGTGGGCAAATTGCCCTTGAGAATTTATCTCAGATTTATGGAAGTGATGCTAGTGGTGAGGATCAGGTGATTTCCTAGGGCTCATTAGCACAACTAGAGAAAGAAATTATTGATCTTCTAAGATCAAGGGATGATGCAATATCGATTGCTTCTTTGCCAATGGCGTACTATTATAGATATAAGAAGGTACTGCAAGAAGATGGTTATTTAACTGAAAGCCAAAGACATGGTAAGTCTGGCTGTAGTTTGACAAAGCTTTTTGCACGACTAAAAAATAGTATTCAGGTCACGGGCAACATTCAGTGACTCTGGCAAAAGATGCTCCAACACAAATGAAGAAGGAAGAGTTTTCTCGAAATATCAGTGCTTCATGACAGATATATCTGACATTCCAAGTTGACAGTACTTTCATAGAGGATGATGTCTCAAACTACTTCAACACAATTGGGCCTGTTGCAGATGTTAGAATTCCAAACCAGAGAAGGATGTTTGGATTTATGACATTTGCTCATTCAGAAACTGTCAAAACTATTTTGGATAAAGGGAATCCTCATTATGTTCGGGTTTCTTGGGTTCTTGTGGGAGAAAGCAAAGATTAATGAAAGGAAGTTCACAGATACAATTGAGCACACAGTTTATTATCCAGCACACTTTATAGATACGAATTTTGAACTTAACTCAACTCCAATAAGTTTGGGGAACCAAAGATCTTTTAGGAGGTCGTTGCAAGAGCAAGAACAGGCCCTAGAAAATGAGAGGAGAAGCCTTGCGCAACTGCTGTTTTCCTCAAAACCTTTATCCAGTTCACCTCATTTTTGTTTCTCCTTGGATAAGACAAAAGTTTCAAATGATCACTTCAATCTCCAGCCACCAGAAGAATCTTTTCGTTTTCCACTGTATGCAAATCCATACATATAGACGACAATTTCCCTGATGAGGAAAGCTATCAAGGCCTCAACCTCTGAGACAGTCCATTCGCATTTCCAATAGATAGTGAGATGTAAACAATCATACTTTCAGATACATATACAAGAAATATAGAGTTCAAATAGATCAACGCCAAAATTTCGGAATCTAAATGACATTTATAACTCCACTGATGAAGTACATGTAGAAGATGAAAAATTTAAAGCTGCCAACATCATTTCAGGAATTAAGAAAGTTGATCGAAATAGAGGAAGAAGAGAGTTTTGTTAAATAAACTTAAATTTAAAAAATGGGTTAAAAGTGTAATTTTTTATTTTGTTAATTTTTGGGATATTTTTCCGTGGTTTTTATATTTTTGTACGTATAAGTTTTTATTATGTTTTGTACAACTATTTTAATAGCCTTATATATTCAACTAATGAAAGGAAACACAATGTACTTAGAACAAAATATTTTCGGACATGAGATTAGTTTAACATTTTCAACAATTTAATTGGAGACATCTATTAATTTTAATTGTAGATAATTCATTTGAAAATTTCCCTGACTCAACGTTGTTTTTAAGGAATTTTGTAGAGTTTATCATGTACAAACATGCACTCACTTGAAATTTTAATCATGAAATTTTTATAATTGAATTGTGAGTACTGATCATATAATATGTTGAAACCTGTTGTTGAAGGTAATCACTTCAAGTATTTTCTGGTCCACATTAATACTTATCGTCAATATAGACGGGGCTGACGCATAATAGTACGAGGCTTGGATTAGCATGAAGTAATGATGTATAAAGTCAGTAAAAGAACTATAAAAATAAAAAGTAATGATGTAGAATGGATTATTTATTATACTTACAATTAGCATTATTTTTTATTATTAATAAACGTATTATAAATTTTCATCAAATATTCCAAACCACAATTCTAATGAAAATTAATGTATTTTTTAATGTCTTTTACATTAATCTACCATCTGCAGTTAATTGACTTGTATTCTTACCGGCCTTTCACATTTAACTTAATGATATAAGATATGTTATAAGTGATTTTTTCTCCATAAACATGTAAATATAAAAATAAATACAAAAAGATAAAATGATTTTATTTATTTATTAAAATTAAAACTATATTCGGTAGTTAATATCAGTTGTAATAGTTGTATGTTGGTTAACTTTATAAATAATAAGAGTTACTTTTTTTTTTTGTAAATAGTAGTGTGTGAATAATAATACATAGAGACTTATTTCTGTCTTTTATATTCTTCCTTCTCTGCCAACTGTTTGGATAACAAGTTTTGCAGCAAAGTTGAGACCTGAGTTTCTGAGTTTATACGGAGAGAAATACACTAGTGAAGAAACGCTGATTAACGTCATCCCTTAGACATCAGTTAGAGGGTACGCCGACGTAAATTAATGACTGGTGACAAGTTTGTAAATAAGTCAGGCCTATAGACGTCTGGTAGGAGTACCCCCACGTCTATAATACCGTAGACGTCGATGCCACTTCACACAGACGTCTAAAGGTTTGCTAGGTAGGTGAATAGTCGCCATATATACGTTGCATCCCTCCACAGCGACGTGTATAGTCTTGTCAATTTAGTGAATTGTCGCCATATAGACGTCGATTTCCTCCACACGGACGTCTATACACCACTATAGACATCGATGCCCTCCTAACTGACGTCTATAACCTGACAGGTAGGTGAATGTAATTAATGATCTGCTGTATGGACGTTGGTGCTCTGTTCTAACTGACGTCTATAGCCTAACAATTAGGTGAACTGTAATTATATTACCGCCTAATAGACGTCGGGGCCCCACTAACTGACGTCTATAGGACTGACAGGTAGCTGAAGAGTTTCATTACACGTCGGTTCCACAAGTAACTAACGTCTATAATCCGCGCCAATATTAATTTTTAAATCATAAAGACGTCAAATTAGTGAGATCACCGACGTCTATAACAATATAGACGTTGGGCGCTATTTGAACCGACGTCTAGAGGACCTTAAACTGCAAAACACGAACCCGCGAGCAGTTACACTATTCATTGTCTTCTTCGTGAAGGTTTTCTCTGTTGCGACAATGATTTCGAGGTTAGTTTTCTATGTTTTGGACCGTTTAAATTTAGTTTTACTCCGATTAAATTAGCCTTTGATGAAAACTCTTTCATTTGAACCGATTAAAATTACATTCCGTTGCATTTTGTTGTAGTTTCTGGCGTCTTGTTCGTCTGTGTGTTTGAGCATTTTTGGCTTGCGTTGTGGACTCTTTTTGGGCGTGCACTCCTTCATTTCCCTCCATTGTTAATTTAATCTGCTAAAAAGGCTAGCTTCTGTGTTGAAGACTAAATTTTTATGGACGAAATTGACTTTTGTGTATGCATGTTATTGGCTTTTGTGTATTCATGTTATTGGCTTTTGTGAATATGCATTTAATTGGCTTTTTTGTATGATTTCATATTTGCTTTTAGGTATGCATGTGTTATTGGCTTTTTAATATATGCTTGTCATGAAGTTTAATTGTGTTTTATAATTGGATTGTTCGATTATTAATTACTATCAAATCACTTAGTGAAACTTAGTTCCCGTTTGAAATTTAACACAAACGATTAATCTTTTAAAAGTTTGTATTAAATTTTGAATTGTTCGATTGGACAGTTTGGGAAAATTATGTTTCATAAATTTGCTATAACATGTACATTGGAGTTTATGCGTAAGACTGATGAAATTTAGGATCATTATTTGTGTTGTTCTCCGGATGCATATTTGATTGTGGTCATCCTTGACTACTCTCATTTCGTGTATTTCGGAGACCAATGCGAAATGCTGCCGAAATTTTACCAAATTTATGATGTAGACTTCTTTGCACATGTCTTAGCAATTTATTAAAAATATTTTTTCTGAATGGGTAGGGCCTAACCTTGTGAGAGTTAAAAAATTGAAAGTGATGAAGTATGTTACGAGCATAGTATGGATCGAAGCTGGATGAATGCACGTCGCATCTCTGAAGAATATGAGAAAGGTGTTTTGGTGTTCTTACAGTATGTTAAAGAAAATGCAAAGTCTGTGAACGTGACATATTTTTGTCCTTGTGTTCGTTGTGTTAATCAAATACGACAAGACTTAGGCAATTTGCATGACCATCTATTCATGTTCGGCATAATGAGAACTTATACCGTTTGGACTTGGCATGAAGAAGTATTGGACCAGCCTACCACGTCACGAGGAACGAATTATGTGGAAGAATGGATGAGTGATCATTTAGAGGACATGATACATGATGTTGGTGAAGATAACTTTGGACGAGCTAATTTGTATGTCTCTCTTATCAATGATTCATAGCAACTGCTGTACCCAGGCTGCTCGAACTTTACACGTCTGTCTGCAACTTTGAAGTTTTTTAGTTTAAAAGCAAGGAAAGGATGGACCGATAAAAGTTTCACAGAGTTGTTGGAGTTGTTGAAACAGATGCTTCCAGAAAATAATACTCTACCTATTCATAATTACGAGGCGAAATTTTTTTTATGTCCAATGGGTCTTGAATATCAAAAGATACATGCTTGTCCCAATGATTTTGTTTTGTACATAAAGGAGTTCGCTTCGCTAAAGTATTGTCCAACATGTGGTTTAAGCCGTTTTAAAAAGAAATCTGACAGAAACACTGCTGATGAAGGTAATGATGCTGCACCTGCTAAGGTGATGTGGAATTTGCCTATAATACCTAGGTTGAAACGTATGTTCTCTGTTAAAGAAGATGCAAAGAACCTTAAATGGCACGTTGTCGGAAGAAAGTGCGATAATCTTCTTCGACACCTAGCAGATTCACCACAGTGGAAGAAGATCGATGAAACATTTCCAGAATTTGGTGCAGATCCAAGAAACTTAAGACTTGCACTTGCAATTGATGGTATGAATCCTTATGGGAACTTAAGTAGCAAACACAGTTCATGGCCAGTTATGTTGATGATATACAATCTTTCTCCTTTGTTGTGCATGAAGAGAAAATATGTCATGTTGTCAATGATGATATCGGGTCCTAAACAACCTGGCAATGACATTGATGTTTACTTGAAACCTTTAATTGATGATTTGAAATTATTGTGGGAAGAAGGTGTTGAAGTGTTCGATTCAGATGTTGAATAAAATTTCCGTTTGCGTGCAATGTTGTTTTGCACTATTAATGATTTCCCAGCCTATGGAAACTTGAGCGGTTATAGTGTTAAAGGACATTTTGCATGTCCGATTTGTGAAGAAAACACTAGTTACCTTCAATTGAAGCATGGTCAGAAGACGGTATATACAAGACATCAGAAATTCCTTCCTCGCAATCACACTTATCGTAGATTGAAAAAAGCATTCAATGAAAGTGCGGAGGATGAGGTTGTGTCCAGACCCCGTAATGGTGAAGAGGTGTACAACGAAGTCAAAAACATTGACATTGTGTTCGGAAAACATCATAAAAGTACCTTTGCGAAAAACGTTTGGAAGAAACGATCAATATTTTTTAATCTTCCTTATTGGTGTAAACTTGATCTTAGACATTGTATTGATGTGATGCACGTAGAAAAAATTGTTTGTGACAATGTCATCGGAACTTTATTAAACGTGAAAGGGAAGACCAAAGATGGAATAAAAGCAAGACAAGATTTGGCTGAAATGGGAATCCGAACAGAGTTACATCCACAGACAATAGGAAGACGCACCTATTTTCCCCCAGCCTGTCATACTCTTTCTAAAAAAGAAAAACATACTTTTTGTAACTCTTTAAGAAGTGTGAAGGTTCCACAAGGTTATTCTTCTAATATTAGTAACCTTGTTTCTATGAAAGAGCTAAAGTTAGTTGGTTTAAAGTCTCATGATTGTCATATATTGATGCAACAATTGTTACCAGTTGTTATTCGAGGCATATTACCTCCTTCTATTAGGGGTATTCTGACACGTCTGTGTTTCTTCTTTAATGCCATTTGCAAGAAAGTTGTTGACCCTCGATGTTTAGATCAATTGGAAAATGAAGGAATAAGACTACTATGTGAATTGGAGATGTACTTTCCACCTTTTTTTGATATTATGGTTCATTTGATCGTTCATCTAGTCCGAGAAATTCGAATATGTGGGCCGGTTTACTTAAGATGGATGTACCTTGTTGAAAGATACATGAAACTATTAAAGGGATATGTCAAGAATCAGTATAGACCAGAAGCTTCAATCATAGAGAGATACATTGCAGAAGAAGCCGTTGAATTATTTTCAAACATGGATGGCTGAGTCAAACAGAGACGTATATCTTGTGCCATACATTCATGGGTATGTGTTGTTTTATGTAAAAGGTAATTAAAGTTTACTTAATTAGTTTACTAACTATTTAGGATATTCCAAACAGGGCTCACTAGCAGTTGTTGGTCCTCATTCCCAAAAAATGTACAATTGTATTCTTATGTTCGCTGTAAAGCAAGATGAAAAGTGACTTGAGAAACATGCTTCAAGGGCAAGTGTTTCGCCAAAAATGACTTTGAGATTCATGTAAGCCTTAATTTTTTATGATTTGATACTTATATTAATATTAGTTTGTGTTTTAA
The DNA here is from genome assembly GCA_027742785.1 of Vigna reflexopilosa. Classification (NCBI taxonomy): domain Eukaryota; kingdom Viridiplantae; phylum Streptophyta; class Magnoliopsida; order Fabales; family Fabaceae; genus Vigna; species Vigna reflexopilosa. The sequence goes on along the minus strand of CM050930.1, from coordinate 20,944,222 downwards.
TGTAAATAGAGTAATGGGTAAATCTCGAGGTCAGTTAAATCAAGTCCTGTATCTGTTAAACCCCTGGCAAGTGTACCAGATCGTATCAAGTAATAATAATGGTAAGACCAAATATCGTTCTACCAAAAGACTCTTAGGCCTTATCTTTCATGTAAATTGATCTTATAGGACTTGAAAAGAATTGATTTTAAGTGTTTAATGCAAAGAACGAAAATAAACATGCAAAGCAAGTGAATCAATTGGCAAAGAAAAGATATGAATGAATGGAGTTGTTGGGGTTTACAATTTCATCTTATCTGCCCTCTTATATCTGCTTTTCTTATTTAATTCGCTTTACTATCTAATTGTCATGCAAACTTTCTTTGCCTACCCTAAACCCGATCTCTCGGCGAAAAGAGCCTATCACTAACTACTAGTTTACTATCTCTAGTCTCCCTAAGTAATTAGAAATGCATATATCACAGAAGCAAAATACAATTGATCGTCCTACCCCTATCTCTAGGCAGTATTGCTTAATCAAGGAATTCCCTATCAGTTCATGACTTCCCCGTACGTCTCCGTATCGACAAAGGCAAATATCTTCTTACCGAGTGAGTTAAACGATAAAAGCATTGAGCATAAATAAGTGATAACGGTCTCAAAACCGTTATTTTCATGCATAAATTTGATATTAAATCACACCCTTTGAAGCTTAAAATGAGCTTAGAATCAAGTAAAACTCTTAAGTTGTGTCACATGAGAGTCAAAAGTTGTTTCTAGAGATATTATGCTTGTTTTGCATTGTTTTTCAGGGTTTTTGATGAAAATTGAAGATGGCAATGAAGTAGGAAGGTCATAGACTCAAGAATGAAGGAGAAAAAGGAAGAAAAAAAGAGTTTGTGAACCGCTCAGCGGTAAATTCCACATCTGAGCGTCCTAGTTCGAGGAAAAGTATTGTCTGGCGCCCAGGCAGTGACGTTGAGCGTCCAGAGCGACAAGAGGCAAACAGCTTAGCGGTCATTTTAGGCGCCTGGGCGGTGGCGTGTGTTGAGGCAAACCACTGAGCGGCCAATTTTGGCGCCTGAGCGGTTGTCTGTTTTTATATTTTGGATTTTTAGATCTTTTTGTTATCTTTTTGGCTTATATATAACCCTAGTGCAAATCCAAATGTAATTCTTTTGGCAAAGAACAACGTCTACAACAGCTTTACACCTTTGGAGGAGATTTCTTGGATGCTTAGGCTCCACTTTTTCAAATCTAGGGTTTGCTTTTCCATTCTTCCATTATATTTCATCTAGTTTCACCATGACTATGGTGAACTAAACCCTTTGTTTTTGGGGAACAATGTAATCTTTTGAAACTCTCATATATCCAAATTCTTGTTTACTTTATATACGTGCATATGCTTGATTTATCAATTGTTGGGTTCTTTACCTGAATTTAATGCTTTTACCGTTTAACTCATTCGGTAGATGTTGTTTGTCTTTATTGATACGGGGACGTACAGTAATTTCATGAACTGGGGAGAATTCCTTGATTATGTTAATACCGCCTAGGGATAGGGGTAGGACGATCAAATGTATTTTGCTTCCGCTTATCATGCATTATTAATTACTAGAGGAGGCTAGGGATAGCAAGCCGATAATTAGTAATAGGCTCTTTTCACCAAGGGATTGGGTTAAGGGTAGACCAAGAAAGTTTGCATGGCAATATGATAAATAAGAAAAGTAAATAAGAAGAGTAGATATATGAGGGTGGAGAAGATGAAATTGTAAACCCCAACAACCTCATTCATTCATAGTTTCTCTTAGTCAATTGAATTCCTGAATTTGCATGCTTATTACTGTTTTGCATTCAAACCATTTAAACTAATTTTCTTTTACTTAAGTCTTAAACAATTTGTTAACACGAAAAATGTGGCCCTAAGAGTCCTCTAGGAAGAACGATATTGGGATTACCCATTTTTATTACTTGATATGATCTGGTACACTTGTCAGGGTCTTAACAATAAGAAACCCAACAATTGATAATATAAGCATATGAATAAAACAAGAATTTCAATATAAGAGAGTTTAAAAGATTATATTGTTCCCCAACAACAAAGGGTTTAGTTCACCAAAGATATGGTGAAACTAGATTGAATTAAATGAAAGAATGGAAGAGTAAACCCTAGATTTGATAAATTGGAGCCTAAGCATCCAAGAAACTGTCTCCAAGGAGTGTAGAAGTGCTCTGGACGTCTCTGCCTGCCAAAAGATTACTCTGAAGGTCGCACTGGGGCTATTTATAACGCATAAAAGTAACAGAATTTAAGCCCAAGCCCAGCACTCCACTGCTCAGCGCCTAATTTGACCGCTCAACGGTTTCCCTCTAATCGCAGGACCGCTCAACGGTCCATCTCACCGCTCAGCGGTTTGCCTCTAATCGCCTGGACGCTCAGCGGCAGCGTTTGAGCGAGAGGCAGTGGCTGCTCCCTCGAATATGGCGCTTAGTGCTGGAAAATAGCGTTGAGCGGTGACTTTGACTCTTCTTTTCTTCCTTTTTCTCCTTCTTTCTTTAGTCTAAGTCCCCCCTTCTTCATTTCCATCTTCAATTCTCATCAAAACCCTGCAAAACAATGCAAAACAAGCATAATATCTCTAAAAACAACTTTTGATTCTCATGTGACTCCACTAAGTGTTTTACTTGATTCTAAGCTCATTCTAAGCCATAAAGGGTGTGTTTTGATATCAAATTTAAGTATACAACCAAGTACTTAAGATAAAACCGAGTAAAAAATTCAAAGTACAAAAGAAAAAGATAAAACCGTTATTTTCATACTTAATTTTGATACTAAAACACACCCTTTATAACTTAGAAAGAGCTTAAAATTGAGTAAAAACACTTAGTTGAGTCACATGAGAGTCAAAAGTTGTTTTTAGGGATATTATGTTTGTTTTGCAGGGTTTTGATGAGAATTAGAGATGAATTGAAAGAAAGGTTGAAGATCAAACGGTTGTAGTGCAGAACAGTCAACCAGAATGCAGAAAAGTCAACTAGTCAACCAGAAAAATCAACCAGTCAACCAGAACGCAGTTGACCAGCGCCCAACGGTGAAATTGACCGTCGGGCGGTGGCGCAATTAGAGGCAAACCGCCGCTGGGCGGTTGTCTGTTTTTCCCGTTTTTATTTGGGCTCGATTCTGTTATCTTTTAGGCCTTATATAGCCCCAGTGCGATTCAAAACTGATTCTTTTGGGCAGAGAGAAACGTCCACAGCAGCTCTACACGCCTTGGAGGAGATTTCTTGGATGCTTAGGCTTCACTTTATCAAACCTAGGGTTTGCTTTTCCATTCTTCCATTATATTTCATCTAGTTTCACCGTGATTATGGTGAACTAAACCCTTTGTTGTTGGGGAACAATGTAATCTTTTGAAACTCTCATATATCCAAATTCTTATTTACTTTATGCTTGATTTATCAATTGTTGGGTTGTTTACCTGTATTTAATGCTTTTACCGTTTAACTTATTCGGTAGATGTTGTTTGTCTTTATTGATACGGGGACGTACAGTAATGTCATGAACTGGGAAGAATTCCTATATTATGCTAATACTGCCTAGGGATAGGGGTAGGACAATCAATTGTATTTTGCTTCTATTTATAATGCATTATTAATTACTAGGGGAGGCTAGGGATAACAAGCCGGTAATTAGTAATAGGCTCTTTTCACCAAGGGATTGGGTTAAGGGTAGACCAAGAAAGTTTGCATGGCAATATGATAAATAAGCAAAGTAAATAGGGAGAGTAGATATATGAGGGTGGATAAGATGAAATTGTAAACCCCAACAACTCCATTCATCCATATTTTCTCTAAGCCAATTTAATCACTGCATTTGCATGTTTACTTTTGTTTTGCATTTAATCATTCAAATTAATTTCTTTTCTGAAGTCTCAAGCGATTAGTTTACACGAAAGATTAGGCCTTAAGAGTCCTTTGGGAAGAACGATATTGGGTTTACCAATTATATTACTTGATACGATCTGATACACTTGCCAGGGAGTTAACAAGTTTTTGGCACCGTTGCCGGGGACTCTTGGTTTAACTTTTTCAAGTAGTGTAAACTGATTAACTTTGACTTGATTTTTATGTTTCTTTTTATTTTTGTTCTAATAAATGTTTTCTAGGTTTTTGTGCCTAATGTTTGCAGGATGCAGTTTGGACAAGAATTTGAGTATATGGGCACTCAATTCTACCAAAATGATTTCAACCACTGGTGGGAACCTCATTCAAATATGTATCAAAGCCAATTTGGACAACAATCCTCTTTGCCGAGAGAAACGTTAGGGGAAGCTGAACAACGCTTACAGAAGAAACAATTCTCTTTGCTGAAAGAAACGTTGGGGGAGGTCGAACAAAATTTACAAAAAAAACAATCTTCTGTAAGAAGAGAAACATTGGGGGAAGTTGAAGAACGTTTATGGCAAGAACAACTCTCTTGCATGTTGAAGTCTCTGGGTATTATTAGGGTTAATACTGAAGTTAAACCTAAAGAGGAATGTCAAGCTACTATCTCTGAAAATGATAAGGTTATTAAGGAGGAGAAGATAGAGGAAGAAGAGATAGAGGTATATGTGGAAAAGATAGAGGAGGAGAAGATAGAAAGAGATGATGAGAAAATAGAGGAAGAAAAGAGAGAAGAGATAAAAACAGAAAAGGTTGTTGATGAGGAAAAGATAGAGATAAAAGAGGAAAAGATAGAGGAGAATAGGTTGAGTGAGGAAGAGAATGAAGTGGTTGAGAGAAAAGAGAAAAGGAAAAATTGTGCGAAAATAGAAAAAAAAATAAGAGAAAAGAAAAAAAGAAAGTTGAGAGAAAAGAGGAGAGAGAAAAAGAGGAAGAGAGGTAAAAAGAAAAGATCATGTGAAAAACCCCTTCCTCATAAAAAGAAATATCATAGGAAGGAAAATAAATTTATATGCTTTATGGAGATCTTCAAGAAATTGGAGATTAAAGTTCCTATGATTGAAACATGGAAACATGTGCTTGGTGTTCTAAACTTTATGAAGAAATTCAGCAGGAATAAGAAAAAGAAAAGAATATCAAGCAAGGGTCAAAACCTACTGATGGGTGTTTGAACTCTACCGGGTCAAGCTAGTGACATAAAAAGAGCGCTTACTGGGAGGCACCCCAGTGATCCAAGAACAATATTTTTTTACTTTAAATTTTTAAATCTTGGTGATGTAATTATAAACAATTTTTCAATTTCTGTGTATCGGGTAGCTTCTACTAAGGGAAGCTAAAAATTTTATGTATCTACTGAAGGATACAGGTAAGCACACCTACTGAAGGGTGTCGGAAAGGTTTGCACTTACTGACAAGTGCTAGAAAGGTTTGGGTCAAGCTCGTGACGTTAAACAAGCGCTACTTGGGAGGCAACCCAGTGGATTGATTTATTATTGTTGCATGTTTTAATACTGTTCTAGTTGTATTTAGGGCTTAATTGTTGCATAAGTGAGTAAAGTGAGTGGGAATTGTATTTAGGGTTTAATTGTTGCATTTTATAAAATCCATTCTCTATCACTTTTGCATCATTCTATAATCCAAGTTTCGGGTTTTTGAGAGAGCAATGCATTTTGGTTTCATTCATCATTAGTTATAAGAATTTTGCATACATTCAAGGTCTCTCCACCCCAAGGACAGGTGATGAGTCTTTATTTCTTGAACTGTATTTAGTTTATTGCACTTAAATAAACCAAGGAATTGTGTTTAATTCTCTGTTATTTCCCCGTTTTCCGAATTCTGCTTAATTTGTTCGGAAATTCGTAATTGTTCTAATTTGGATTTTCTGAGCTGATTAAGCACATTTATGGTTGCAGGGAAATTGTGGAAACATCATCTGGAGCATTAGGATATGGCGTGACACATTCAAAGGCTCAACATTTAGTCATTTAGATTCTAATTAAAGTTGTAATTTCGTTTTCTAGAAGTCCTTAATTAGAATTAGGTGTTTTGGCCCTTTTAAGGGCAATTTTGTAAAAGCCCAATGTGTGGGACACTTGACACCAAACCCTAGGGTTTCTTTTAAAGGTGGACCCCACCCATTTTATGTAATTCTCGGCCTTGAGAAGAGAGGAGTCGCCACTTCACTTTAGACTCCACTTTTCAATTTACTTTGCATGTATGAACTCTCTCTTGGAGACCATGATGGGTGCGTCACGTTTTTGAGCTATGGAATGACCAAGATCACGTTTTTCTTCTTCTTTTGCTTGCAACTTTACTTATTCTTTCTTAATGGAAGGGAGATCTATCACTTCTCTTCTTGCATTTTCCATTTGCATGTTGAAAGCTTGAGCTTGGAGGTGGTTCTTTGCATTTTCATGGTGGTTACTTGGTTTGAATGAAGAGTCCTTTTCCGTTTGGCTTCTCCTTTGCTACCATATTTTCTTTTTTAGTTTTAGTTTTCTTGGTTGGATGATGAAAATGAAGTTCTTGTTGAGTTTTGTAGTGAAGAAAGCTTGAGTTGGTGTATGGATGTTTGAGGTTTGAACCATTTTCTTCTTGTGTTTTTGTTTTGATGGTTGAATGTAAATTATGAGCTGGAACATTGTGTTTATTGATGAGGGTTGGATAGTGCAGCAAGGGGAGCTAGGGATTCCATTTTGTTTTCATCAAAAGTTTGAAGAAAAGTGAGTGTTAGGTTGGTTAGTAGAAGTTAGAATTTGGCTTTGTTGTTCTTGAAATTATTTGGGAATGGAACTTGGGTGGTTTGGATGCATTTTCTGTATTGAGAAGTAGAGGAAAGCTTTGGATGGTGGTTTAGAAGGAAGAAAACCGTTTGGTGTTTGAGAAGGGAGAGAGAAATGGAACATTTAATTTTTACCCGATTTGGACAAGCATATGTTGAGACACATTTTCCATAGATGGCATCTTTCCTTTTGGGTGTTGACCCCTTTGGTTGCAATTGCCGAGAATCACAATGAGGAATGGAATGTTTTTTGTTTTTATTTCCTTTAACCTTGCTTATGTGACACATTGGTAGAAGAATTTAAGAATTTTTTTGACTTGTGAAGTTGGGAAGCTACGTTTTCTACACGGTGAGGAAGATGAGCTCGGCAATTTCGGCCTTGAGAATGTGAGTGCCAAATTTTTCTGCATGGGAGGAGAGAAGGGACGGTTTTGTAGTGATGTGGAAGGCGCATGTTGATTTTCTTCGAGAGACAAGAGGTCATCATACTTTATAATTTATTGAAGGTTGAAATTGATGTTGACTTTGGTGCATGGGGAACTCACGGCCAAGAGGTGTTGTTAGGCCCTTTACATTTTTTATTTCATTGGTTGGATGTATTTGGTCACATGGAATGTGTAGGAAAAAGCTTGCTTGATTATTCTTTTGTTTTGAATTAGTTTTCATTGTAGGATTAGTTGCTTTTGATTTCTTTAATTTAGTTTTGCATTTAATTTTATTTAACTGTGTTAGATAATTTTTTTGTAACAGTGTTGGTGTCTAGTATTTTAATTTATTTCAATGTTGTCTAAGGTTTCTAGTTGTGTTAATTTAATTTCAATGGTAGCTTAAATTAATTCAGTTGGTCATTAGCGATATTACAATGTTTCCTTGAGATTTCTTGGACTGTTCTTGTGATTATTCTGCTCTGCCTGGCATCTTGTGAAATCTGACTGTGTTCTTGCAACGGGTATACGCTTAGTTGCCTAGTTGGTGATTGCATCTTCGCTTAGTTGATAAATCTGTATGGAACACATAGGATGGAATAGGTGTATTGCGTTCGCTTAGTTTGTGATTATGAAAGCATGATTGACCTTCGCTTAGTCGATTAGTTGTGTTGGATTAGAGGCTAGAGTAGTTTATTCATGAGACTCTTGCACTTTAATTTTCATATTGCTGCTCTGATTTGGCTCAATATTTAATCTCTTGTGTGCTTGCGATTAGGTATACGCTTAGTTGCCTAATCGGTATTTGATCTTCGCTTAGTTAATTAGACTGTATGGTGCATGACTAATTAGATTTTTGCATTGCATTCACTTAGTCTGCAATTCTGAACACCGAATTACCCTTCGCTTAGTTGGGTGATTCGTGTTGGATTTGGGTTAGAGTAGTGTGTACTTGTCTTTAATCTGGGATTGGAAGCATAGTAATTGAGTTAATGACCGATTGTTTTTATTCTGTCTTTGAAACCGTTTTTAAATCTGTGTTTATAATTTTCTTTGCATCCATATTTTAATTTTGTTTATCTGCATTCACAAAACTTTTCAACAAACCCCCGCACTTCGTGTCTGACCTAATTCTCGAACTGCAAAATTGGTCCTTGAGAAACGACCTAGGAGTCACTTCCTAGTTATACTGCATTTCTTATTGCACATTAAATTTGCATGGGCTGCGACAACCCATCAAATTTTGGCGCCGTTGCCGGGGACCAACGGTTCAGTTTTTGGTCTTTGTTGTGTTAGTGTGTGTTGTGTCTTGTCTTGTGTGATGAGTGTGATGTTCTGTTTTGTGTGTGATGTTATGTGTTGTTACATTTAGATAGCCTTAGTTGGATATTTTCATTGCATTCTTCTTTTCCCCTTTCTCCCTTTCTACATGTCTACCTATTTTGGCTGTGAGTAATTCTTATTCTGCCTGTGTCTATGATTCTCCTTCTGCTTGTTACTCTGATTATGATTCGCCTGCTGATTTCTGTGTTAAGAACAATATGACTTATCCTTACATTCTTGAGAGTGCTCTTTGGGAGCCAGTTTCACTTAGTAAGGATGATGTTCATTGCGTTCTCACATCTGGACTAATAGATTTGCTGCCTAGGTTTTATGGTTCTGCAGGTGAATGCCCACACAGACATTTGGAGAGGTTCCAACACATTTGCTCTGAAATGAAACCTCCATATGTCCCAGATGATCGCATTTTCTTAAAGGCATTTTTGCATTCAGTAGAAGAGGCAACATGGGGATGACTTTATTACCTTCCTCCAGAATTCAAAGCCAATTGGGAAGATCTCAAGCATCTATTTTTGGAAAGATTTCGCACTTCACAGCTTCAATATCAAGAACCACCATTCTAGAATGCTTGTATGCCTCCCCTTGTCCAGGAACCACAGCAACTGCAGTTTCATGAGCCTGCCCAAGCAACTCCTCATCCTTCCACTACTTCTGAGCCTACATTGAGGGAGTTACTGAGGCAGATAGCCATTCAGAACATTCAGTTCCAGCAAGAGACCAGAGCTTCCATTCAGAGTTTGACTGATCAGATGGGGCAGATGGCCACTCAACTCACCGAGGAACAGTCTCATGTTTCAGAGGAATCACAATTTCAGACTGTTCAGCTTCCAGATGATGTTGGTGCCATCCACATAGGAGATGGGGAGCAAAGTCATGAGCTTACTATTGTGCCACCTACTTTCCCACCCTCCTATGTCCCCACTCTTACACACGAGGAAACTGATGAAGAATTGGAGGACCAGGCAGATATGAGCACCACTTTTGAGATAGGTAGACCAGCTTTACCTTCCACTACTCTACCAACTTTCAGGGAAGTGGAGGTAAACATACCTATGATTGATTTTGTTGTTGATGATCATGTTGTTGATAGGTATGTTATTGATGATTATGATGTTGATGAGCATGATTTTAATTCTCCCTCTTTGCATGATGAGAACCACTTTTTGCTATCACATATGAATGTTTGTTCTCCATGCATTGAACATGAATTTGATTCTGTTGTTGATACTGCTTCTAAATTTGAACTTGATTCATGTTCTGAGGGTATATCAGAGGGTCAACTTATTACACTGAGATTGGGTGTTATACCTCTGCATGTTATTTTTGTAGAACCACATTGCACTAACCATGTTGCAGGAGGTACACATGAGTTTGATCAACAAACACCCACGGTGGAAGACAAGAGTGCTAGTGTACACAAAAGCTTGAATATCAATGGGCACCAACTGAACCCAATCATCAACAATCACTGATTCTTAGATCCAGTTGTGGAGGACATCTCCCTGCTTGATCAAATCTGGAGACTGAAGCAATTCCTCCTCAAGACTTCTTTGTTGGATCCGGTGGTGGAAGAGATCTCCCTGAAAGTCCAAAATTGGCAACTGCCACCATGATCAGGGGAGTTTTCCTTTTCCCTTCTCCTCATTTCCCGCTTTTATTACACTTGTCCATGATCTATTGATTATACTGATTTCTGATCTGATGATTGTGACACATTGAGGACACTGTGTAGTTTAAGTGTGGTCTATTGGGGGAGATTCTAAATTTTTAGTTGTTAGTTTATGTTTTCTGCGTTAAATTTTTTTTGTTTTCTAGGTAGTTTATGTTTTGTCTTGTGTACAGTTTAACCTGTTTCTCTTGATTTCTAGACTTTGTTTAGGTTGTCAATTTTTCCTTCACTTCATTGATACTCTGATCTGTTTGACATCCTTGCTTTTCTCTGCTTGGAATATGATTATGATGTTTGAGAGTTGAATTGATTGTGATAGAAGTACCTTATGTGAGATTTGAGACACTTGATATTCTTTCTTGTGTGTGATATGTCTCTTGATTGCTTGCGCATATGCCTTGGCTTGATTCTGTTGATAATTCTTGATTGATATGCATGTTTGGAAGTGATAAAGGCAGTTTTATTGTTGAGCCTCTCTAGCCAGATGAGCCTACCTTGTTGTGATCCCTTGATAACCCCTTTTGAGCCAATACTTTCCCCTTTTCTTTGTTTTGAAGCTCATACACTAGCCCTAAGTGAAAAACCATGATTACCTTAACCTTAGGGAATTTTGGAGCTTTGGAATTGTTTTGGGAATAAGTGTGGTCTCTTGAGAGATTCAGATGATTTGGTTAGTTGGCTTCTCTTCTTGTGATTGTTTTTGTAAAAATGTTGTGTATCTTGTTTCTTACAGTTGTGTTTTGAAAAGAGAGAAAAGAAAAGAGACAAGATGGGAAAAAAGAAAAAAAATATAGAAAAAAAAAAAATTGTGTGAATAATGGAGTCAAGAAGAGGATTGAATTAGAGGTTTCGGGGTATGATTTGACTGTGTTTACACTTGTTCCCCATTTCTCCTCTGTTCCTTATGGTTTGTAGCTTCTTATCCAGATGTATCCTCCCTTGTCCTTGGCCCCATTACAACCATGAAAAGACCTTTTGATTTGAACATGCGTATCTGCTTGAGTGTTGATATTAGAGGCTTGCCAAGTCTATTTGTGTTTGCTTTCTTGAGTGCATTGAGTGACATTGATTTACCTTAAACACTTGAGAGAAACAATGATTGTGTGCATTTGTGAGGCTCTGTTGCTTTTAATTCATCTCTTGAACTGATTGATTGTTTTCCATGTACTAAACTGTTTGGATGATTTCATGAGTATCTACTTTCATTGACTCTGTATGGGATTCTTCCTATGCCTTGCACTGTCCAGATTTTGTGAGAATTGCGCAACTTTGTTTCTGTTTTGTGAGTCTTTGTTGTCTGTTTGTCGAGTCTGTGTCACTTCCCTGATGTTTGAGTAGTTCCCTGGTTTTCGTCTTGGTTTTGCCCAGGAGTGCAAAAGACTAAGTGTGGTCTATTTTGATGAGTCATTATTTTTTGAACTGTATTTAGTTTATTGCACTTAAATAAACCAAGGAATTGTGTTTAATTCTCTGTTATTTCCCCGTTTTCCGAATTCTACTTAATTTGTTCGGAAATTCGTAATTGTGCTAATTTGGATTTTCTGAGCTGATTAAGCACATTTCTGGTTGCAGGGAAATTGTGGAAACATCATCTGGAGCATTAGGATATGGCGTGACACATTCAAAGGCTCAACATTTATTCATTTAGATTCTAATTAAAGTTGTAATTTCGTTTTCTAGAAGTCCTTAATTAGAATTAGGTGTTTTGGACCCTTTTTAGGGCAATTTTGTAAATGCCCAATGTGTGGGACACTTGGCACCAAACCCTAGGGTTTTTTTTAAAGGTGGACCCACCCATTTTATGTAATTCTCGGCCTTGAGAAGAGAGGAGCCGCCACTTCACTTTAGACTCCACTTTTCATTTTACTTTGCATGTATGAACTCTCTCTTGGAGACCATGATGGGTGCTTCACATTTTTGAGCTATGGAATGACCAAGATCACGTTTTTCTTCTTCTTTTGCTTGCAACTTTACTTATTCTTGCTTAATGGAAGGGAGATCTATCACTTCTCTTTTTGCATTTTCCATTTGCATGTTGAAAGCTTGAGCTTGGAGGTGGTTCTTTGCATTTTCATTGTGGTTACTTGGTTTGAATGAAGAGTCCTTTTCCGTTTGGCTTCTCCTTTGCTACCATATTTTCGTTTTTCCGTTTAGTTTTCTTGGTTGGATGATGAAAATGAAGTTCTTGTTCAGTTTTGTAGTGAAGAAAGCTTGAGTTGGTGTATGGATGTTTGAGGTTTGAACCATTTTCTTCTTGTGTTTTTGTTTTGATGGTTGGAAGTAAATTATGAGCTGGAACATTGTGTTTATTGATGAGGGTTGGACGTTGCAGCAAGGGGAGCTAGGGATTCCATTTTGTTTTCATCAAAAGTTTGAAGAAAAGTGAGTGTTAGGTTGGTTAGTAGAAGTTAGAATTTGGCTTTGTTGTTCTTGAAATTATTTGGGAATGGAACTTGGGATGTTTGGATGCATTTTCGGTATTGATAAGTAGAGGAAAGCTTTGGATGATGGTTTAGAAGGAAGAAAACAGTTTGGTCTTTGAGAAGTGAGAGAGAAATGGAACATTTAATTTTTACCCGATTTGGACAAGCACATGTTGAGACACATTTTCCATAGAAGGAATCTTTCCTTTTGGGTGTTGACCCCTTTGGTTGCAATTGCCGAGAATCACCATGAGGAATGAAATGTTTTGTGTTTTTATTTCCTTTAACCTTGCTTATGTGGCACATTGGTAGAAGAATTTAAGCACCTTTTTGACTAGTGAAGTTGGGAAGCTACGTTTTCTACACGGTGAGGAAGATGAGCTCGGCAATTTTGGCCTTGAGAATGTGAGAGCCAAATTTTTCTGCATGGGAGGAGAGAAGGGATGGTTTTGTAGTGATGTGGAAGGCACATGTTGATTTTCTTAGAGAATGAAGCACATAGGACAAAAGGTCATCATACTTTATAATTTATTGAAGGTTGAAATTGATGTTGACTTTTGTGCATGGGGAACTCATGACCAAGAGGTGTTGTTAGGCCATTTACATTTTTGATTTCATTTGTTGGATGTATTTGGTCACATGGAATGTGTAGGAAAAAGCTTGCTTGATTATTCCTTTGTTTTGAATTAGTTTACATTGTAGGATTAGTTGCTTTTGATTTCTTTAATTTAGTTTTGCATTTAATTTTATTTAACTGTGTTAGATAATTTTTTTGTAACAGTGTTGGTGTCTAGTATTTTAATTTATTTCAATGTTGTCTAAGGTTTCTAGTTGTGTTAATTTAATTTCAATGGTAGCTTAAATTAATTCAGTTGGTCATTAGCGATATTACAGTGTTTCCTTGAGATTTCTTGGACTGTTCTTGTGATTATTCCGCTCTGCCTGGCATCCTGTGAAATCTGACCGTGTTCTTGCAACGGGTATACGCTTAGTTGCCTAGTTGGTGATTGCATCTTCGCTTAGTTGATCAATCTGTATGGAACAGATAGGATGGAATAGGTGTATTGCGTTCGCTTAGTTCGTGATTATGAAAGCATGATTGACCTTCGCTTAGTCGATTAGTTGTGTTGGATTAGAGGCTAGAGTAGTTTATTCATGAGACTCTTGCACTTTAATTGTCATATTGCTGCTCTGATTTGGCTCAATATTTAATCTCTTATGTGCTTGCGATTAGGTATACGCTTAGTTGCCTAATCGGTGTTTGATCTTCGCTTAGTTGATTAGATTGTATGGTGCATGACTAATTAGATTTGTGCATTGCATTCGCTTAGTCTGCAATTCTGAAGACCGAATTACCCTTCGCTTAGTTGGGTGATTCGTGTTGGATTTGGATTAGAGTAGTGTGTAACTGTCTTTAATCTGGGATTGAGCATAGTAATTGAGTTAATGACCGACTGTTTTTATTCTGTCTTTGAAACCGTTTTTGAATCTGTGTATACATTTTTGTTTGCGTCCGTATTTTAATTTTTTTTATCCGCATTCACAAAACTTTTCAGCAAACCTCCCCCCCATTTCGTGTCTGACCTAATTCTCGAACCGCAAAATTGGTCCTTGAGAGACGACCTAGGAGTCACTTCCTAGTTATACTGCATTTCTTATTGCACATTAAATTTGCATGGGCTGCGACAACCCATCAACAGGTTGTTATTGTCGAGATGATCAAAGGCATGTACGACACACCTCCTGCTCATAGGTGGACGATAGATGAGTTCAACAACAGAGTGGCTTGGCCAGAACGGACACAGGAGAGCAGATCTGGAGCAGTTGAAGCTCCAGGCATGGATGAGGACGATAATGAAGATGATGATGATTTTGAGGATGCTCAAGCTGGTGATGAGTACGACTCAGATGAGGATATGAATTGATATGGCATCTACTGACGGATGCCTGCACTTAGACAGGGATTTTTCTTTTTCTTTTGTACTTTAGATTTGTAGAATAGGTTGAATTTTCTTTTTGTGTCTATGATTGGCTTGTACACTGATTCTGATGAATGGTTTGACTGAATGAAATGTGTGATGAGTGTATTTAATGATGATTGGATGTGGATGATGATTGACTTGTATTGCATGATTGATATCCAGTTGGAAAATTCACTAGCTGTGTGAACAGATGTGTGATGATTTATGATTGTGATTGTGATGCTAAGTAGGGTGTATGAATTGATGATATGTGAGGAAGCATGTTATGTGAGGTATTGAGCTTCAGAGTATTCATTGTTATATGTATTTATTCACAGGAAAGCATGAATGATATTGCCTAAGTCTTGATGATTGATGGAATTGCATGTGTATGTCATATGATCAAGGCCATTTTTTTTTTGGAAGCCCTTACTTAGCCAAATTTTTTACCCAAAAGTGATTGAAATTTTATACCTTCTTTTGAACCTTGGCCCTAAACAGGATGAAAACCCTTGTGTTGAATTTATTTACTTTGAATTGGGTTGATAATTGTAAGTACATTCAAGGTTCAAGTTTGGGGTTGTGGGGGAAAATTTGAATGGCAAAAATAAAGGCATTGAGCTCAAATATTGAAAAAGAAAATGCATGAGAAAAGAAAAAAATTCATGAAAGATGAGCTCAGTGTAAAAATAAAAGAAAAAGGGAAGAAGTTGGGAAAAAGTGAGATTGGTTAAGAAAGAGAGTTGAACTTGAACCTTGAATACTAAATGAGCTCTCTTGATTCAAAGATTTTGTGATCCAGAAAAACCAATTTTTCTTGATAGCCCAGCCTCATTACAAGCCTTGGAAAGTCCTTGTGATGACATTTGCATGTGAAAATGTTGATTGTATTAGATGAAGGGCAATTTTGTTTCATGTGACATGTGAATAAATAGAGAGTCGAGTGACCTCTTAAACACTTGAGTGATTGAGTGAAACATGTGCTTGGTAAGAATTGTTGAATTCCATGATTACATCTATGCTTAGTTGATTGATCATTCATGAATACATCATTTGTTGGGAAATATGTGATCATGTGAATTGAAGTGAATTGAAAGCATGCATGCATCTTGATTTGATTCCACTGAAAATCTGAGTTGAATAGTTCTTGTCATAAGTAAAGTGAACTTTGGGATTATTGAACTATTTGATCAAAAAGTGGAAAGCCAAGTTTTGTTTTGTTTTGCTTGAGGACAAGCAAATTTCTAAGTTTGTGGTTGTGATAATGGTTGAAAAACCGTTATTTTCATACTTAATTTTGATACTAAAACACACCCTTTATGACTTAGAATGAGGTTAAAATCGAGTAAAAACACTTAATTGAGTCACATAAGAGTCAAAAGTTGTTTTTAGGGATATTATGCTTGTTTTGCATTGTTTTGCAGGGTTTTGATGAGAATTGGAGATGAATTGAAATAAGGTTTAATACCTATTTTGGTCCCTCTTTTGGGGGGGTTTGTTCAAAGTGGTCCTCTCTTTTTTAAAAAGTTCACTAAAGTCCTACTTTTTGCGAAAACTGTGCAAGTTAGTCCTTTTTGCTAACGGCGTTAATTTTTCTAACGGCAGAGCTGCCCAGCTGGCTATTATGTGTTAAAAAAAATTATTAATTGTGACGTGGAAATGTAATAAAATTAGGGTTAAAATTAAAATTGAAATTGGGGTAATTTGGGGTAATTAGGCAAAAGAATGGAAGATGTGAGGAGAAATGTGAAAATGAGAGGCTAGGGTTTGATGAAAGCAAGGCTGAAATGGAGGAAATGGATGCAAACCTGAGACGAGGACGATGGGAGACGTTGAGATTTTCTCAGAGAAAAAACAGTAAGTTTGGATTGTGTTTCACTTTTATTTCTATACATATTTTCTATAGGTTTTCTTCAGAAACATTTCCCGTATTAGAAGTGGGGAAGCCTTTGACACCAAGGAAAGATGCAGGCTTTGGATACCTGTCAGCATCAATTTTGGCCATAACAATAGGGATTCTCAATTCCCTCAAAGAAGTTGCAGCCTCGGCAAAATTGGGCATGAGCTCAGCACTCCTTGGACACCAAGGTGCATACCCCAGAACCAGAACAAACTTGTTCCCATTAACAGCCCTCTCTGTGTTGTCGTTGTTGAGCTCAATAACGATTCTTTGGGCTTTGCTTAAAACCTCTGCTTCTAATAACTTCTCGCCACCCCCATCGACATCACGCTCTACTTCCTCGTCCACTGCTAATAGCTCCTCCAACTCATCCCCAATCTCTGTTGCAACGTTAACCCCAAATTACCCATATTTCAATTTTAATTTTAACCCTAATTTTATTACATTTCCACGTCACAATTAATATTTTTTTTAACACATAATAGCCAGCTGGGCAGCTCTACCGTTAGCAGAATTAACGCCGTTAGCAAAAAGGACTAACTTGCACAGTTTTTGCAGAAAGTAAGACTTTAGTGAACTTTTTAAAAAAGGAGGACCACTTTGAACAAACCCTCCCAAAAGAGGGACCAAAATAGGTATTAAACCTTGAAAGAAAGGTTGAAGATCAAACGGTTGCAGTGCAGAAAACTCAACCAGAATGCAGAAAAGTCAACGAGTCAACCAGAAAAGTAAACTAGTTGACCAGAGCGCAGTTGACCAGCGCCCAGCGGTAAAATTGACCGCCGGGCGGTGGCGCGATTAGAGGCAAACCGCCCAGCGGTTAGTTTTACCTTTGGGTGGTTGTCTGTTTTTCCTGTTTTTATTTGGGCTCGATTCTGTTATCTTTTAGGCCTATATATAGCCCCAGTGCGATTCAAAACTGATTCTTTTGGGTAGAGAGAAACGTCCACAGCAGCTCTACACACCTTGGAGGAGATTTCTTGGATGCTTAGGCTCCACTTTATCAAACCTAGGGTTTGCTTTTCCATTCTTCCATTATATTTCATCTAGTTTCACCATGATTATGGTGAACTAAACCCTTTGTTGTTGGGGAACAATGTAATCTTTTGAAACTCTCATATATCCAAATTCTTATTTACTTTATATGCTTGCATATGCTTGATTTATCAATTGTTGGGTTCTTTACCTGTATTTAATGCTTTTACCGTTTAACTCATTCGGTAGATGTTGTTTGTCTTTATTGATACGGGGACGTACAGTAATGTCATGAACTGGGAAGAATTCCTTGATTATGCTAATACTGCCTAGGGATAGGGGTAGGACGATCAAATGTATTTTGCTTCTATTTATAATGCATTATTAATTACTAGGGGAGGCTAGGGATAACAAGCCGGTAATTAGTAATAGGCTCTTTTCACCAAGGGATTGGGTTAAGGGTAGACCAAGAAAGTTTGCATGGCAATATGATAAATAAGCAAAGTAAATAGGGAGAGTAGATATATGAGGGTGGATAAGATGAAATTGTAAACCCCAACAACTCCATTCATCCATATTTTCTCTAAGCCAATTGAATCACTGCATTTGCATGTTTACTTTTGTTTTGCATTTAATCATTCAAATTAATTTCTTTTCTGAAGTCTCAAGCGATTAGTTTACACGAAAGATTAGGCCTTAAGAGTCCTTTGGGAAGAACGATATTGGGTTTACCAATTATACTACTTGATATGATCTGGTACACTTGCCAGGGAGTTAATACTCTACTCCCCTATGCCTGCTCTGGCCAAGCCACTCTGTTGTTGAAGTCATCCATCGTCCACCTATGAGCAGGAGGTGTGTTGTACATGCCTATGATCATCTCGGCAATAACAACCTGTCCTTGGGGTGGAGAGACCTTGAATGTATGGAAAATTCTTATAAGTGATGATGGATGAAACCAAAATGCAGTGCTCTCTCAAAAACCCCAACCTTGGATAATGAATGATGCAAAAGTGATATAGAATGGATTTTCTAAAATGCAACAATTAAACCCTAAATACAATTCCCACTCACTTTACTCACTTATGCAACTATTAAGCCCTAAAAGCAACTAGAACATTATTAAAACATGCAACAATAATAAATCAATCAACTGGGTTGCCTCCCAGGTAACGCTTGTTTAACGTCACGAGCGTGACCCAAAAACCTTCTAGCACTCATCAGTAAGTGCCTCCCAACACCTTTCAGAAGGTGTACTTACCTGTATCCCTCAATAGATACATAAAAATTAGCATCCCTTAGTAGATGCTACCCAAAAATTGTTTAAAAATCCAAGAATTACATGTCCAAAATAAAATAAAACTAATATATTACAACAACTGGGATGACCCCCAGCAAACACCCATCAGTAGGTGTTGATATTCTTCTTACTTGATATTCTTTTCTTTTTCTTCTTCCTGCTGAATCTCTTCAAAAAGTTGATCGAACCAAGCACCTATTTCCATGTATCAATGATAGGAACTTTAATCTCCAATTTCTTGAAGATCTCCATAAAGCATTTAAACTTCTTTTCCTTCATATGATTTTTCTTCTGATGAGGAAGGGGTTTGGCATATGATTTTTTCTTCTTTCCTCTCTTCCTCTTTTTCTCAATCTTTTCCTCCCTCAACTTTCTCTTTTTATTTTTCCTTGATTTCTTCTTTTTTATTTTCGCACTTTTTTTCTTTTTTTCTTTTCTCTCAACCACTTCTTTTTCTCTCTCCTCATCTTTCTCTCCCTCACTCAACCTTTCTGTTTTTTCTTCCTCTATCTTTTCCTCCTCTATCTTCTCCTCATCAACAACCTTTTCATTAAGCCTTTTGACTTGTTCAGTCAAATCAACTATCTGATGATATAGTTGTTGGTCATCCTCCCACGTTTCTGTTGGTAAAGAAAGTTGTTGCTGCCATAAATGTTGTTCAGCTTCCCCCAACGTTTCTTTTCGCAAAGAGGACTGTTTCTGCCAAAAACGTTGTTCGGCTTCCCCCAACGTTTCTCTTGGCAAAGAGGATTGTTGCCCAAATTGGCTTTGATACATGTTTGAATGAGGTTCCCACCAATGGTTGAAATCATCTTGATAGAATTGAGTGCCCATATAGTCAAATTCTTGTCCATATTGCATTCTACAAATGTTAGACACAAAACCCTCGAAAACATTTATTAGAACAAAAATAAAAATAAACATAAAATCAAGTAAAATTTAATCAATTTACACTACTTGAAAAGTTAAACCACGAGTCCCCGGCAACGGCGCCAAAAACTTGTTGAACCCCTGGCAAGTGTACCAGATCGTATCAAGTAATAATAAGTGGTAAGACCAAATATCGTTCTCCCAAAGGACTCTTAGGCCTTATCTTTCATGTAAATTGATCTTATAGGACTTGAAAAGAATTGATTTTAAGTGTTTAATGCAAAGAACGAAAATAAACATGCAAATGCAAGTGAATCAATTGGCAAAGAAAAGATATGAATGAATGGAGTTGTTGGGGTTTACAATTTCATTTTATCCGCCCTCTTATATATACTTTTCTTATTTAATTCGCTTTACTATCTAATTGTCATGCAAACTTTCTTTGCCTACCCTAAACCCGATCTCTCGGTGAAAAGATCCTATCACTAACTACTAGTTTAATATCTCTAGTCTCCCTAAGTAATTAGAAATGCATATTTCACAGAAGCAAAATACAATTGATTGTCCTACCCCTATCTCTAGGCAGTATTGCTTAATCAAGGAATTCCCTATCAGTTCATGACTTCCCCGTACGTCTCCGTATCGACAAAGGCAAATATCTTCTTACCGAATGAGTTAAACGATAAAAGCATTGAGCATAGATAAGAAACCCAACAATTGATAATATAAGCATATGAATAAAACAAGAATTTCAATATAAGAGAGTTTCAAAAGATTACATTGTTCCCCAATAACAAAGGGTTTAGTTCACCATAGATATGGTGAAACTAGATGGAATTAAATGAAAGAATGGAAGAGTAAACCCTAGATTTGATAAATTGGAGCCTAAGCATCCAAGAAATCGTCTCCAAGGAGTGTAGAAGTGTTCTGGACGTCTCTGCCTGCCAAAAGATTACTCTAAAGGTCGCAATGAGGCTATTTATAACGCATAAAAGTAACAGAATTTAAGCCCAAGCCCAGCACTCCACCGCTCAACGCCTAATTTGACCGCTCAGCGGTTTGGCTCTAATCGCTTGGACGCTCAGCGGCACCACTTGAGTGAGAGGCAGTGGCTGCTCCCTCGAATGTGGCGCTCAGCGCTGGAAAATAACGTTGAGCGGTGACTTTGACTCTTCTTTTCTTCCTTTTTCGCCTTCTTTCTTGAGTCTAAGTCCCCCCTTCTTCACTTCCATCTTCAATTCTCATCAAAACCCTGCAAAACAATGCAAAACAAGCATAATATCTCTAAAAACAACTTTTGACTCTCATGTTATTCAACTAAGTGTTTTACTTGATTCTAAGCCATAAAGGGTGTGTTTTGATATCAAATAGTATAAAAATAACGGTTTTCATACCGTTATCAGTATCCAAAGGTTTTGTGCATTTATAGTTTTAATTAATTTACTATGTTATTCAATGATCTTAATTCTTGACTATATTTAGTTTGTCATTTTAGTGTAACAAGTAGCTAGATTCATGGGAATGTGGGTACTATGTGATGTCTTGGATTAAGACCATCATTCGAGTTGGCATTACACATGAGTGGAATGAGGTAATAATCATGCTTACTTTGAAACCATCATAAATCAATACTTTTCTTTGAACATATATCAAACCATAATGAATATTTCTTAATTGTGCAGCGCCTGAACAATTTATCTCCTTGACCCGAAGACACTATAAAGCAGCTAAGGCAGGAGTGGACAACTTATCTTCTGCAAAATTGGAACTAGGAAGACTTATATTTGTTGTTGAACATTACTTAGGTTTCGTTTAAGTTTATAATTTCATATTTTTGATCTTTGATTGAATTATAGCTGAACCACAAACATTTATTAGAAATAATTGTTCTGGGTCAATTTTCTGATTTTCAGGTATGGTTTTATTGGAAAAATAAATTATTTTTTTTAAAAAAAAATACCCAAAACACGTTGGTTAATGCAAAACAGACGTCAACAGACGTCTGTCAGTGCACAAACCGACGTCCAATGAGTTCCAATGGACAAAACGTTCCAGGGCCTATAGACATCGAATCTGGTCAAGTCAGACGTCTATATAAACGTCTATTGTAACAATGTCTGACGTCTATGTAGACGTCGGTGATGTACACATCCGACGTCTACATAGACGTCAGATATGTCCTGACCGATCTGTAATTAACATCACTCGAATAGACGTCGGTCTCATATCTGACATTAAAAGCCCAATATAACCGACGTTAAACAGCGTTTTTCCACTAGTGATAATGATAGATTGTCATTGTTATGGACAGTTTTTGCAGTAATTTTTCTGTCTCTAACATTTGTTTGTAGGTTTTGTATAATTAATTTTTAGCAATGCTTTTATGATGTTATTATCATCAATATTATTATTAATAAAAAATATAGGGGAAAGAACATTGCTCCATTCCAATGTAAATCTTATGGGCATGATGATATTATGGTTAAAAATCAATTTACAACAACTTATATATAATTAAAAATTTTATACTTTATTTATATATATATATATATATATAATTTGTGTGATATTAATGTTTAATGTTTCAGTATGCAGGATGGAAAAGTTATTTCTTTGGATTGGACGGTCATAGTAGTTGCATTCGACCGTATGATTAATCCGATTACAGTTTGTTCATGAAGTTAATTTATTATGTATAGTAATTTATTACGGTCTATATAATACATTTAATTTATATCAATTAAAATATTAAGCTATGATTTTCTTGTATAGTAATTCTGTTATAATAAAATATACTTAATAAATTAAATCGCATTTATTATTTGTTGCAAGATTCATAATAAATAATTTTAAAATTATAAAATGACAATAATAGTAAATTGATTGTAAATGAAATAATTAAATAAAAACTTCATTTATTAAATATTTACTTTATAGTAGTTAGTTGATCTTTATAGCATGCTTCTGCAGTCGCTATATTGGTCTCAATTCCTCAACTTGAGTAGCGTCATAGTAACAATTGTATAAATAATGTTATTTTATATTTTTTCATATATATTATAAGTTAATATTGTTTTGGATAGAATTCAGGGTATTCTTAAAATTTAAGATTATAACGGTATGATACGTATTTTTTTTGGGGTCAATTAATTAATTAAAGGTTTAATATTTTGGAAGTTTCTATTTATGTATAATCATCTCAAATAGATTCCATAATTTTTTTTTATCCAGGTCCCTATATCTATAAAATTAAATCAATTAGAACCTTTGCCCTTAATTTCAGTAGATGGCATTAAGATTGCATTAGGTAAGATGCTTATTTTGCAAATGTGAGACATGCGACAGAGTTACATGAAATTTAATTATTTTAAATTTTAAAAAACTATCCTTCTTCTTTCTCCTCGCATTCATCCTCTTTCTCTTTATCCTCTCCCCGCCGTGTCCCTCTGCCTCCCCCCGTTGTGCCCTTGGCAACTCTTGGGGCGCGTTGCCAAATCCGCACGCCGCTCCACCTTCTCCATCTTCATTGTGCTTTTGAGGATTTTTAATTTGGGGAATATTTCCCTTGTGCCTGTGAGTAAGCTTGTTGCGATTTGGGGGTTTACAATTGTATTAGGGGCTTCTAATTTGCAAACAAAGTCTATGATAAATTCCTAATTTTCAGTTTGTTTCGATTTTGATTTTCGTTTTGTGAAATTTTCCATTTTCCATTTCCTTTTCAGTATTCAATTCCTACTTCTCCACCGATGCCCTCCCAGAGGGAATGTACCACTCTACCGAAGCAGTACGAGGGTTGCCCCTCCTCCCTCTCTCCCTCCTCCACCGCTTCCTCCACCTCTGTGACACCTACCTCGCCGACCCCGCCGTCGTGATCCTTGTTCCACTGTGAGTGCGGCGGCTGCCCCACCTCGCCTTTCTCCTTGATGCTTTCCTCGTTTTCCAAAATGCGCAAAGTGGGGAGCGAAAGATTATGGAGATGGTTCACAGGGAGGCGCCGAAGGGGCTGCTGCAGCTGCTGTCGATGCTCAACATGATGTCATCGTAGCTGCGTTATGTGCAGTATGTGGCTCGGAGCAACATTGGCAAAGAGTGGTCGCCGCTAGAGAGGGCGCTTTCTCTAGACTGTGATACTCAAATGTTCTTGTGTTTGATAAGGGGAATGGGTGCAGGCCGTTGTTTAGGATTTCTGGGAGGAATTTGCTTAGTAAAGGTGGGCTTTCCACGCAGATGATTTATAATATACATAAGAAAGACTTTGAGGCACTATAGATAGTTGATGTTGGAATGAATGTTTTTTGTTTTTATCTCAGGCAGATTGTGATATGATTAAGATTAATATTCAATGCTTAGTGCAAGGGGATGTGGTGTTGGAGTGCGTGCCTTTGGATTTGGATCCGGAAAGGGAGGTGATGATGTTTCGAGTGATGTTCAATATAGCATTCATTCCACCTAATGCGATTTCATTGTGCCACGTCAGAATTAATTGCATGGTCAGCATGCCATGAAACAATAAATTTATCGTCGCCTACTGAAATTAACGACAAGGTTCCAATTGATTCAATTTTACAGAAACAAGGACGTAATTGAGATAAAAAAAAAGTACAAGGACCTATTTGAGACAATTCTGCATAAATATGGACCTTTGAAATGATTAAAGCTTAATTAAATCAACTACTAGTCGACTATATCATTTTGGGTTAATCACTTTAGATTGATCATTCTTGGACTGATCTTTTTGGATTGATCACTCATCATATAATCATTTTTAGGCTGACCATCTTTGGCCAATCGAATCGATCACCCGTCGACCGATCAACCTTTGATTGATTTTCTTTGTGTAAATCAGCTTGACTGATTGATGAGGTTGACTGATTGACAAGGTCGATCAATTGCATAATAAAGGTCAAATTAACACTTAGCCAATAATAATCACTAATCAATCAACTAATGATGATTAATATATGATTAGACCAACAAAATGGTGAAAGCTCATAACAATCACTATAAATAAGGGCCAAAAAGTATGGTTGTCTGCACATGCTTTAAACATTTATTACCCTGTCGATCAAACCTAATATAACTTTAGGCATTAGAGTATCTTTAACTGGTACCCCATCAGTTGTCCAACGATTGATGTGATGGAAAGGACTGTAGCATTAGAGCATTGGGACAAGAGTTGAGGAGATTTAACCTCTTTAAGTGAGCATTCAACCTTACACTCGAAACATTTTTTACTGTAACAATGGAGCATTTTGGACAAGAGTTAGGGAGATTTGACCTCTTCAAGTGACCATTCAATCCTATACCCGAAACATTTTGGCGTTTACCGTGGAGCCTGATCAACACTCGTATACACCCATAGTGACCAGAAGGAACATGAGTAGTGACACTGTGGTAGAAGAGGTAATTGGCTTCGACTTTTCAACATCATTCTTTCGACTCGGCCAATTCACACAAGGACATCTAAACTTCACTTCATCATCACTTCTACCCTCATTATGTTGCACAAATTGTATAAATTCCTCTACCCCTCTCTCGTACTCAACACTAATGCGAAATAAATTAATCCAATTTCGATCAATACAATCCATACATAAATATTCTAAAATATTCTACAAAATTACAATACAAAAAAAATTGTATTGATCATTTAACGACAAATTAAGGTTAATTCAATTCAATCATACAATCATACAATTAATAAGCATTGAAATAATCACATATTCAACATAAAAAAATTTAAAAATAACATTCCAAAATTAAAAAAATAAACTTTAAAATCATACAATCATACAAAATTATTCAATCCTACAAAATTATACACATATTATATGATCATCAAATCACATAGTCAATCATACCATCATACAAAATTATATGATCATATTAAAAATTAAACTTTAATCATTACTATAAGACCCTGATCGTGTGAAAAGCCAATAACAATGGACAACTCACAATCAAAACGGTAGAAAATTCAACTCTGCAAAATTCAAACCTAGACAAATATATAAAAAAAAATATTAGTTTTAGAAACAAAATCAAACATAAAAAACACAAAAGAAAAATAGAAAATTACCTCTAAGGTGGAGAATCACAAAAACCAAACCAAAAAGAGTTTTGGAACGATTTTGATCAGTGATAATGCCTCCTAAACGTCAACAATGGCCACGGCAACAACAAAATCCAACTTTGTTCATGCGAGGAAGACGCGGGCGCACAAAGAGAATGAGAGTTCTATTTCATTTTCGCAAGGAAGACGATATTGTTCATGCGTTTTGTTTTTTTTAACCTACGAAAGGTTATTACATCGATTACCACTAAAATCGAGGAAATAAAGGGGATATGGCCTTGGTTCCCCACACAACCGAAGCCTATTGTCATAAAAAAATCAAAATTAATCTAAAATGACAATTTTGAATTTTTTTTCAACTTTTTTGCCTCGGTTCACCATCAAACCGAGGCCAAATCCTCTGTTAAATATTAAATTTTACTTAAATATTTAAATTTTGTTCAGATCAGGGTCTAGGACCTCGGTTTCCCTGAGAATCGAGGCAAAATCTTTGACGGTCTAACTGCCAAATTTAATGTAAGACTGCAAACGTGGGAATGTTAGAATTTGGCAAGGGGTCTATGGCATCGGTTCTCAAAGGAACCAAAGCCTAAAGTTTGACTGTCTGACTGTCACCTTTATGAGATTAGACTGCAGATGTTTGACAGGGACTTATGGCCTCAGTTCTCTAGACAACCGAGGCCAAAAACCCTACACAGATATTTTCATCAATCAGCTGACTGGATTGTCAGGGTCTTGCAGGAGTTTATGGCCTCAGTTCTGCAGACAATCGAGGCCAAAAGTTCTACACACAGATTTTCATCAGACACCTGACTAGACTTGCAACTTCTTACAAGGGTTTATGGTCTCGGTTCTACAGATAACCGAGGCCATATATGCTATATGCCTTCGGTTCCAAAACAATTGAGACCTATATTGTCTAGAAAATTTTTAAAATGCCACCGCGTCCTTTTATGTTTTGGTTTCTAGTGAACCGAAGAATAACAAGCACAATAATATCTCTTTTTTTTATTAATGTAGTCATGGCACATATTATAATTAAGAGAATAATATATATGAAATATTCAGTTTTTTTTTCACACTTCTTATTTATTAATGTGTACAATTGCAGTTTGTTTTTAAATATAAGAAGTTTGTCGCAAGCGGAATTGCGACGGGACGACGATCCAAAAAGAAAACAATTTTCGAAAGAGAGTTTTTGGAGTCGCCACCATAGTTTATTCTGGAAAACGACGGAAAAACCATAAAAAGGATAAGGCGGTCTATGAAAAATCAGACTCGGGTTTCGGGAGTCGATTACGTGTAGGGAAGATATTAGCACCCTACACGTCTGCCCGAAGGCAGTAGTACCTTTAATTAAATACGCGAATAAAATGTGGTTTTCAAAAATGTTTAACTTCCCCTAAAAAGAAAAATAAAATAAAACTCTAAAGAAAACAAAATATTTTTTTGTGTTTTTTGTGCCCGACAAGGATTGACCTTGCTGCTATGTATTCTCAGTCAGACAGAGAAATCAGGGTTACGTAGTTCTATAAGAAAGATTGTTTGTTTGAAGATGTTTTTAGTTTTTGAAGATTTTATATTTTTTTGTTGGCATTTTTTATATAAAAAGGAGAAAGGCTTTTCGCACAATGCCTACGCGAGCGGTCGCACATGTGCTTTAAACCTTTAAAAACTTATTTGTGTTATTTTTGTGAAAGAAGAGGAAAAGGCTTTTAGCACAAGGCCGACGGAATGGTCGCACGTGTGCTTAAACCTTTTAAAGTAAATTTCTGTTGATTTTTTGAAAGAAGAAGAAAAAGGTTTTCAGCATAAGGCCGACGGAATGGTCGCACGTGTGCTTAAACCTTTTAAAATATTTTTTTTTTATTTTTGAAAGAAGAAGAAAAAGGTTTTCAGCACAAGGCCGACGGAATGGTCGCACGTGAGCTTAAACATTTTAAAATAATTTTTGTTAATTTTTGAAAGAAGATGAAAAAAAGGTTTTCAGCACAAGGCCGACGGAATGGTCGCACGTGTGCTTAAACCTTTAGAATAAATTTTTATTGATTTTTTGAAAGAGAAAGAAAAAGGTTTTTTAGCACAAGGACGCCGTGAACGGGCACACGTGTGCTTAACCTTAAAACATAAAATTTTTATTGATTTTTGAAAGAGAAAGAAAAATATGTTTTAGCACAAGGACGCCGCGATCGGGAACACATGTGCTTAACCTCAAAACATAAAATTTTTATTGATTTTTGAAGGAGAAATAAAAAGGTGTTTTAGCACAAGGACGCCGCGAACGGGCACACGTGTGCTTAAACCCTTTTTTCGAAATTAATTTTGTTGTTTTTTCAATATTTGTTTAAAAATAGATAAACTAAAATAAAATAAATAGGTAAATAACTAAATGAAAATAGATAAATGAAATAAAAAGGTAAATACTAAATGGAGATAAAAGGTAGAGAAATAAAATAAAATAAACTAAAAAATCAAAAGATAAAATAAAAGTAAAATAATAAGTAAAAAGGCTTGGTGGTGCTTAAATAATAAGAGGGGTGTACAAGCCTAATTTGGCTCTTACAACTAGACTGGGCCAAAACCCAAGTGCAAACGGGTGTGACTTATCAAAAACTGGGGTGCAGAAGCAAAATGTTAGGTTTTTATTATTGTTATTATTTGTTTTTATATATTATTATTATTATTATTTTAATTTTAATAAAAGATGTCAAGAAAGGGCCCAAGACCCAGGCCCACAGTTTTGCTTCATAAATCTTAGGGGGTCCGCTCCTTTCATCTCATTTCACTCAAACCACGAGACCCCCCAACCAGGAACCCTAGGGAGAGGTTTCCTCTCCTTCCATGCGTGAGCCACCGCCTTCGCCAAACTGGCTGCCGTTATCCGCAAGATGAGCGCCGTCAACATCACCAATCATTTCTAGTGACACCGACTGTCACCAGGTCCGACGTCCTTCACCGCCAACAGAGTCAGCCGTCGCAAGCCGCCCTTGGGCCAGCCACTCCGCCGCGATCGAATCCTCCATCTCCCAGTCGACTGCCATGAATCTCGGCCTAGGGCGTCACACACGCCCCCGCTCACCACCGGGAGCAACGCCGGCCACGGCGCGGAGCCCTTCACTCACTCCCCTCTCTTCTCCTAGTTCGTAACCGCCACCGTCTACAAAACTGGATGTCCTCGCTGTAGATTGAGGTTTCATCTGCGTCGTCGTTCCTATCGAATGCGAGACCAAACCCTTGATTGGGTTTGTATATTTACGGCATCGCTGCCATTGGAGCCCTTAATCACCGCTCACACTACTGTCGGGTTGGCGACTTGAGAAACTGACTTTCTGATTTTGCTTAGTTTCCTCCCTGTGTTTGTGGCTTTGCGTCGTTTTCGTTTTCTATTGTAGGTGAAGGAGAAACAAGGGCGAATGGTAGTTGACGCAGGGGTGAAGGAAAATAAGGGCTAGTTGAACCTATTATAGATGGGTCGGTGCGGTGGTGATGAGAAATGTAGTGGAGTGGTTCAGAGGAATGAGGCGCGGTGTTGAGCCAAAAAGGGATCCTAGTGTCAATGCGGCTATGGTGAGGACAAAGAGAAGAATGTTTGCTGTTGCCAGAGTTTGGATGGATGAAGCTAAAGAACGATTGTTTGTGAAGGTAAACGAGAAATAGATGTTCCGGTTTCCATCAGGAGAATTGGGCCTGGCTTGGTGATTGAAGTCTTGTAAGAATGAGTGATGAAGCTTTGGAAGATAGATGTTGGGGTATCTATTTACAGGTTTAGGTTAAAGAGAGAGCATTGGTCTCTCCTAATTTTCTTTCAAGGTTGTTTGAATGTTGGCTTCATTTTAAGCAGAGGAACCAACTCCTCTGTTGATGAGTGGGGATGAACAGAGCCGCAACCAATTTGGGGGGTTTGAGTTTTATGATTATTTGATAATTTTGCTAACTATTCCATGATGGTTTGTTAAGCTCGGTCGAAGACGATGATGGAGAAAAGGAAAAACATATGATAACCGTATTTAAACAGAGCAACCACACACATGCAATGAAGCATACCATGTAACAAGAACAGTATATGACAACACTAATGAGGGAGGTGATACTTACCTCTCGAAGCTTCCTTTGTTACTGTTATCTTTTGCTAGCCTTGCTTCTTTCTCCTATAATGAATGAATGCAGTTGCAGATGTCAGTCGGAGAGGGGCAAAAGGCCTCCAGAGTTAGTGGTCGGCCTCGGTTAATGTGATGGTGAAGGTGAACCTGCTAAGAGTGATCCCCCTTCTAGAGAAAAGAAAATCGTCTTTTTGTTCTCCAGCCCCTCTGTCCTTGGTTCCGGGTGTGTGTATTACCCTCCTCCTCGAGGTGTCCTTCTTGGCCTGCAAAAACCAAGTTGCCTCTGCCAAAATCAAAACCGCACCTGCCACCTCCAAACGCGGACATAAACCGTTTTTTCTCTTACCCTTTTGTCGTGTTGCACACGTCCTCACCTACGCTTCAAGTTTTTTTGCTCCTCTTTTCTCTTTTTCTTTTCTTTTTTTTGTTTTTTTATGTTTTTTTTTACTAAATTATATATAAAATGTAAAGACAAAACTAAAAATGAGAATTATGAAAAGAAAAATAAAAAGAAAAAGAAAAATGAAAATAAGATAGGGTACTTAAAATAAAAATAAAAAGAAATAAAAAGAAGGAATAAAAATTAAAACAAGTAAATGAATAAATAAAATGAAAATCAGGATAAAAACGTAAGACCTAAAACTAATCCAGACGAAATTTGGTATTGACAGTTGTCCCTCTTTACTTAGATTTTACTGGATAATATGACAAAGTGATGTTTTCATATTATATAGTAAAAAATAAGTAAATATAGAAATACTAATTTCGTCTGGATTTCAAAAGAGAAGAAAAATAAATAACAACCGATTCAAGTAGATATGATAATAAGAAAAATCAAAGAAGAGTGTCATGAAGTAACAAAGAGAGTCCGACCATTGCCTAATAGAGGGCCGATGTAAAAAAGGAAAACTGGATTCGACCATTGCGTAGCAGAGGGTCGAAAATTATAGAAAAACTAAAGGTTCCAGATGAAACTGGGTTTAAAAATGCTGGACCAAAGTTGTGCTTGAGAGAAATGAGGTGTACGAACCTCGTGGAGGGTGTATCAACCCTATGGACGATTGACTGAGGTGTAACAAGCTCGTGGAGGGTGTAGCTATGGATGATTGAATGAGGTGCAACAACCTCGTGGAGGGTGTAATAACCCTATGGATGATTGATATGAGGTGTACTAACCTTGTGGAAAGGGTGTATTAACCCTATGGATGAACGATGTGATATGAGGTGTACTAACCTCATGGAAAGGGTGTACCAACCCTATGGATGAATGTTGATGATATGAGATGTATTAACCTTGTGGAAAGGGTGTACCAACCCTATGGATGAATGATGTGATATGAGGTGTACTAACCTCGTCGAAAGGGTGTACCAACCCTATGGATGAAT
This sequence comes from Vigna reflexopilosa, assembly GCA_027742785.1. Lineage (NCBI taxonomy): Eukaryota > Viridiplantae > Streptophyta > Magnoliopsida > Fabales > Fabaceae > Vigna > Vigna reflexopilosa. Next base: position 20,913,093 of record CM050930.1, on the reverse strand, counting down.
GTTGATGATATGAGGTGTACTAACCTCGTGGAAAGGGTGTACCAACCCTATGGATGAATGTTGATGATATGAGGTGTACTAACCTCGTGGAAAGGGTGTACCAACCCTATGGATGAATGATATGAGGTGTACTAACCTCGTGGAAAGGGTGTATTAACCCTATGGATGAACGATGTGATATGAGGTGTACTAACCTCGTGGAAAGGGTGTACCAACCCTATGGATGAATGTAATTATAGTGATCAATAGGTTCGACGATTGTTTTGTAGCGGGGCGCTATCGTAGAAGAAACACTTGGATTCAAACTTTTTGAAGAAACACTGGTAAACATTGAGCGAAACATTGGAGAGATTCAGAATCACAGGTCGTATTAACCCCTTTCACAATTTCTCTTTCTCCTTAAGGATCCTTTCGAACAATTTTCCCTTGCTTTCTTTGAGATGAAGTTATGTCATGATGGTGTATGAATGCATAGACATATGAGACATTTGTTTCGTTCTTTCCTTTTTCTCTCGCTTTCTCTTCTCATTTTGCTTTCTTTTTTTGGTTCTTTTTTTTTTCGAAAATTCCATGCTTAGAATCTGTTTTCAATATTGTCGTCAAACACGAAGTACATTCAAAACGCGTTCATTGAAAACAACGTCGAGAGGTAGAGAGCCCTTTGATGAAAAGGAAAAGAGTGTAACCATGAGTTAAAATTCTCGTTATCGCTTTTTGCAATCCAAACTAGCTTGAACCCTGGAAGGTGTGGGGAATGGGTATGAAAGGTAGATGGCAAAATGATTATTTGTGAGCAAAATTACGTTTGTGTGTCTCTTATCTGGGGAGGAAGTGTTGTTAACATGCTGGGCTCACATGACTGCCCCAATTTTGCACTATAAGTATGCTTTGGAGAGGTGAAAAGGTTTGGGTAGGAAGGATTGCCCGTATTTGGTGATTCTTGATTGACGAGGAGACCTCTCATCTTTTTGTCTTTTCTTTTTCGATGTTTTTTTTCATTTTGTTTTTCAAGTGCTTGTGTCATTCACCACATCATTTTGTTCCAGAGTTAAGTTCGTGAAAAAGATCAAGACAAACGGTCTTCAGTCAACGTGGACTTTTATTGGCTTGTACCGTGGCTAAAGGTCAAAGGGTTTTGAAAGAAATGGATAATGAAGATCCAAATAAGTGTTTGGCAGTTAAATTGTTTCAACGAGAATCATTTGCAAGATGTCGAGTCAACTGACTCTATGGATTTGAAACTTCGGGCATCCTTTTATTTTTCATTGTTTGTTTTTTTTATTTTTTTTTTCATTTTCTCTATTTCCCTTTTAGATCATTCTTTTCGTCACTCCTGTTGTGGCCCTTTATAATACTTTTTTTGTTTCATTTCTGTTTTTTCTTCTTTTCAGAAATTTTCTCCTTGATTTTGGATGCCCTTGATGTACCCTTTAGGTTGACATCGTTATGCTAATGATTCTTGTCTGGGGTGATGAAAACAATTAAAATTTATGGCTCAAAACGGGTGCAATTGGATAAACCTCTTTTGTCATTTGGATAAAGAAAAATGGCCACACGTCACTCTGAATCTTGCTTGCTTTACTTTCTCACGACCTTAAACCTGAAACAAAACTATGTAGTGGTTGACATATCGACTTCATTTTTCTTTCTTCTTTTTTTTTATTTTTTTTTCTTTTTATTTTCTTCTTTCTTATCTTCCCGATCAACGGATCATTGGGCACATGTACCATGATGAAAACTGCCCCAGTATTATATTCATGGCAATCCTTTGTTTTAAGGGGAAACGAAAAGGTTAGGGTTCAAGTAATATGAATGCATATGTTTTAGTAGGAAAAGAATATTGGTTACCCCTGAAACCTTGGATCAAGAGAAAACTCAACTTTGATATTTTTTTCAAAACTTGTTTTGCTTTTGCTTTTCGAAAATACTATGCCATTAACAACTTTATTGACAACGAATTCAACATGTGTCTTTTCCTTTTTGCTTTTTTCTTTTTGTTTCTCACGACATCCACCAGGACCGAGCTTGCCGACCGAATATACCCGTGATGCTTTTATTGACATTCGTTCAATTATTTTCATTTTCATTTTCCTTTATTTACCTAACAGCTCAGTGCAATGCAATATTTCATAAAGTATACGAACAAAAATTAAAAGTGAGAATATGCGGTATTTATTGAATAAGACAGTACAAAAAGCTTTAAAGACAATGCCAATATCCCTTAACAGCATCCCCTACCACGGAATCATCATGCATAAAACTTTTTGACCGCATCGGAATTGACCGGTAACGGTAACTCCTCTCCATCCATCCTTGTGAGAATTAGTGCCCCACCAGAGAATGCTTTCTTCACCACAAATGGCCCTTCATAATTTGGAGTCCACTTGCCTCTATGATCCTTTTGAATGGGAAAAATCTTCTTCAACACTAGCTCGCCTTCGTGAAACTCCCTCGGGTGCACCCTTTTGTCAAACGCCTTCTTCATTCTCCTTTGATACAGTTGTCCATGACACACTACTGTTAACCTTTTTCTTCGATGAGGTTGAGTTGATCGAATCGGGCTTGAACCCACTCAGCTTCCTCTAACTGAGTTTCCATTAACACCCGTAAGGATGGGATTTCCACCTCAAATGGAAGTACTGCTTCCATCCCACACACTAGCAAGAATGGTGTTGCCCCAGTTGATGTTCGTACCGATGTGCGGTATCCATGTAAAGCGAAAGGAAGCATTTCGTGTCAATCCTTGTAGGTGACCACCATCTTCTGCACAATCTTTTTGATATTCTTGTTAGCCGCCTCTACTGCCCCATTCATCTTTGGACGGTAAGGAGAGGAATTATGGTGGTGAATTCTGAATTCTTCACACAACTCTGCCATCATCTGATTGTTCAGGTTGGTGGCATTATCAGTGATGATCTTGTTAGGGAGCCCATATCTGCAAATCAATTCCTTTTTTATGAATCTGGTCACCACCTTTCTAGTCACGTTGGCGTACGAAGCAGCCTCAACCCACTTGGTGAAATAGTCGATTGCGACTAGTATGAAGCGATGTCCATTTGACGCCTTTGGCTCTATAGCTCCGATGACATCTATTCTCCACATCGAAAATGGCCATGGAGCAGACAACACATTCAAGGTCGTAGGTGGCACATTGATATTATCTGCATACATCTGACATTTCTCACACTTTCTAACGTGTGTGCAGCAATCGTTTTCCATTGTCAACCAAAAATACCCAACCCTCAATATCTTCCTAGCCATTTAGTGTCCATTCATGTGTGTGTCGAATGTACCTTCGTGCACTTCTTTCAATATCAGCTCAGCTTCTTTTGCATCCACGCATCTGAGGAGAACCATGTCATGATTTCTCTTGTATAGAATATCCCCACTTAAGATGAAGCTGCCAGCCAGCCTCCTTAGCGACCTTTTTATCGTTTTCAAATGCCTTCTCAGGATATTCTCGGGTCTTAAGATATTTCTTGATATCAAAATATCAAGGTCTACCATCTGCCTCCTCCTCAATGAAATGGCAATATACTGGCTCAGTATGTCTCTTCATTTCAATCATTGGTAATTCCGCATCTTGGTCAATTTCAAACATCGACGACAAGGTAGCCAACGCATCTGCTAATTGATTGTCTTCCCCCAGTATGTGATTAAACGTGATGGAGTCGAAATACTCCATCAACCCCCTGATGTAAGCTTGGTAGGGAATTAATTTTGTATCCCTAGTCTCCCATTCTCCTTTCAACTGATGGATTACCAAAGCTGAATCTCCATATACGTCTAAAATTTTCGCTTTAGATTCGATTGCTGCCTGAATACCCATAGCATAGGCCTCATATTCTGCGATGTTGTTCGTGCAATTAAAACATAGCCTTGTTGTCATTGGTATGTATTGATTCTCTCGAGAGATAAGCACTGCCCCTATTCCGTGTCCCATCACATTCGAGGCTCCATCGAATAATATTGTCCATGCTTTTTCGTTTCGATCTTCTTTGTTCTCTTCAAATAGAGCCATGATATCTTCATCGGGAAATTCAGGTTGCATTGGTTGATAATCACAGAGGGGTTGATAAGCCAGATATTCTGCTAGCGCGCTACCCTTGACAGATTTCTGAGTGACATATACGATCTCGTATTCTGACAATAGCATCTGCCACCGAGCTATCCTTCCAATGAGAGCAGGCTTTTCGAAAATATACTTGATAGGATCCATCTTGGATATCAACCAGGTAGAATGACTCAGCATGTACTGCCTTAAGCGATGAGCAGCCGACGCCAAAGCGCAACAAGTTCACTCTAACGACGAATATCGTTGTTCACAGTCTGTGAATTTCTTGCTCAGGTAATATATAGCATGCTCTCTTTTCCCAGCTTCATCGTGCTGACCCAATACGCATCCCATTGACTTTTCCAGTACAGTCAAATAAAAAATGAGTGGTCTTCCTGGCTCAGGTGGACGCAATACCAGAGGGTCTTGTAGGTATTGTTTGACTTTTTCAAAAGCGACCTAACAATCCTCATTCCAAACCACAGGTTGATTCTTTCGTAACAACTTGAATAATGGTTCGCAAGTAGCAGTTAATTGGGAGATGAATCTAGCAATGTAGTTCAATATACCCAGAAAACCTCGAACCTCCTTTTCTGTTCTAGGCACGGGCATCTCCATTATCGCTCGCACTTTGTCAAGATCAACTTTTATCCCCTTTTGGCTGACAATAAAACCCAACAATTTCCCGGATTTCACTCCAAATGTGCATTTGGCGGGGTTTAACCGGAGTTTATACTTTCTCAATCTCTCAAATAATTTCTTCAAGTTAAGAATGTGTTATTCTTCCGATTCGGACTTCACAATCATGTCATCCACATAAACTTCAATCTCCTTGTCCATCATATCATGAAAGAGTGCCATCATCGCTCTTTGATACGTTGCCCCGACATTTTTGAGCTCAAAAGACATCATCTTATAACAAAATTTTCCCCACAACATGATAAAAGTCGTCTTTTCCATATCCTCCGGCGCCATCTTGATCTGATTATACCCCGAGAAACCGTCCATGAACAAAAATAACGAAAACTTGGTCGTATTATCAACTAGGGTGTCGATGTGTGGTAATGGGAAATTATCCTTTGCACTTGCACGATTCAAATCACGATAATCGACACACATTCAAACTTTGCCATCTTTCTCAGGCACCGGTACAATGTTTGCTACCCATTGTTGGTATCTCGCGACAGCCAGAAATCTTGCATCGAATTGTTTCTGTACCTCTTCCTTGATCTTCAAGGACATTTCCGGTTTCATTCTTCTTAGCTTTTGCTTGACCGGGAGGCATTCCAGCTTAAGTGGGAGTTTGTGCTGCACGATATCGGTATCTAGACCTGGCATGTCATTGTAAGACCAGGCAAACACATCTCTAAATTCTTTCAATAGGACACGCAACTTTTCTCTCACTTCCGCTTTCATGCATGTACCGATCTTTACTTCCTTTACCTCATCCTCATCTCCCAAATTGAGTACTTCAACATCTTCCTGGTGGGGTTTTATTTCTTTAGACACTTGTTCCACTAATCTCAACAGTTCTAGAGAGGGTTCCGGGTCATCATCACAATCATCTTCCGTATTATTGACAGGGTGCTCAAAATTAGGAATATCGACATGATTATTTTCAGAACATTCATTGTCACATCTGCATTATTTAATTTTATGAAAAAGAGATAAATAAACAGAAAAAACGATGAAGAATGCTAGATGATGATAGAAACACAAACAAACATGATTTGATTATCACGCTGAGCATAAGACGAAACACGTCAACCCGTAAGTCACGAATCCTAAAGCCCCGGGTAAAGCTATAGGATTAATTAAAATTATTACATCTCATTCAAATTAAGCACCACGGGTAAATCCAACATCTCCCAATTGTCGAGTTGTGCATCCGGGGAGCAGGCCCATACGAAACTTGAGCCTTCTGATCCATCTTCATCCTTCGCGGCTGCTATCTGGCCGATGTTAACCCATCCAGCACTGCGAAAGCTCTCCTTGATATTGCAGATATGAATCTTTCCCACCTTGGGCTCCCGTCTTTCCACCCGAGCCAAACTGCACTCTCTCCTCTCTTCTATCAGCCTTTTCTTGTCCTCTTTGGTGGGCTTGTATCCCAGGACATACCTATTCTTGTTTTCGACAACCTCTAGAGGGAATGCTCGCCCCTGCCCATGCTTGCCCAAACCTTTCCCGTGCATATAACCTTCTTTCAGCATAACTTTGGCCATCATGATAGAAGCACGCGACAGACGCGGGTTTACTGGGAATGGCTCCACGTAGGTATTTCCCACGATCTCCAAAGATTGGAACGTTGTCTCGAGAGCTTCCTCGGGTGCCTCAATATAGCGTGTGGATGATGGCCCGCTCATTAGGAGATCCTCCTCTCCTGCCACTATCACCAGTTTATCTCCCATGACATACTTCAGCTTCTGGTGTAGTGTGGAAGGCACAACCCCCGCAAAATGGATCCATGGGCGACCCAACAAACAACTATAGGCCGGGAGGATGTCCATGACTTGGAATGTCACTTGAAAGACACACGGACCAACTTGGACCGGCAGTTCCACCTCTCCCATCACTTCTCTTTTACTACCATCAAAAGCTCTCACAATCATAGAACTTGGCTTCATATGCATTCCATCACTGGGTAGCTTCTCCAATGTTGCTTTTGGCATAACGTTCAGGGAGGAGCCATTGTCCACCAAGACACACGCTATTACATGATCCAGGCATTTCACCGAGACATGAAGGGCTTTGTTATGACCTCTCCCTTCAATATGTATCTCTTCATCGGTAAAGGTGAGTTAATTATTAGCGACGATGTTGCCAACAATGCCGTCGAACTTGTTCATAGAAATACCTCGCTCCACATGAGCCTCACCGAGTATCTTCATCAACAGCTTACGGTGGGAAGCAGAATGCATAAGCAATTCCAGCAAGGAGATCCGGGCGAGCATACGATTTAGTTGTTCCACCACTTTATATTCACTCTGTTGTATGAATTTTAGGAATTCACCAGCCTCTTCTTCGGATATTTCATTCTTTTCCTCCTTGTTAGGGATATCTTCGGCCTGCACACTTTTTCCCTTCAAGAATTTCTTTGCTTTTGCGGCCAATGTTGCTTCCTTATCGTTGGTTCTTTCTCTTGCCAACTCTGGTGGTGTAAAGATTCGACCACTTCTCGTCATTCCACCAATGCCTGATATGTTTTCAACGGCCAGATCTGCATCCTTTCCATCATCTAACGCAATTGCCCCATATTTCCAAGGGACAACCTTCTCGTTCTTGTAAGGAAAGGGAGATGGCACTCGGATGACAATAGACGGATTTTTTTTCAGTTACCGGTGCAGGGGTGGTCCTAGTGAAATGGATCACCAACGGTTCTGGCAGAGTTACATCAGATTCTCCACCAGTTTATGCAAACACTTCTTCCTCTCTAACCTTGTCGAGTATATCTTGCAGAATATTCTCGAATTCCACACATTCCTCAATAGAGTGTCCGACTTCCGGATGGAGTGCGCATGCTATACCCAGATCATAATCGCCCTTTACTAGGCCTACCTTCTACAAAGCTTCCAAGATAAACCTCCTAGAACTTCGGATTTCGCCCACATCTCTTATCAGATCATGTTTTTCAACCTCGACGGCATTCGTCGAGGAACTCCCATGCCCGGACAATGGATTAGCCTCGACGTTGGGCTTGTCTTCTTGAAACTTTAACCAACCCGAGTCGATCAGAGCCTGAACCTTGTATTTGAAAGCCATACATCCTTCGGTCGAGTGACCAACGCCTCCCCCATGATAACTACACCTGGAATTTGCATCATAACCCCTAGGGTATGGAGGTTGTACAGGCTTCATCGGGCAAATGGGCGACCAGACCCTTTTTGACAAGTTTAGGTAACAATTCAGTGTAAGTCATAGGGATCGGGGTGAAACTAACAAATTGAATTCTTCTTGGGTTGTTGTTTTGACCCACATTCAGATTTGGGCCCATGTTTGCGCCAGGTCTCCAAGCTTCAGTTGGGATACACTGCGGTGGATAATACGCTTGTTGTTGTTGAGGCCTAGTTTGATGAGCGAACGAGGCGTTAGAAGCATAGGGAGTTGGGCTTAAGTATGGTCGATAATTAGGAGTCGGAGCTTGACCTCTCCACACAGGCATTACCGACGTTGCATGTACATCCCCTTCTTTCTTCTTCCCTGGATTGAAGCTGGGCTTTTTGTAGTTTGTGGTCGCAGGCGGGCCATATGCTATATTCCCGTTCTTCAACTCGATTTCTATCCTCTCGCCAATTATGATGGTGTCAGCAAAATTGACAGACACATTCCCAACCATATGCTCATAAAAGGGTGGCTGGAGCGTATTTATTAACATCGCAACCATCTCTTTGTCAAACAATGTCGGGTCAACTTGCGCAGCCAACTCTCTCCATCGCTGGGCATATTGTTTGAAGGTTTCACTGTCCTTCTTTGTCATATTCTGCAGCTACAGACGGTCTGGTGCGACATGCGTGTTATACACGTACTGTTTCACAAAGGCGTCAGCCAGATCCGCCCAGCAACAAATTTGAGATGGCTCTAGGTGGGTATACCAGTTCAACGCTACCCCAACCAAACTTTCCTGGAAAACGTGGATGAGTAGCTGCTCATCATGAGCATATGCAACCATATTTCTGCAGTACATGGTCACATGGCTCTTAGGGGAAGTGTTACCCTTATACTTCTCAAACTCCAGTGCCTTGAACTTAGGCGGTATTTTCACACCCGAAACCAAGCTCAGCCTTGCGACATCTCCAAACCCATAGCTTTCAACCCCCTCTACAGCCCTCAATCTCGCCTCCAAACTCTCCAGCCTACCCTTAGCTCCAATGAGGCTACTAAACCCCCCAACCACCGTGGCGTGCGGCGCAGCTCCGGCTGAAGAATCCTCCTTAGCAACCACATGTGGTACTAGGGTCACCCGTATTCCTTCAGTTGTGTTTGTCTCATTCATTCCTGTTCCCCCATGGGAGCCGACACTGAGAGAGGTCCCTGAGTGCCGATTGGCGGTATATTAACAATCGTGGGAAATGAGAATGTGGCGTGCTCTACCTCTGAGTACTCTCCTACGGGAGGAGTATAACCTGAGGGTAACCCATACAATGGGAAAGGAACCGATTGGCTCGCAACGTTGAACATTGGGGGGATAAAGGTGGGCATTCCCCTCAACGTGTCCAGATGAAGACTCTCTAGTAGTCTTCATGGATTCAAGAGCTGCCAAGATCTGGCCGACCTGGTCTTTCAACTGGCCAACATCCGCTTTGAGAGATTCTTGCAACTCTTTCCATGGCTCTTGAATTGGCTCGAGTCTTGTATGGATGTCGTGGAAATTTGGTCGTCGTTTTTCTCACTCGTACTGTTTTATTATTTTAATTAATTAGTTTGAAAATGAAACATGCTAAACAAAAGAAAAGATTATGCATGCTAGTAATAGGGGGAAATCACAGGATGACAATGACATAACTGATGGAAATTAACACAAGCAGATACTAAACAAACATCACACATCTTTCATTTAAAAGAAAACCAGTTCATTACATTTCCTAAGGGAAAAAAAATACAAAGAACTCCAAATACATCATGCCCTAGCCCGAGTGATGAGGGATTTTATCTCGCCTACCAACCATTTACAATGATTAATAAAAAGCTCTATCTCCGCCGGCGGGCTACAAAAGTGAGTACTTGCTTCAGCTTCCAACACCATTTTGGGGATGTCTTCGATTGCCCCTTTTGCCAAAGCAGCCAACTGAGAGAAGCTTTCCTTTCAATGCTTTACAGTCATTTCTTGCTCTGCCACTAGTAAAAAACTGGCTTTTTACAGCGCACATTATGCCACGGTTCACCAGAAACTGCAGCATAATAGTGCGCGGTGGCAATTTTGAAAATAAATCAAACTTATAGGCCGCGGTTCAGAGGGGAACCGCGGCCTATTCCCCCGTCAACTTTCTGCCTTTGATGCCATGTCAAAAAAATAATAAATTAGCAAGGGAATAGACCGCGGTTCTGTGAGCAACCGCGGCCTATTCCCTTGTCAATTTATTGCAGGGGCTGACAACATGGGGAATGACAGAAGGTTGCAGGGGAATAGGCCGCGGTTCTGTGAGCAACCACGGCCTATTCCCCCTGCAACCTTCTGACATTCCCCAAAAGGCAGTTGGGAAGGCAGTTGGGGGATTCAGAACGTCAACGATTAATTACAATTGCTATAAAACAAGCTCGTATTTTATCTTCGTTACCTTTTCTTAACAACGAAAAACAATTTGAAAAAAGCGAGTCGACTGCTAAAATTACTACTTTAAGAAAAAAAATAAAAAATAAAAATTAGAAATCCAATTTGAATTTAGATTCAAATTAAGCATGGATTGATGTTTTATTCAAAATTACGATAATTCCATATGATTTTTTTGTTGTAATAAAAAAGATAATAGGTAACGAAGAATAATTTTTTAAGCATGGTTGTTTATTCTTAGAACAACCGCTGCCTATTCCCTGATCTGAATAAATTTTAAATATTTAAGGAATAGACCACGGTTTGGCACTGAACCGCGGCATATACTTTGAAAAAAATTTCAAAAATGCCATTTTCAATTATTTCTTTCAGGAAAATAGGTTGCGGTTAAGTGGGGAACCGCGGCCTATACACCTTTATTACCGTGGTTAAGTTTTTAACCGCGGCATATTCCCCTTTTAGGTTAAAAAAATAAAAAACGCTGCATTGCTTTCCACCGTCGACGTTGCCGTTTTGCTTCCATTTTAGATCGTTTTGCACCGTTTAAACTCAAATTTGTTCGGTTCATTTGCCATTTCAACGTTAGGGAAGAGTTTTGACCGATCAGAATCGTCAAACTTCCACTTGGAAATCGTTAAGTTCCAGCCTGCCATTCCTCTCCGCTGTCCCAATCATCTCTGTCGCGCCCATTCCTCCTCGCTGCGCCCATTCCAGGTATTGCCTTTGATTTTCAGTAAAAATTAGTCTTTGAAAAATATTTTTTTGATGGGTAAAAACAATGTTTCATTGTATATTGTGATATATTGGTTTGAACTTAGGATTGATTCTCAAATTTGACATTGAAATAATATGTGGATTGATTTGTCAAATGATCACGAAATATTGGAAATCACATGAAATCTAAGTAAAATTAATTTTTTAGAATGTATGATTTTCTTAGTTACTCTAAAAAAAATCTTAAAAAATATTTGTGAATCAGTATGTGAAATTATTGTTTGAATGATATGTATGAAATTGTAAGTTTGATTTTCAGTGTACCTTATCTTTTTATGTAATATTTAGGAATTGATCGAAATTGGATTAATTTACCACGTATTAGTGCTGAGTACGAGAGAGGGGTAGAGGAATTTATACAATTTGCACAACGTAATGAGGGTACAAGTGATGATGAAGTGAAGTTTAGATGTCCTTGTGTGAACTGTTTGAATGGGAGAAAGTTGAACGCAACCCAAATTAGAGAACATCTTATATGTGATGGTTTCTTAAGATGCTATACAACATGGATATGGCACGGCGAAGAAATGCACTTTTCGACTGACTCCCAAACTGAAAATGTTATTGATTCCACCATGGAAGAAGATCGACCGAATGAAGACAAATTAGAGGACATGATTCGCGATGTTGGCATAGAAAATTTTGCCAAAGCTCATGTGTATGAGACGATGTCGACTGATGCGGAAACACCTTTGTATGTCGGTTCAACTAAGTTCACACGTTTGTCAGCGGTGTTAAGGCTCATGAATTTGAAGGCGAGCAATGGATGGACTGATAAAAGTTTTACAGAATTGTTGACGTTGTTGAATGAAATGTTGTCAGATGGAAATACACTACCCACTCATAATTATGATGCAAAGAAAATTCTTTGTCCAATGGGTATGGAGTATAAAAGGATACATGCCTGTCCTAATGACTGCATTTTATATAGGAAAGAGTTTGAATTTTTGACTAAGTGTCCAAAATGTGGCTTATCACGATACAAGTCAAAAAACAATAGTGAAGATAATGGTCAGATAGAAAAAAATGGATCTGCTTTGAAAGTAGTTTGGTACCTACCAATAATGCCCAGACTTAAGCGTTTGTTTGCGAATCTCAAAGATGCTAAAAACCTTAGATGGCATGCAGATGAGAGAAAAATTGACGGGCTGCTTCGTCATCCAGCTGATTCAAAGCAATGGAAAAATATTGATCAACAATTCCCCCAATTTGGTAAAGAGTGTAGAAATCTTAGGCTTGGTTTAGCCACTGATGGAATGAACCCATTTCTGAGTACCAATCACAGTTGTTAGCCAATTATATTGATAATTTACAACTTATCTCCTGCATTGTGCATGAAGAGGAAGTACATGATGTTGTCTATGATGATATCTGGTCCAAAGCAGCCTGGAAATGACATAGATGTTTATCTAAGCCCACTAGTTGAAGACTTGAAGTTTTTGTGGGTTGATGGGGTTGAAATATTTGATGCATTCGCTTCTGAGACTTTTGTGATGCGTGCAATGTTATTTTTCACCATTAATGACTTTTCAGCTTATGATAATTTGTTAGGATATAGTGTCAAGGGTCATAAAGCATGTCCTATCTGTGAAGAAAACACTGCAGCTCATCAATTGAAACACGGAAGAAAGATAGTGTATCTGCGTCATCGGAGATTTCTAAAATGTAATCATCCATATCGAAGGTTAAAAAAGCATTCAATGGATATCAAGAGAGGGACGAAGCACCAAATCCACTTACTGGCCTTCAAATTCTTGAAAAAGTTAATAAAATACATCATGTATTTGGGAAAACATCTAAGAAGTCATCTGTAACGACCCCTTGGAAGAAGAAATCAATATTCTTTGATCTTCCATACTGGTCAAAGTTAGATCTTAGACATTGCATAAATGTGATGCATGTAGAGAAGAATGTGTGTGATAGCTTGATTGGTACATTACTCAACATTCAGGGAAAGACGAAAGATGGAGTGAATGCTCGTTTGGATTTGGTTGACATGAATATCCGAGAAGAGTTGGCACCCAAGGAGATTGGTAAACGTACTTATTTGCCCCCTGCATGTTATACAATGTCTAGACAAGAGAAGATAAGTTTTTGCCTTTGTTTAAAGAGTATCAAAGTACCACAAGGATACTCTTCAATATGAAGAGTTTAGTGTCGATGCAGGATTTAAAGCTTGTTGCCATTAAGTCTCACGATTGGCACGTCTTAATGCAACAATTGTTACCGGTGGCTATTTGTGGAATTTTTCCCAAAAATGTTAGGCATACCATAAACAGGTTGTGTTCATTTTTCTCGTTAATATGTAGTAAAGTCATCGATCCGACAAAGTTAGATGAACTTCAAGCCGAGATTGTTATCATCTTGTGTCAACTAGAGATGTTTTTCCCTCCATCTTTTTTTAACATCATGGTACATTTACTTGTTCATTTGGTTAGAGAAATCAAGATGTGCGGATCGGTATACTTAAGATGGATGTATCCTATTGAGCGTTATATGAAGATTTTGAAAGGATACGTTAAAAATCCATATCGTCCTAAAGGTTCAATGATTGAAAGGTATATTGCTGAAGAAAGTATCGAGTTTTGTTTAGATTACATGACATCAACGAATCCAATAGGAGTTCCTCACACATCATGGTTGAATAAATTTTCTACAAGTAAAAGCATCTGAGGTGTGCATGTGGTGACAAAAGATCGCGAAGAATTGTTGCAAGCGCATCTTTATATATTGAACAACACAAATGAGGTGATCCCTTTTTTGGAAGCACACAAAGCCATTGTTAAGAATAAAAATCCAAGACAATCAGAGAAATGGCAGTTGATGGAGCATAACAAAACATTTATGTCTTGGTTCAAATATGAAATTAACAAAGAGCCACATTCTTCTCAAACTTTATTGTGGCTTGCAAATGGTTTAAAGTTTGATGTCGTGTGTTGTACAGGTTATGAAGTCAATAATTGCACATTTTACACGAAAACTTTGGATGATAAAAGCACAGTACAAAATAGTGGAGTCAGTTTAGAAGCTGAGTCGCTTCAATTTTCCACATCAAAAGATCAATCTCCTGTACTTGGATCAATGAGATATTATGGTATAATAGAAGAGATATGGGAGGTTGATTACACCAAGTTTTTTGTTCCATTGTTCAAATGTAAGTGGTTTGACAATAAGAGTGGTGTGAAAATAGATGAATCGGGTATGACACTGGTTGATTTTCGAAAGGTGGGTTACCGAGACGAACCGTTTATCATGGTACATCAAGCACCTCAGGTTTTTTATGTCAAAGATCCTGCGTCTGACCATTGGTATGTCGCTCTTGAAGGTAAAAAATAAATTGAAGTTAACGAAGATAATCTAATTAATATTCATATTGTTGACAACCATTCATTTCAAACTACAACAAATTTGGATGACCAATCTCTAGTTGACGATGATGTACATGCAATTCGGTCAGATCATGATGAGGGAATATACATATGATGAATCCATATCTTTATATATGAATTTCCAATTTCTGTATAAGTATTTTATTAATATCACATAACTTTTATTTTTATATATTTCCTATGATTACTATTACATGTTTTGTTAAATTATATGATATTACATAAGTCTTTTATTAATATTTCATGTTGTTATTTATTTTGACAGATATATGGCTGATCATCCACATTCTTCAGGGGATGAGGCTTCCCCTACCAGATCCACTAGAGGACCCACCAGGATGAAATAACTTTTGATCAGAAAGAATAGTGGTGAAAGAACTCCAGTGAATGTGAACTTGATCACGGGTGTGGCAACTGGCCCCAATGCTGATGACTTCCGATCATACCTTGGAGTAGTGGCACGTGACAAGATTAGTATTCTGACTCAATCTTTTGACCATGTGTCCGAGGTTAGTATAGTTGATATTATTGAATTCCTCATTAACAAATATATATCCTATGAACTAATTAATTAAACATATGTGACAGGCAATTAGAAGCAAAGCACAAGGAACAAGTGCTCATAACAAAAACCCCCACCTATTATCTCGTGGTGGGTATAGGAAGCTTGAGGAGAAAATCCTCAAGCAAAAGGCAGATGCTAGACCACCATCTCAGGGTGGTAGCCCCCCTCAACCTCCTTATCCACCTTCTCGACATGAAAAATGGAAGTTGGCTCGTATGAGACCATCAGGCACCTACTCTTCTGACACTTCACGGGAAATTTCTGAAAGAATTATAAGTTATCACTGTTCCTAAAATAATAAGAATTTCATTTTACATACTACATTGAACTTTTTAAAGAATAATGGTGTTTTGTAATGTTACAGGACTCCTTGGTTGAGCAGAGCTCCCAAGGTCAATTCACTCCAGAGGGTCGCCATTATATTCTTACCGCTGCGATTGGACGACCTGAGCACCCTGGACGTGTACGTGCTACTGGGACTGGAGTAGGAATTCAAGATTATTTTGGGAGCTCTTCTCGTCAGACTTCATATGCATACAATGAAGAACAACAAGAAAGGATGACACAAGAGATCTCAAAAAAGCTTCGAGCAGACCTTACGGAGGAGATTAGGGCACAACTCACGGCACAACTCACCACACAGCTCAGATCAGAGCTCAGGACAGAGATCAGAGATGAATTGTATAGTGAGTTCAGCTCCTTGTTCCAGCAGTTGTTTGAGAACTATGGCATGCGCCTGATGCCATCTCCTGTACAGGAACAAGAACATGTTGTGCCTCCCACAGGTAAACTTCATAAACATTTATGTGCAATTATTTCTATCTTTTGTATAATGTAACATTTACTCTAACAGGGAGAAGCGGGAAAGGAAGTTGTTCTGCACCAGCCGTCCTAGGGGATGACATGGACGATGCTAGTCCATGTCTCCTATACATTTTAGACGATACCGAGACGGTCCTGGTAGCTCGTGGCACAATGTTCAAGGCAGCGACTGTTGTTCATGGTATGGAGCTATCAGAGGATGAGGTGAAGGTCTTAGTGGACGAAATGATAGTACCAGATGTCGAAGTTCCTCTGCCCATAGATGAGATTTTCACTGTGGCACATGCATTCCAAACTTTTATCGCTTGGTCTAAACATTTAGTTGGTTCAGTTTCTGACCCCTCGGTATGAAATTCTGCTTTACACTTCTCAATTTTAAAGTTTACATGTTATTTATATTAATTATCTTATTTTTCCATGTAACAACAGACGCAAGCACAGGAGAAAATTCCTCTATCTGAGGATGATCCTCTTGGTTCATTGCATCTACTTGCTGACATCCTTGAAGATAAGCCTTTGGAGGTTGAATATGATGCTAATGTATTTGGGAGACAATCTGAGGTCCCATTATACCTTCATAGCCAAGATGTCAGAGAGCTTGCGTCAGGAACACAAGAGTTGAATATTACAATTATTCAGCTATGGATGATGTAAGTCTATGAGCAATTATTTATATATAAAATTGATTTATATATCAAGTATCCTTATATCAAAGTTAATATTTGATTTTAGGTATATGTGTGGGATCAGTAACAACTTGGGACGCTCTGATGATTATGGATTCATTGATCCCCAATCCATTCATGAATCAAATGATTTTGATCAGATCAACACAAATCTCATTAGAAGTTTTGCAAGCGGCAAGAAAATATATTTTTTGCCTTATATATCTAGGTAAGTGAACTTTGCTAACATAATAAAGTTCCATATGTGATTTTAAAATATAATAGTTAAGTTATTATGAATTTCAGGCGCCATTGGCAGCTTCTTGTTATTTTTATGCACGAGAGCTATGCTTTATGGTTCTGCTCATTGCATAGGCCTCCTCCCACAAATCTCAGACAATTAGTTGATTGGTAAGAAATTCATATTGTTTGGACTTTCTTTTTTGTATAAATGAATGCTAAAACTCTTTTTTTATATATATGGTTCGATTTTAGCAAGTCTGATGATGGTTGGGAGATCAATAGTTAATAGAGAAAAGATTGCATGGATTTCTCTCAAGGTTTGACATATGCTAAAGCCATACTTTCTTATAGTTGTTTTGTTTTAATATTTTTCACTAACTATTTACAACTGTGATGACATATTGCAGTGTAACAGACAGAAAAGGTCATATGAGTGTGGATACTATGTAATTTATTGGATGGCCCATATTATTCGTTCTCATATCACAAGAAGCTGGGAAACGGTAATATTTAAATCTAACAAATTTTAATTTTTTCCATAATTTGGAATTCATATACACTAATTAATATCAACTGTCTTATGTAGAGATTCAAGACTACTACTCCAGTTCCTGAGAAGCCACTATCATTCATGAGGAAAGCTGCTGCAAAGTATATAGTTAGATTATATAATAGTTCTTAGTTACTAGATTTAAAATACATTTGAACATGTTGAAATGTTCTTAGTTATTAGTTATTAGACTTTGTACTTTTGTGATGTTGAAATACATTTGAATTTGTGTTTGATCTATTGAAATTGAATCTGTGTACATGTTTTGATATGCAGTTCTGTTTTTGTGGTAGTGGATATCACAAAAACAGACCTACTATTTAAAAAACCTGCAGGAGAATATGCCGCGGTTGTGGTAGAAAGTTCCACGGTTTTTTTTTTAAATTGACTTTTGGTCGCGGTTGTTGCACGAACCGCGGTCTAAATTGACTTTTTACCGCGGTTCCAACCGCGGCATATAATGCTACAATTTTTTTTTAAAAAAAACAGGGGTTTAGGCCGCGGGTGTATTAGGAATCGCGGTCTATTCCCCATCAACCGCGGCCTAAAGTCCCAAACTTTTTACCGCGGCTGAATATGCCGCGGTTCAGAAACCGCGACGTATAGTCAAAAACAATTGAGGTCGTTTCCCTTCACTGCACTAGTGTGCGATGTGCTCTTCCATTCTCTTTACCAAGGCATGATGTCTTTCTTCAAATTCCATCGACCTCCATCGCTCCTCTTGCTCCTCGATGTAATCCTCCATTTGTTTTAACATGGCTTGATATTCTTCTTCAGCTTCTTCTAGCTTCGAGCGCTCTTGATTCAACTCCGCCTCAAATGTTGTACCCATTTCCTTCACTTGATGCCCCACTTCTTGTACTTGAACTTACGCTTCTCTTAGTCTTTTCAGGGCTTCCCGCTTATCTCTTTTGGCTTCTTTGTAGAGTTGTTTCTACTGTCTGCCTTCTTCTAAAGCCACATTCTTCTCATTCACTCTCATGGCTAACTCTTTACTTGCGGCTGCAAGATCCTGCTTCACTTGGAATGTATAATCCCTCTCAGCCTTCTGGCTTTTAACAATGTTTTCATAAGCCCATGACTTTTCTTCATTATCATTCCTCATATCCACAAAATCGTTATGCGCCCTTTGTAATTCCTTTTCCAACTTAGCATTCCTCACCCTCAATTTCTCCATCTCCGCCTTCAACTGTTTCACCTCTTCCTTCTCTAGGACTTGGGATGGTTCTTCACTAACCGGTTGATCACTGATTGGCTTGAAAGGCAATTTGACTTCCTTTACTTTCTCTAGAATCCAGGTGTGATAACTAACCCTGTTATCCACCACTCCACTCCTCAAATCCCTTTCGGCTCGCACAACATTTTCCCAAGCGCTTCTAACTTTCCTCAACATTTCAGTGCAAAGCCCGTCCTCATAGTAGATGAAGAATGCTGTGAGATAGTCTGGTGAGGGTGCCCCCTTTATGGGATGCCCGAATTGCCTTTGAACCAAAATAGGGTTGTAATTGATGCAATATCGGGCACCTATGAAAGGTACATTAGGAAAATTGCCACAATGTTGGATAGACGGTTTAACCCCAAGCCAAGGAAGACGCCATTTTACCTTTCCCTCGTTCAAACCAGCAAAGAAATGGGCCCACTCATTTCCCCCCTTGTCTTCAAGACCCTGGCACGACGGATCCTCCGATGGGCACCTGATATCAACCGCCCCCTTAAACATGCGGGCAGTCATCCATGCATACAACGCCGGCAAGCAACATAGGATTCTCCTCCCTTTTCTCTCGTGGCAAAAACTCATGGTCCCATACACATCTGCGAGGACTGCTGTTACGGGGTTTTCTGATCTCGTCTTTCTTGCCACGAAGACATTAATAGCGGCATAATCCACAAAGTCTTCCATTTTGGGAAACAAAACGACGCCATACACAGTAAGGGCTAACACATCCATGAAAGTTTCCCAATCTTCCTTATCAGCCAAGTGATGCAAGTATTGTTCCAGATATTCATGTGTCAACCCGCGCACTTGATTCCTCGTTACCATCCTGTCTTTTAATTCTTTAGGGTGCAATTTCATGATGGCCGCAATGGTAGGGATAGAGGCGTGATGCTCCAAATGCTGATACGGCTTGGTGCCCTCTAGTGGCAGGCCCAGGATATGCTCAAATTCTTCTACAGTCGGCGCCAACTAGAAGTCTTGAAAGGTGAAACATCTCAACGGATGTTACCAAATGACAAAGTAAAACTAACATGACTAACAAAATGTGCATGCACAGTATGAAGATGATGCATGACAATATAACAAAGTAAAACTAACATGACTAACAAAATGTGCATGCACAGTATGAAGATGCAATGACATTGTTATTTATTTTTATTAAAAACCAACAGCGTGAGGGCTACGGGAATGCAAATTTCTCCCTTTGTGCCCTAATAAAGGTTCGGCGCTTCAGAATTGAGGTCCAGTTTATGCAATCTCACTAGTATGGTTCCCTAAACCTAGAGGTCAATGGTCACTAGAGCCATGGCCCCCTCCACAGCATCTCCACAACAGTCGAGTAATCAACTAGGTGCAGAGACACAAATGAACATAACAAACTCTAGTTGAGGTTCTCACGATAGCCAAACAGGCAGTATGGCCCAAGTGGCACCGCTACACAACCCCTCTATTTCTAAGCTGCACTTAGACCCGGGTATAGAGCCTCACTCAATAGATGCATAATATGTGTGTGTGTGTGTGAAGGGAGAATGCAATGCACCCAAACCCTCACCTGCAAAACAACCAGAAGATTCTCAAGCAGATATAAACATGTTTTCTATCCTAGGGTTCAATATAGAATAATTAAAACAATTCACATACAATTATTCCAAATATCAAACAAAGATAAAGAAAAGGGGGAAGAAAAAACATAAAGCAAAACCACATCGAACTCGCGCATCTAATTAAATGGCCTGACTCTCTAGCGTCCCCAGTGGAGTCGCCATCTGTCGCAATCAAAAATCGCGACGGGACGACGATCCAAAAAGAAAACGATTTTTGAAAGAGAGTTTTTGGAGTCGCAACCATAGTTTATTCTGGAAAACTACGGAAAAACCATAAAAAGGATAAGGCGGTCTATGAAAAACCAGACTCTGGTTTCGGGAGTCGGTTACGTGTAGGGAAGGTATTAGCACCCTACACGTCTAACCCGAAGGCAGTACCTTTAATTAAATACGCGAATAAAATGTGGTTTTCAAAATTGTTTAACTTCCCTTAAAAAGAAAAATAAAATAAAACTCTAAAGAAAACAAAATATTTTTGTGTTTTTTGTGCCCGACAAGGATTTACCTTGCTCCTACTATTCTCAGTCAAACTGAGAAATCAGGGTTACTTAGTTCTATAAGAAAGATTGTTTGTTTGAAGATGTTTTTAGTTTTTGAAGATTTTATATTTTTTTTGGCATTTTTAATATAAAAAGGAGAAAGGCTTTTAGCACAAGGCTTACGCGAGCGGTCGCACGTGTTCTTTAAACCTTTAAAAACATATTTGTGTTATTTTTGTGAAAGAATAGGAAAAGGCTTTTAGCACAAGGCTGACGGAATGGTCGCACGTGTGCTTAAACCATTTAAAGTATATTTTTGTTGATTTTTGGAAAGAAGAAGAAAAAGGTTTTCAGCATAAGGCCGACGGAATGGTCGCACGTGTGCTTAAACCTTTTAAAATAATTTTTCTTTTATTTTCGAAACAAGAAGAAAAAGGTTTTCAACACAAGGCCGACGGAATAGTCGCACGTGTGCTTAAACCTTTAGAATAAAGTTTTATTGATTTTTCGAAAGAGAAAGAAAAAGGTTTTTTAGCACAAGGACGTCGCGAACGGGCACACGTGTGCTTAACCTTAAAACATAAAATTTTTATTGATTTTTGAAAGAGAAAGAAAAAGGTTTTTTAGCACAAGGACGCCGCGAACGAGCACACATGTGCTTAACCTCAAAACATAAAATTTTTATTGATTGTTGAAGGAGAAAGAAAAAGGTTTTTTAGCACAAGGACGTCGCGAACGGACACACGTGAGCTTAAACCCTTTTTTTGAAATTAATTTTGTTGTTTTTTCAATATTTGTTTAAAAGTAGATAAAATAAAATAAAATAAATAGGTAAATAACTAAATGAAAATAGATAAATGAAATAAAAAGGTAAATACTAAATGGAGATAAAAGGTAGAGAAATAAAATAAAATAAACTAAAAAATCAAAGATAAAATAAAAGAAAAATAATATGTAAAAAGACTTGGTGGTGCTTAAATAATAAGAGGGGTGTACAAGCCTAATTTGGCTCTTACAACTAGACTAAGCCAAAACCCAAGTGCAAACGAGTGTGACTTATCAAAAACTAGGGTGCAGAAGCAAAAGGTTAGGTTTTTATTATTGTTATTATTTGTTTTTATATATTATTATTATTATTTTTTTTTAATAAAAGATGTCAAGAAACGGCCCAAGACCCAGGCCCACAGTTTTGCTTCAGAAATCTTAGGGGGTCCGCCCCTTTCATCTCATTTCACTCAAACCACGAGACCCCGCAACCAGGAACCCTAGGGAGAGGTTGCCTTTCCTTCCATGTGTGAGCCACCGCCTCCGCCAAACTGGCTGCCGTTATCCGCGAGATGAGCATTGTCAACATCACCAATCATTTCTAGTGACACCGACTATCACCAGGTCCGACGTCCTCCACCGCCAACACAGTCAGCTACCGCAAGCCGCCCTTGGGCCAGCCTCTCCTGGCCACTCCGGCGCGATCGACTCCTTCGTCTCCCAGTCGAATGCCATGAATCTCGGCCTAGGGCGTCACACACGACCCCGCTCACCACTGGGAGCAACGCCGGCCACGGCACGGAGCCCTTCACTCACTCCCCTCTCTTCTCCTAGTTCGTAACCGCCACCGTCTACGAAACTGGATGTCGTCGCTGTAGATTGAGGTTTCATCCGCGTCGTTGTTCCTCTCAAATGCGAGACCAAACCCTTGATTGGGTTTGTATATTTACGGCGTCGCTGCCATTGGAGCCCTTAATCACCGCTCACACCACTGCCGGGTTGGCGACTTGAGAAACTGACTTTCTGATTTTGCTTAGTTTCCTCCATGTGTTTGTGGCTTTGCGTCGTTTTCGTTTTCTATTGTAGGTGAAGGAGAAACAGGGGCGAATGGTAGTTGACGCAGGGGTGAAGGAAAACAAGGGCTAGTTGAACCTATTGTAGATGGGTTGGTGCGGTGGTGATGAGAAATGTAGTGGAGTGGTTCGGAGGAATGAGGCTTGGTGTTGAGCCAAAAAGGGATCCTAGTATCAATGCGGCTATGGTGAGGACAAAGAGAAGAATGTTGCTGCTGCCAGAGTTTGGATGGATGAAGCTAAAGAACGATTGTTTGCGAAGGTAAACGAGAAATAGATGTTCCGGTTTCCATCAGGAGAATTTGGCCTGGCTTGGTGATTGAAGTCTGGTAAGAATGAGTGATGAAGCTTTGGAAGATAGATGTTGGGGTATCTATTTGCAGGTTTGGGTTAAAGAGAGAGCATTGGTCTCTCCCGATTTGCTTTCAAGGTTGTTTGAATGTTGGCTTCATTTTACGCAGAGGAATCAACTCCTCTGTTGATGATTGGGGATGAACAAAGCCGCAACCAATTTGGGGGGTTTGAGTTTTATGATTATTTGATAATTTTGCTAACTATTCCATGATGGTTTGTTAAGCTCGGTCGAAGACGGTGATGGAGAAAAGGAAAAACATATGGTAACCGTATTTAAACAGAGCAACCACACACATGCAACGAAGCATACCATCTAACAAGAACAGTATATGACAACACTAATGAGGGAGGTGATACTTACCTCTCGAAGCTTCCTTTGTTACTGTTATCTTTTGCTAGTCTTGCTTCTTTCTCCTATAGTGAATGAATGCAGTTGCAGATGTCGGTCAGAGAGGGGCAAAAGGCCTCCAAAGTTAGTGGTCGGCCCCGGTTAATGTGATGGTGAAGGTGAACCTGCTAAGAGTGATCCCCCTTCTGGAGAAAAGAAAATCGTCTTTTTGTTCTCCAGCCCCTTTGTCCTTGGTTCCAGGTGTGTGTATTACCCTCCTCCTCGAGGTGTCCTTCTTGGCCTGCAAAAACCAAGTTGCCTCTACCAAAATCAAAACCGCACCTGCCATCTCCAAACGCGGACACAAATCGTTTTTTCTTGTCCCCTTTTGTCGTGTTGCACACGTCCTCACCTACGCTTCAAGTATTTTTGCTCCTCTTTTCTCTTTTCTCTTTTTTTTTTTTTATCTTTGTTTTTTTTTTTTTTTTTTTGACTAACTTAATTATATATAAAAAGTAAAGACAAAACTAAAAATGAGAATTATGAAAAGAAAAATAAATAAAAAAAGAAAAATGAAAATAAGATAGGGTACTTAAAATAAAAATAAAAAAAAAATAAAAAGATGGAATAAAAATTAAAACAAGTAAATGAATAAATAAAATGAAAACCAGGATAAAAACGTAAGACTAAAAATTAATCCGAACCAAATTTGGTATTGAAAAAGTTTAACACCATGTGTTGCATGCTACCGAATTTATAAGAATTGGTCTACAAATATATGTCTTTAAATTGTTCAAATATAAACTAACAACATGTTACTCCAACATAGCCAAAAACTTCCCAATGAAAACGTTTGATCTTGCATAAACATCTCAATTCACCTACGAAAATCTTTAGAAATATGTCGTATCATATCAGATTATGATAAATAATCCCTTTTACATCTAAAAGGAGAATATCAATAAAAAATCATAAGGATTATATATCCCAAACTAATTTAATGAGATATTCTATGTAATTATCTTTACTAATTTTTCTTTAATACCCTTTGGTCATAATTATCTTTAACTCTGAAAGTGAATGGTGTAATTCTACTTTTGTTTTCAACAAAAGTACTTTTCCGATGTCATTAACTGCTATTGAATATTTTATGTTACGTGTTTACTACACTTGTAAATATAAATTACGTATTGTTGCTTAATCGGAAAAAACTCAAATAATCTTCATCCCACAATCATTATTATTGTTGTCACCACCACTTTCATCATAGCCGTTGCTGAAAAGGAAGAAGAAGAAAGAAACAATACTGCAGAAGAAGAGAGAAAATGCAGATAAATTTTGTAAAGAATTTTTAAACGCATTTTATATTCTTTGAAAAAGTTCTTTCCAAAATATATTTCATGTAAAAATACCTCAGAAAACTCATTCCAAAAAAAAAATATTATATACATTTTGAAAATTATTTTCAGAAAATTCCATTTCGAAAAGTTTGTTCCAGAATGTATGAAATACATTCTGTAAATTTTATTCCAGAAATTTGATTAAGATATTTGATCTTGGAAATTTTGTTCTAGAAATTGTGGGGTGCCAGAAGTTAAAAGCTCCCATCTTGCATCTCATAATTTCTGTTTGCACTCCTATATTTTCTAAAATGATTGTTATTTCATCTTTCTCCAAACCTTTGTAAGTTTTATGAAATTTTTGAAACATGATTTCTAGAACATAACTTTTTTGGTAAATAGCAGTGACGCATGGTTAGTAATAATGGGAGTCGAGAAAAAAAAAAGTTAACACTTATTCTAGAAAGTTCTTTATAAAACTTATGTTATATGTTTAAGAAAAATTCTTTCGAATTACATTTCATATGAGGTATTCTAAAACAATATTATTTATCTTTTGAAATATATGATCTCAAAATTTTATTCTAAAAATTTCTTTTCTTAACACATGAAATGTTCCTGAAAACTTATTTTGTAAAATATTATATATAATTATATTAACGAAAAAATATATTTAAAAAATGTTCCATAAAAGTCATTTAATATTATTGTCATAAATTGACTAAACAATATTAATAGAAATATTCGTTACTTATATTATCATATATTCATATGATATAGATTTAAATATCGTTAGTTAAATATAAATAGTTTGAATATATATGATAGTTATTTTTTATATTATATATTAATATAATAATATATATAATTAATCTGTTTAAATATTAAAATACTGTTATTTTATAACACATACGGTAAATTTTTATTATTTATTAATACTTTTTTATACTTTCCATTTTATAACAAATTTTGTGAACCTAAATATCTTATAAATATATACGAGGTTCACGCTTCTTAAGGTATTCCAATTTACCTTTTTAAAGGTTCACTTTTTCACTAGTGGAAAAATGTTGTTTAACGTCGGTAAATAAGTTATAAATTGAACGTTGGTTTTTATAGCAAACGACGTCTATGATATATTAGACGTCTGTTCTGTCTGAAATCGACGTCCAAGGGTCTGAGGTAGGCGAGAAGACAGTCTTTCCTGTCCCATTGACGTCGGTTGTGACAGAGGCTGACGTCTACCTGGCTGCAATTAATGCTCTTCACCTAATTCGCAGGCGCTTAGACGTCACGTAGTCAAAAAACCGACGTCTATAATGTCTGGAAGGCGGGAAGATAGTCAATTTCTGCAACATAGACGTCGAACTTCTGAGGATGTGACGTTTATGTTACTGTAATTAATGTTATTCACCAAACTCACAGACAATTCGACGTCCAGTAAAGGGGAACCGACGTCTAAAATGTTATAGACGTCGGCGTCGCAGGACAAACGTTGTCTACTTCCCTGACAGGAAATAAAACGTCAATTCAATCAGCGCCGTAGACGTCGGCGCCCATTGTGTCTGACATCTAATAGGCAGATTAAAAGTTTTATTCGACGTCACATTACTAATATAACCGACGTCTACATGACTATAGACGTCAGTTTCTGTAGTAACCCACGCCTCATTTCATGTTAAATAAACCGCAGACTCGGAGGAGTTTCACGGCATTGCAGTTTCGCCTTGCAGACTCGTCTCATTTAATCGTCTTCCTTCTCTCCTTTTTCTCTCTTGCGCCATTACATTCTAGTTTCTGATAACATCATCTTCTTCCTCCTCTCCTTTTTCTCTCTTGCGGAATTGCATTCCAGGTGCGTGTTTTCTTATTTAAACCGTTTAAACTTTGTTTAGACCGATTATATTAGTCTTCTGGTTCAACTGATTAAAATTTGTTTTCCTTGTGTTGTGTTTTAGTGCAGTTTTGTTCCTCTCTTGGGGTAACGCAGTACCACATTCTTCCTTTGCTAGTTTCCTCCCAGAAAAAGTGGCGTCTTTTGGATTTCTCATGGCGTTTCAACCCAAAAACGACCCTGGGTTGTTGCCTAGTTATCGTTTCACCGTAATTTTTCCCTCTTGCGGTTGAAAATGGAACTAGGCAAGAACCCAGGTTCGGTTTTAGGTTGAAATGTCATGAGAAATTCAAAAGACGCAAGCTTTTTTTCAGGGGAAACTAGCAAAGAAAGAGTGTGCTACTAGGCTATCCAAAGACAGGAACAAAACTGCACTAAAACACAACGACTATATTAGACGTCGGTTATTGCATACACTGACGTCTATAGTGACATTAGATGGCGGTTAGTGACATGTTCGATGTCTTTATGTGCTCTTAGACGTCAGTTATTGCTTTCTCCGACGTCTATATATTGCCTTTAGCTGTCGATTTACACGCCTGCACCGACGTTTAGTGACGTTGGACATTGCACTAACTGACGTCTCTTATGTGGATGTTCGACGTCTCGTTAACGTCACCGGTATAGACGTCGGTTGTGAAGAAGACGTTAAAAACCCAAAATAACCAACGTTAAACAGCGTTTTTCACTAGTGTTTAAAAGTTCAAGCTTGCTTTTAAATTCCGGTAATGTATTTTATTGGTTTCAAAAATTTTATTTTGAAAATTTTGAAAATAAAAATTAACGGAACATTATATCACATGAAAACTTTAGAAAGAGGAAGTTTGAATAAATTTTCAAATATTTTTCATAAAATAATGTTTAATATTTCTTTTAAGGTTAGAAAGCCGATAATAGTTATTAAATATTTAAGTATTTAAAATAGTATTTAGAGAAAACTTTTAAAAACAAAAAACAATATGACACATTCATTTTTATACTCATTTTTTTTTCTTAAACATTTTAGGGGTTTTACTTATCACCATTACAACGAATTTAACCATATACAACTAACCTATCTAATTAAAATGAGTATAACTATTTTTAGTATAAATTAATCTAATTGACTAGAAAAAAAAAAGTGTTTTACATATTAACTTACATACACTTTCAAACATAGCTTTCAAGCTATATTTTTTTAACAACCCAGAAAAGTAAACTTTCAAGTTTCAAGAGCAACCTTTTCAAAACTATGTTTTCTTCTTTAGCATCACTTCCATCATCTTTACTAAGTTTACCTTATTAAGGTGGGTCTTCAATAGTTTACAACTTATGGTGTCCACCATATAAAAATTTTATCATTCATTATAGTTTTTTTTCTTTATAAAAAAAAAGAAAAAGACACTAGTGGGAAAACGCTGTTTAACGTCATCTCATAGACGTCTATTAGAGCTCCACCGACGTCATATGATGACCGGTGGCATTACCGTAAATAAGATGGTAACCTAGACGTCGGTTTCAAGGTAATACGACGTCTATTAAGCAGTACCGTCAGCTCTGTCGTAAACCGACGTCCAATGTAATGAGGTAGGCGAGAAGACAAACTTCTCCTGCGCATTTAATGTTGGTTGTGATGGGGGACCGACGTCTACTTGGGTGCAGTTAATGCTGGTCACCTGATTCCCAGGCTATTAGACGTCAGGTTGTCAAAAACCGACGTCTATGGCCTGTCCGTAAGGCGGGAAGACAAAAATTTTATGCAAAATAGACGTCGCATTTTTGGGTGCGCAACGTCTATGTGCCTGTAATTAATTATGTGCATCAAACTCCGAGGCACTTCAACGTCCGACAACAGAAAATCAACGTATATATTATTATAGACGTCGGCGCCCCTTCACAACTGTCGTCTACGTCCCTGACAGGAAGTGAAACGTCAATCGGTTCAGCACCCTAGACGTCGGTGCCCCTTCACAACCGACGTCTAATGGGCATTCAAAAAGTCAGTTTAAATGTTAACTTGGTCGTCGAATTAGTTAGACAATCGACGTCTAGATTACTATAGACGTCGGTTTTGCATGCAACCGACACTCAATTTCATTTTAAATAAACTGCAGACTCTTCACGGCATTCAGTTTCTGATATCATCTTCCTCTCTTCTCTTTTTTCTCTTATTTCTCTCTTGCGGCATTGCATTATTGTTTTTGATATCTTTATCGTCTTCCACCTCTTCTTTTTCTCTCTTCCGGAATTGCATCCCAGGTGGTTTTTTTTTTATGCTTACCGTTTAAACTTTGTTTAGTCTTTCATCGATTATCTTCTGGTTCAACTGATTAAAATTTGCTTTCTTTGTGTTTTGTTTTAGAGCAATTTTGTTCCTTTCTTGGGGTAACGTAGTAACACATTCACTATTTGCTAGCTGCCTCCCAGAAAAAATGACGTCTTGTGAATTTCTTTTGGTCGTTTCAACCCAAAAACGACCCTGGATTGTTGCCTAGTTATCATTTCACCGTGATTTTTCCCTCTTGCGGATGAAAATGGAACTAAGCAACAACCCAGGTTCGGTTTTGGGTTGAAATGCCATAAGAAATTCAAAAGACGCAAGCTCTTTTTCGGGGGAAACTAGCAAAAGGAGATTGTGCTACTAGGCTATCCAAAGACGGGAACAAAACTGCACTAAAACACAACCACTGTATTAGACGTTGGTTAATGTATACACTAACGTCTATAGTACCTTTTAGACGTCTGTCAGTGTCATTTTCGAAGTCTTTAGTGCCTCTTCGACGTTGGTTATTGCTCAGACCGACGTCTATATAATGTCTTTAGACGTCCAGTTCCAACGTTTAGTGACGTCGGACATGGCACTGACTGACATGATTATAGACGTCGGTTATATTCATGTCCGACGTCCCATTGACGTCACCGGCAATGATGTCGGTTGTTTAGTAGACGTTAAAAGACCAAAATAATCGACGTTAAACATCATTTTTCCACTAGTGAGAAAAAGAAAGAAAACAAACAATAAAGAGAAGAAACATAGGATACTTTCATCATCAGTACTTCCCTCAACAAAACCTAAAGGAAGATAAAAGCCTCCCGCCAAAACAAGCTCAAAGAATTCCTAATAGCTATGATACCACCCAAAAACATATAACCAACAAATGACACGAAGGTTTATTACATCTAAAGTCACAATTATATACATCTTCTTTTAACAATTTTTGACAATAGATTACGTGTCACTATTTTATTGGTTCGTATATTTGAAAAAGAACAATTACAAACTACCATGTAAGTGTTGTAAAAAAGTAGTAAAAAAAAAGTTGTTAAAAAACTTTTTTCTTCTTTTAAAGTGTCTTATCTCTTATCATTCCCATTGAAACTAACTTCCCAGAACTTGTTGGATTCCCTAGAATTGACATCGCTCTCTATTTCCTTGCCCTTGTTGAAGATCTCCATGGTTTTCAATGGGCATCATTTTTTCTTAGGTTTAAATCCTTTTTTGGTCCCTAAGTTAAAAGCTGGTATTCAGTTTAGTCCCCCATTTTAAAAATGTAAACCTTTGGTCCCTATGATGTTCAAAATGTATCAAATCAGTCCTCTCCGTCAAATTTTAGGAAGAAATTTGCTGGCATAAACCTAAGAGAATTACTATGGAAGGCTGCAACATCAACAAGCCCTAAAGCATGGGAGTTAGTAATGAGACAAATCAAGGAAGTTAATCAAAAACCGTTAATGGATAGGACTGATTTGATACATTTTGCACATCATAGGGACCAAAGGTTTACATTTCTAAAAGGGGGGACTAAACTGAACACCAGCTTTTAACTTAGGAACCAAAAAAGGATTTAAACCTTTTTTCTTATGATTGTTGAAACTTGGTTTCGTCAACAAACA
The DNA here is from genome assembly GCA_027742785.1 of Vigna reflexopilosa. Classification (NCBI taxonomy): domain Eukaryota; kingdom Viridiplantae; phylum Streptophyta; class Magnoliopsida; order Fabales; family Fabaceae; genus Vigna; species Vigna reflexopilosa. The sequence continues at coordinate 20,882,837 of CM050930.1, read as the reverse complement.
CCAAAAAGAGAAGGACAACAACCACCACCCCCACATAGATAAAAGCAACACTAAAATATATATACAATGAATGAGAAAACCACCATGCCTAAAGTTGTTTCTTTTTATGTGACTAATCGTGCAATCATTTTAGACATGTGGTTGGGAACATACACCAATCAAAATATCACAAACTAGATCATAAATATTTATTAGAAATCCATGCCTAAGCTTTAATTTGTGTAACCGAACAAATATCCTCAACATCTACTACTGCATTTATGAAAATAATGTTCCTATGAATCTAAATGCTCAAAACTATTGCCACCCACATACTTTTCCACACTATATTAGGGTTCTTATTTAAACAAAGATTTTCAAATTGGCAAAAATGTATTTTGTATTAAAAAGTTTAAAGAATAATTCTGATGTATTATTTCAAAGAGTATAATACCATATATCTATATACAAGAATCCTATAATTCTTCATCTATTAAAGGAAACTTGAATAGAAACTCATTAAACAATCTTTTTGACACTCCTAAAGTGAGAACATCAACCAACTGCAATTCTGATCTTATACAAAAGGAAAGAAAATTATTTTAGCTTCAAGCTTCTCTTTGATGAAATGTCTATCAATCTCCACATGCTTTGTTCTATCATGTTGCACATGATTGTAAGCAATTGCTATAACCGAAGTATTGTCACAGTACAAACTCATAGCTTCATTTGGTTTAAAGCCCAAATCTGATAGCACATTTTTAATCCACAAAAGTTCACATACACCTAGTGTCATGCCTTTGAATTCTGCTTCAGCACTAGATCTTGCTACTACATGTTTTTTACTCCTCTAAGTTACAAGATTTCCTCCTACAAAAATAAAGTATCCAGAAGTAGATCTTCTATCATCTTTTGAACCTACCCAATCTGCATCATTGTATCCCTCTACCTGTAAGTTTCCATGATTTGAGAACAAAATTCCTTCAGACTTCAAATATCTCAAAATCCTCTCAATAGCATCCATATGAAGCTTTCGTGGGTCATGCATAAATTGACTAACAACATTCACTACATAGGTGATATCTAGACGTGTATGGCACAAATAAATTAATTTTCCTACCAGTCTTTGAGCATTGAAAGAGTTTATGATTTTGCTCAATTGGTGTATCAACTGTTTTACTCCCAAACAATACAGTTTCTAATAGTAAGTCAATAGTATATTTTCTTCAGCATAGGAAAATATCATGTTTTGATATAGCTACTTCAATACCCAAAAAATACTTGAGGTTTCCAACTTGTTTCATCTCAAATTCAGATGCAAGGTATTGTTGTAAACTAGAAATCTCATCTTGGTCATTTTCTGTAACAATCATATCATCGACATATATAATCAAAGCTGTAATTTTTCCTTTTCCTCTCTTCAAAAGTAAGGTGTGATCAAAGTTACTTGCTCTATAGCCAAAAGCCTTCATAGACTTGGTAAACCTTCCAAACCATACTCTTGAGGATTGTTTGAATCCATATAGAGCCTTCTTTAATTTGCAAACCTTCATTCCAAATGATTTTGTCATGCCTGGTGGAGAATCCATATAAATTTTTTTTGAAATTTCTCCATAAGGAAAACATTTTACTCATCAAATTGTAGAAGAGGTCAATCTTGGTTTGCTGCTAGCGACAAAAGTATTCTCACAGTGTTAAGCATGGCTACTGGTGTGAACGTCTCTTGGTAATCTACACCATAAGATTGAGTGTAACCTTTAGCCACAAGTCGTGCTTTATACCTCTCAATAGTTCCATCAATTTTATGCTTAATTGTAAATACCCATTTGCAGCCCACAATTTTCTTCCCTCCTAGTAAGGACACAAGATCCCAAGTGTTGTTTTTTCTAAAGTTGTCATCTCAGCAACCATTGCTTTAGTCCATCTAGGATTTGCCAAAGCTTCTTGTATATTACTAGGAATAGAAATTGAAGATAATTGAGATACAAATGATGCATATGATTGGGATAACATGTGAGATGACACATATTTACTAATGAAATATTTAACTTTGGCTTGGAGGTCTGGTTCATACTTAGTTGGAGGTTGACCACGGTTACAATATGGTGGAAGATTATATTGAACAATAGTAGACTCAGTGTTTGGTGTGTTAGTGGTCTCACGCAGACAAGAATCAATTTCATGATCGGTTTCATATAAATTAGTATTATCAAGGGTAGGACCAAGAGAAACAATTTCATGATTAGTTTCATCTACATTAGTATTATTAGAGATAAGATCAGAAGGTACCTCTAAAGAGTCAAGGCGAACCTGTGGTGAAGATTGAGACAATTGGTCATGATCAGAAGATACTGTATTATCCTGAAAAGAAGTGTCCATATCTAGGATTGGCTCACTTCCTGTAGAATGATCCTCACACGATAATTTATCTTCACAATATAATTTTATTTGGGATATCAAACGTACTAACATCATGATTATGCACTTCACTTTCATTACCCTTCTAAAGTGTAGAATCAACATAAAAAATTTCATGCTCATTAAATGTCACATCCATAAAGATATAAAATTTCTTTGATAGTGGATGGTAAGCACAATAACCTTTTTGAGTTGATCCATACCCAACAAAAATACATTTGATAGCTCTTTCTTCAAGCTTTGTACGTTGATGTGAGTGTAAGTGAACATATATAACTCATCCAAAAACATGAGATGGTAAATGAACTATGGAATGAAGGATACAATGATCAAACAACACATCAAAAGGACTTCAAAAGTTAAGCACACTAGAAGAGGTTCGATTAATTAAATAAACGACAGAGCTCATTGCCTCACCCCATAAATGAGATGGGACATTACGATCTATCAAAACTGATCTTGTCATTTCTAATATATGTCTACTTTTCCTCTCAGCCACTCCATTTTGTTGTGGTGAATAAGGACATGTAATTTGATGCAAGATGCCTTTAGATTTCATGAACTCTATTAATTCAGTCTTAAAATATTCCCCTTCATTGTTTGATCCAATGACCTTAATAGATGTGTTAAATTGTGTAACGATCATATGATATAAGAAACGAACCATATCATACGTATCACTTTTATGTTTAAGCAAATATACCTAGGTTACCCGAGTATAATCATCAACAAAACTGATAAACCACGTTTTTCCATTATATGTAGAATGTGGGGCAAGGCCCCAAAAATCTGTGTGAATTAATAAAAAAGGAAAACCAATTTTTTATTGCTTAAAGAAAATACAACATGATGACTTTTTGTCATAACACAAGTTTCACAAAGAAAATCATAAATATTGCATTTATGAAATAATGATGGAAATAATTTTTTTAAATAACCAAAAGAGGGATGTCCTAACCGTCTATGCCATAACCAAATTTTCTTTTTGTTTTTATCTTGTATGTGATCATTCTCAAGACAAGTCAACGCTCTTTTATGGGTTTGTTGTGAGACATTTTCAACATAATACAACCTTTCACTCTCTCTAGCACTAGCAATCTTGATGTTCTGAAAAAGACAATGGGTTGGGTAAAACAAGGCAACTCGAGAATGTGATTTGGTTAAATTGTTGACGGAGATAAGATTACAGATTAATGTAGGAACATATAAAACATTAGGAATCGATAAGGAGGGTGAGAGAGATATAATACCCACACCTTCAATAGGAGATGAGACCCCATTGGCATTAATAATAAAAAATTTAGAACATTTAGAGTAAAAATTAGTAAATATATGAGGATCACAAGTCACATGATCAGCAACACCTGAATTAATTATCCAATCACTACCCTTAGTAACAACATAAAGATTAAGGGTAGAGTTATATATACCTGACATGGTCACAAATCCGGCAGCAGTAGAAATATAACTCTTGGAAGCCGCTGAAGTCCCATAATCATGTTTCTTCGATTGATTTTTATCAGAAGGAGCCATCAGAAATATTAAAAACAAAGCATTGATTCCTATATTATAGAGGATATCAGTGTTTGCCTTTGATACCATATTTAAAAGTTGGTTTAAATCCTTGGATGGTCCTCATATTTGTATGGGAATCTCAAGTGGGTCCTCATATTTTCAACTGTCTCAATTAGGTCCTAATATTTGTAAAATTGAGCCAATTGGGTCCAAATATTTGAAAATTTTAGTCAATAAAGCCTTGTCCGTTAAATCTTCACAAACAGCATTAACAGCGGCTGACGTGTTGCACGCTGATGTCAAAGTGTTTGATTATGTGGAATTTTTATTTAATTTGAGACATTATGACATGACAAAGGGTTTTACTTATCTTCAGATTAGGATCTTCCACCGTCGGCAGTCACCATTTTCACCATCACGGCTGCTCCCTCTTCAACCACAGTTTGCAATCAGTCCTTGCATCATCCAAACACAACAACGGACCACTCAATATCAGATCCCTAACCTGCAGAGAAGCTCATATGAACAACCCCAAAAATCCCCCATCGAAACTGAGAGATTGCCACTGATATGCTGGAGGACGAAAACCCTCGTCGCCGTAGAGACATTGCCACTGAGACGCCCACTGGCCCAAAAATCGTCGCGGTCCACCGTTTCATCTCCTTCTCCGTCCTCATTCTCCGCGCATGGATTTTTGAGCATTTCCTTCATCCGTAAAACCTCTCATATCTATCAACCTTTATCTTCTGGTTTTTAAACTTTTGGATCCAACATCACTGTGGTTGTTTAATCTGGTTGGCATTTTCTATTTTTCACAGATAATGGAGGAATTAACGTTCATGAATGTACACTTACAGAGTGTTAGTAGTATGTTACTAACACAAAAACCTTCATAAATGTAAAGTTACAGAATTTAAAAAGAAAATGTAGAACATAACCTAAATTTTGGTAAAGTTGAGCATAAACCTCTTTGTAGTGCCATTGATACATCTCTCCACCAAAATCACCTGTGATGAAACCTGACCTCTAAAAGAAAGAAAATTAAATAGTATTATGATAAGTGAGACATACCCTAATGCAAAAGTTTGAAGTTAACCCAAAAAAAATTTCTCCATAATTACTTTCTTCTTGTCATACACATAACTTATCCACAATTTTTTTGACTAAAATCGATCACTGTAAAATAGTTCATCAACTTGCAAAATTTCTTTTTCCCCAAGATAATTCTTCTATTTTCCTCTCTATAAGAGATAACTTATCCACATTCCCTCATCCTCCATAAACTACTATATTTTTTGGGTTAAGAAAAAAGTCAATATTGTCTGCACAAAAATCTACCCTTTTGAAGTTTTCTTAGCAGAACAAAACAACTAAAAAAGAAGTACCGAACCCTCCATTTGCAAAGGGGTGTTTGTAGAGGGGAAAATGCTTATGGGGGAAATTGCAGATAATGATTGCACTAGCAAAGAAGGAAATGGTTGGGCACAAGATACAAAACTGGATCATGAAAATTCCCCCGATCCACCACGCCACTACTATCTCAAGGTAAAAACTTTGATGCATGAGAATCCGAGGATTCCAAGTGGGGCACCAAACAACGTGACTCTGATGTGTCTTTAGGTGCGTTGTCCAACGCATGGTCCAAGTCGGCTTCAAATTCTGCAAGCACCACTAAAACAGCATCACTTGGGGTGTACTGAACGACAGGGTTTGAAGAACCATGAGCCACATGATGTTGCCGGCGAGAGGGGAAAAGTTTTGAATATTTGGTGTTTCGTTAGACGGTGGTGGTATTTGGTGGTGGTGTTGGTGGAGCATCGATGGGGGAGGACGCGGAGGGGAAGGGAGGAGAAAACACACCTCTTTAAATGTTAGGTGGAATTGAGATGGTAAAACACGTCACTCACTAAATTTAATCACAATGACACGTCCTCTTAAAAATAATTACAGCTCAACATTTGTTAACACCTTTTGAGAACATTTAACGGACAGGGCAAAATTGGCTCAATTTTACAAATATTATGACCTAATTGAGATAGTTGCAAATATGAGGACCATCCGAGGGTTTAAACCTAAAAAGTTTAAAGAATAATTCTGATGTATTATTTCAAAGAGTAGAGTACCATATATATACATAAAAGGATCCTATAATTCTTCATCTATTAAAAGAATGACACATGCACAAATTTGTACAAATTATAATAATATTTAAATTATAACTAACACAATATTTGATTGTCGAATATCTATTAATAGAATATTTGACATATTTTAACATTTTTCACAGTTATGATAAACAAAATATATTCTTGTCCAAAAATCGCACAAATTCCATATGTGTAGAATAAATGTGAAATTGTTTCATTGTAAAATTGACACGTGACGCACATTCTCTTATCTAACTCTATACCTTGTATTGTAAGTTGTCTCACATGTGACAATCTTATTAATAATCAAGTGCCAAAAAAACGTGTTAAGTTGTTGGTGAGACTTTTGTTTTACAAAAGAGGTCATATAAAAATGTTTTCTCATCTTTAATTCTACAATTTAACCTCTCATATGCATATTTTATCGTATAATCTTGTGTTTACCGTCTTTTGATATTCACTCATCATCTCTATCTTTATTCAATGTTCTCCCTTCGATTTCACATATGAAAAGATTCACAATTGAGACTATTATATTCATTATTATCTCAATTGCATAGCTTTGTAACATTAATGATGGCTTTGGCTGATATTTTTCAGTTATAACATTAATTATGACTTACCCTTCCATCATAGGCTTAAACTTAAAAGTTCCAATTGTAGAGAGAAATGCTTTTAACATCACAGAAACAACAAACCTTGTGCCCAGATTTCATATTTGAGGAAATTTGTTTTAGTGTTCTTTGATTACATATTGGTTTACAACCTGGGAAGGGCATCTAAAGCATGTTGGGATAGTGTAACCAGTGGGTGGCAAACAAGAAGAAATGTGAATTCGATCAGGTCCAAATAAGGTATCTGGTTCATTCAATTTCTGAAAAGGGGGTTGAGATGGATCAAGAAAAGGTGCGAGCTATTTTGGATTGGTAAAAGCCCAGGACAGTGAAGGCCTTAAGGGGGTTCCTGGGTTTGACAGGATATTACAAACGATTTGTTAAGGATTATGGGAAAATCACCAAACCCCTGACTGAGTTGCTTAAAAAGGGGCAGTTTATGTGGACAGGGCAGGCGGAGGTAGCCATGAACAAACTGAAGGAGGCCATTACTACTGCCCAGTATTGTTTCTACCTAATTTTGGTCAGCCTTTCCATATAGAGTGTGATGTTTCAGGAGGTGGGGTAGGAGCGGTTCTTGCACAGGGAAAGAAGCTCACTACTTTCTTCGGCAAAGCATTATTAGAGGGAACGTTGAATAAGTCAATTTATGAGAAAGAACTTATGGCTTTAGTCATGGCCATACAACATTGGAGACCCTATCCATTGGGGCAAAGATTTGTGGTTCACACTGACTAAAGGAGCCTTAGATACTTATAAGAGTAGTGCATTACCACTCAAAATCAGTAAAACTGGATTGCAAAGCTTTTGGGATATGATTTCAAAATTGTGTATAAGTTGGGAGTCACAAACAAGGTTGCAGATGCCTCATCCCAAAAGAGTGAAGGAGATACAGTAGGAGAGAATGAGTTGTGTGTAGTGGCCAGGCCCTATTGAGGAGATCTTGAAGGAGGTTGAAGACGATGAGGCCTTGAAGAGGGTAATAGAAGATAATAAAAGGGATCCTAACACACACCCAGCCTTTACCATGGAGTAGGACAAATTGCACTATAAGGGGAGGCTTGTGATTTCAACCCAATCAGCCTAGGTCCCTCAATTAATAGCAGAATTTCACATGACTCACACAGGGAGACATTCGGGAGCTTATAGAACCTATCGCAAAGTAGCTCAATCACTTTATTGGATAGGGATGAAGAAAGAAGTGACTAAATTTGTTGCAAGCTATTAAGAAGTGGGCTTTAAGCCTAACTCAACCCCACAAAACTGACTTGTAAGATGAGGTTTGCACCCCACTTATATATTATAATTTGGCCTTATCTCTAGTCGATGTGGGACTTCCAACACCACCCTTCACGCCGAGATATAGACATCTCGAGCGTGATAGTAGAAATTCGGTGGTCCAATAATGGCCCGATAACGGGTGAAATCAAAATGCCCAAGAAATAAGAAATATTGCTAGGATAGGCTTTAACCTGACTATGATACCATATTAATAAGTGGGCTTTAAGCCTAACTCAACCCTACAAAACCGGCTTGTAAGGTAAGGTTTGCACCCCACTTATATATTATAATTTGACCTTATCTCTAGTTGATGTAGGACTTCCAAGACAAGTTGTTTGGTATGCCAGCAACATAAATATTTGTCCTCTTCCCCACAAGTACTGCTACATCCTTTACCTATACCCAACGCCATTTGGGAGGAGGTGAGCATGGATTTTATAGTAAGGCTGCCTAAATCACAAGGATATGATGTTATTCTGGTAATGGTGGACCGCCTTAGTAAGTATGGGCATCTTTTACCATTGAAACCCCTATTCAGCTGGCACCATAACTGAGGTGTTTATCAAGGAGATTGTTAGGTTGCATGGAGTACCTATTTCTATTGTCAGTGAAAAGGATCCATTATTTTTAGTGTCCTTTGGAAGGAGTTGTTCAAAATGCAAGGCACCCAACTAAAGATGAGCACAGCCTATCATCCGGAATAAGATAGGAAAACTAAGGTGTTAAATAGAGTGTTGGAGGGCTACTGTTCAGAGCAACCAAAGGGGTGAAGTACAGTACTGTCACGGGCTAAGTATTGGTACAATACTAGCTACCAAGGAGCTGCAAGGTGTAACCCCTATGGGAGATCTCCCCCTTCCTTGCACAGGTTCATACTGAGAGAAACTTTAGTAGACGTTGTGAATCAAGAGTTGCAGACAAGGGACGAAACACTGAAAAAGCTAAAATTTCATTTAGCACGGGCTCAAAAATTGATGGTGAAATAAGCCAATAGGAAGAGAAGATCAGTAGATATGGAGATTGACGATTGGTTATACTTAAAGATAAGGCCACACAAGCATACCTCTATGTCATCCAGATTACATCCTAAGCGAGCAGCTAGATACTTTGGACCGTTTCAAGTCACACAGAAAATTGGAGACGTGGCTTATAGGCTTCAATTGCCAGACACAGCACAGATACACCAGTGTTCCATGTATCCCAATTGAAGAAGGTTGTAGGTGAACGAAGTGTGGAGAAAGAGTTGCCAAAAGACCTACAAGTGGATAGACCATTTATTGGCCTATCCGAATTCTGGATAAGAGGCAGGTACAACAAGGAGAGGAAGGGATGCAACAAGTGTTGATAGAATGGCAAGAGGGAGGTCGAGATGGAGCGACGTGGGAAGATGAATTGACTATCAAGGATCAATACCCAGGTTTCAACCTTGAGAAGATTGATGCATGAACTATGAACGTGTAGTATAGTATCAACAACAAACAACAAACAAGTTCAATCAAACAACAACAACAAACAAATTCAACCAAATAACAACAACAAACAAGTTCAACAAATAAGTTCTTTAAAACAAAAACGAAAATTAACCTTCAGTGGATTCGTCAGAATAAAGTGTTTCCACCGGTGAGAGAGAAAACAGAATGCGCCTATGAAGGACAAGAACACGAAAATAATCGGTCAAAACAAACGAAAATAATACATAAAGTAGTTAATTAACATGCATTTGTATCAAATGAAAGAAAGATTACATGTGATAATCGTTAAATTCGTTCGAGAAAAGTTTGAGAAGAGAAGAAGGTCTCGCGCGCTAAGATAAAGTGAATGAATTTTCAATCTCCCACTCAAATTAAAAAGGGTAAACTTTTGGTTGACAAATAATACGTCGAAGCCCCTACATATTCGACTTATAATCGGTGGTTTAAAAGAAAAAAGAAATAAAAAGGGGTAACTATTTGGCTTCTGGCTGAAAAATAATAGGTCGAAGCCCCTACAGAATTCGATGTATTATATGTGGTTTAAAAGAAAAAAGAAAAAATGAATTAAAAGAGGTTACTTTTTGGCTTCTGGCTGACAAATAATACGTCGAAGCCCCTACAGAACTCGACATACTATTGGTGGTTTAATAGAAAGAAGAAAGAGAATGACGCGCTGATTTAAATAATTACAATAATATAATGTCGATTTCCATACAATTCGACGTTCTACAATTGCATTTATTTACAATAATGTCACCAGTCATTTTTAACATTGGTTATTCAGTGATTGTACGTTGAACCCGTGAGGTTATATGTTATTTTTGTACTAGTGATGGAGCATCGAGGCAAATGGAGATTACGGTTTAAAACATTTTACTAAATCATTAACCAAATTAACTAGAGTAATTATTTATATGATTCAGGTTCAATCAGACAAGGACCTATAAACTTAGTATAAATTGCATTGTTTACGAGGTAATTAATCATGTATTTATTATAACAACATTTATTGTTTTTTCACTTATGCACACCCTTAACTTGAGTCTTAGATTTCTATTTCTTTTGCAGACACAATCTCTCTTGTCTTAGGACGAGACTTAACGAGACTTATATCTGAAGGCATCTTGACTAGGAAAGTAAAGAATGAAGACAGGAAGAGCTCCTTCAAGAATCTCATATATTATGTGCACACTTCAAACTAACTACTTATTGTAAACATATCAGTAAGAAAAATGAATTGAGTCAATTTCATAAACACTCTATCTCTCGGTTTAGTTTCAATGAGTCTGAACGACAGTTTGGACCCTATCAAATCCTCAAGAGGATAGGTCTTGCGGCGTATGAACTTGTTTTACCTTCTGCTCTAGCCAACATTCATAACATTTTTCATGTTTCGCAACTAAGGAAGTATATATTTGATCCCAGTCATATACAGGTGAAGGAAATTGTGTTTCAAAGTGAAGCAAATTAGAATTGTGGATTCTTAAGTGAAACAACTTGGTGGTAGAGATATTAACTTGGTTAAGGTGTTGTGGAACCTTAACTCCATCGATTCCACTTGGGAAACAGACAAAGACATTCGTGAGACCTATCCTGATGTTTTTCTCTGGTATGTCAATTTTCAGGAAGGAATGCTTTTTTTTTTTTAGGAAGAATTGTAACATAATAAGACAAATGATAGGATAATAATAATATTATTATAATAAAATAAGAAATCAAGTGGGAATTGATACAACAGCAGGGAGGTATTTGTTCATGAGCCTTACTTTTTGATATACAATGCTTTTGTCCGTGAGAATTAAATAAGATTTGTTCTTCCTTTTATCGTGATTGTTTTGTTTTATTGCCTGTTTGGAAGTTTAGCTATCTGAAAGGAAAAATAGGGGACTAGCACTGTATCCCCATAGTGATAGTTGCTGGTTTTGCTACGTCAATTGGGTTTTATAACATGCCAAATCTACAATGGGCTTTAGCTATTCATTTTCAATGGAAGTTGCACATTCATACATATATTAATTGGAATAGATAAGACCAGAGTTAATCTTTGTCGGTCCAACTTAATTTTAGGATAAATTATATTTTTTAAGTAAGGAAAGTTAGGAAAAATTTAGAAATAATACTCTTTGAATCTTTGAAAATGATAAATATGTGATATTGATGCTGCTATGAGTAATTATGATTATGTTGTGATTGTTTGAATTATGTTTGTTAGTGTACTTAAAATTTTATGGGTTTATTTAAGGATAACTTTTTAATTTCTATATTTTTTTATTATTGATATATTTATTTATTTGCGAGCTGGTTGGATTAGTTTATTACTTCTTATAAGTTCTAAATATTATTGATATGTTTAGGATATATATGTTGGCTAAGTTGAATTACTTATTAGTGGTTTTATATTATGATGATCAATTCTTGCACATGTAATTTTTGTGTAGATATTGTGAATGTATTGATTTATATGAAATTGATGTGATGTACTGTATAAATGAAGGTATTGGTGTCTCTATATAACAAGTGCAAAGTATCAGAATTTGCTCATTACACTAATTCTTCAATAATAGAGTCAATTGATTATATTTTGGGTTAAACAATGAATATTGAATTACATGATAGATATTTAGTTATAAACTATTAGTCTTACTGTAAAATTGATATTCAAACTTAGCTATGAAATTTATTGTTGGTTATTGTTTAAGTATGTCATTGGTTTATATTGTATTACTAAATTTTCATTAACTTACCTTTTTATTTTGTTTTGTAGTGATTTTTTACCTATGATAATAGTATAGTTATATACGGGAACATATATGATCCTCCATATAGTATTGAAAACACTAATAAGACTACAGAATTATTGCTTATTTTATATTGTGAAAATGTAAAATTTAAATGGAATAATCTTTAACTTTGTTACTTTTGTATAAAGTAGAACTTCTTGAAATTACTAAGATAGGTTCTTTTTTGAAGAACTTTCATATATAATGTATGGAATCGTACAGGTATGTGTAATGAATAATGTCTATCAATAGTTTATCATCAAATGATGAACTTGTGTTTAATGAAGTATAATTGTTACTAGTCATGTGATGATGAAGTTAATAATAAAGTATTAATTCTTTAAGATGTTACACGTAACTTCCAAAATACTTATTTTTTGGTTTTTTTTTATTAGCACTCCTTTTTTGTGTTACATATATATTTGTTCATTCTTTTTGTAACAACTAGTTAGATGAAAAAGAAATATTATATCATAATGGTAATAATATAATATATAAATCTAATTTCTTTATGTCATCTTTTTTAAAAAAAAAACAATTCTTATATAATATTACACTAATCCTTTCTAATTGCTTAACAAGTATAAAAACAGGATTCTTGTAAGACTGATTATTATAAATATTAAAAACATATAACTATTACGTAGAATTAAAAAAAAAATCAACTATCATTTACTCTCTTATTTTCTATTCTAAACTTGGTGGTCAAGAAGGCAATGTGAGCTTGGCTATTTATCTTTTCTTTTTATGATAAAATATAATAACATTAATTTTAAGTAATAAACACAAATATGAACATTTAGATACTGGCAAAAACAACATATAAGTGATATATATTATAACTGAATCAAAGTTGAAACTACACGTCCATGGATAAATATATACCGAACTACAGAATATATAAACTTCCAATTTTCATTTTCTTTTATAATCTAGGAATTATAAATTAAGTGATATAATCCAATAAATAATGTTGAGTTTCTTTTTATTCATCAAAGAATGCTGGAGTAGTATTTGACATGAAAAATATTATAAATATAGAGTTACATTTAATAATGTAACTCAATATTCCACAGGAAAATTCCTTCAAATTATTCTAAAATCTAAATAGTAACTGAGGACGCCGCCGGCTGCTAGTAACAACTCTAACAAAAAGTTAATTAAATTAATTAATACAACTGTCAAAAAAAGTATATGAATTAAAAATTGAATCTTATCTTGACTAAATAAAGGGAAGCATCTTTTAAAAGATATAAACTATTTAATATCATATTCTAAAATCAAACATAAGCTTAGGTTCTTTACTTTATTGAATTCTAAACAAATAAATATTCCTTAATTGGTTGTTTTGAAATAGAAATATATATATATATATATATATATATATATATATATATGAAAGGGAGCAAAAGAAAACCGTCCACACCTTTTACAAAAGAAGATGTGAATGTATATTACCCCAAATATAAGATTCTCTCGTTCATTTTCTGGAAGTTCACATATTACTTCCAGAGCTATCACTCACAAATTGCTAATTAAAGGAAGGGTATCAATGTGATCAATGTAAAAAATAAGCTGCTTTTGGCGTGTCTTAACCACAATCTATAAGGTAAATATATTTTTAACAACTTTTTTATAACTTTTTTTTACAATCGCTTTGACAGTGATTATTCGTTTTAAATATACAAATTAATAAAATAATAACATATAATTTGTTGTTAAAAACTTATTAAAAAAATTATTAAAATATCATCATTATTTTTATAATGGAAATACTTAGAGACGAAGTCAATTATGAATGCTTGAATTTTACCTAACTATAAATGCGTTGTACTAATTATATTAAAGGAAAAAGGTGGAAATAATTTATTTATCTTATTATAAATTAATATAAAAAGAAAGAAGTATATTAATTAGTAACCATTATTTTTATAGGTGGAGGATCCCATTATGTGCGAAGGAGGAGATAAGCGACGTTGCCGGAAAAGTGTATATCCAATGTTACAAGAGGAAATAATTCTTTTAATAAAAATTCATTAAAAATGCATGAAAGATTTAAAATTTAATTATGTTATTTTTTTTATGTAAAAACATGTAAGAAATTATAATATAAGATAAAGGTCAGCTTATCACACTACTTAATAGTAAAATCAAATATAAAGGCCTAGTTGAAAAATATAAAACTTTTGGTGAAACCAAAACTTCTAAGAGAAACTCATCTAGAATAAAGTTATAAATAAATTAAAACTTAATTAAGTCTTTAAATAAGGAATAACTGAATGTATTTTATTATGTTATAAAAAAATTAATGTTATCATTTAACTTCTTAAGAAGAAAATTTTAAGAAAACTATGTTAGTAGAAATTAGAATTCTGATAATGGTAGTGATAGACGATGGTAAACCTAACTCAATCTCACAAAATCGATTTTAAAGTGAGATTTACACTCATTTATCTCACTTATATATTTTAAATTGGTTTTATCCCTAGTTGATGTGAAACTTTGAATATAACTAATAAAATGGAGTTAGAAATTTGAAGAAATTAAAACAAAAAAAATATAAATAAAGCCCTTATAATCTCTTGTTTTTTATAAATGTGAAGTAACCTTGTATAACAATTATTATATTATTTTTTAATTTCTTCAAAATCTTGAATTTGAAGTGTCTAAATTGGCGGAGGTATCGTTTGAAATAATTACATAGAATGCAGATGAATCAAACTGAACTGTCTGAAGTGTTCCTATTGAGTGGAGAATAATGAGCAGAGAAACCATAGGAAGGTAAAGGGATAAGCAATTATAACAAAGAGGTAATTAGATTCCCCAAATAAAAAGATGCCATTTTATTTGTGTACACAGAATATGAAATATTTGTTGGTTCTCAACACTTTACGTAACTATATTTTCACTCACAGATTTGGTCGCATCTATGCTACTACTTAGAATATATTAACAATAGTAATGTGTATGTGTATGTGTTCTTTCTTAATCCACATTTTTCAATGACATGGGAATGTTTTTTTCTAAGTTGCAAGCATTTCATATCCAATTCTCTGATTTGTCATCCATCTCTCTCAGCCACGTTTGCAAACATGGATAAATACTATTTTTTGTGGAATCGGTTGTTGTCATACTAATAGGGAAACTCTACAGTTATTTTAATGAACCACTTTGTCATTTAGTTTCATTGGATTCATAATGAAAGCTATGTCTTGTTGGAGCCATTAGTTTCGTGGCAAAATATGATTGAATCTTCAAACTTTTGGACTAATATGTAGGAGGCAACTCTGCATGTGGGCATTAGGCATTGATCATTGGAATCCATAGGGTTTACTATATGTTTGATCGAATCTTGATAAAAGTGTATACGATGATTGTGGTTGTGGTTGATGTTGAATGTTTTTAGTTAATGAAAATATAATCATTATCCATGAGAAAAAATATAATATGAGAAAATATATAATATGTTAGTCCTCAAGAATAACACTATCCAATATAATACATGCATATATTATAAATTATAGGTTCTTTATTGTATAAGCATTCCAAAAACATGTCAAAAACACATAAATTTCACATTGATTACTCAAAATGCATGTTTAATATCCTTTTTGGCTTATTTTTGTGGTTGTGAACAATAACTTTCTATATCTCATGATGCCATTGAAATGATTCTGACAAATGTGACAAAATCTGGATAAATGACAATTATTAAATAACATTTCATATCATATTAGGTTTTCATTAACTGTGTATTCCACCATAACTGTGCAACTTAACATAACTTTATTAAGCACATTAGAAGAACTTAACAGTCACTATATCATTTTACATTGGATGAAGGAGACCTACTCATGTTTCACATGACTCCATGGTAGAAACATAAAAAATGGAGTTGTTTAAAGCAATTATCAAGGGGATGACCGAATATGATAGACATGTTCAGATTCATAACATATGATGAATACATATAATTTGGATATGTGATTTTTCAATATATATATATATATATATATATATATATATATATAATATTAAATTTTATTTTGAAGCAATTATTAATGAAATAAACAATTCAAATTTTTATTTACAAAACTTTGATTGTCAGTTTTTTTCTTTTCTAACAACATAGGTGTTTAAAGTAATTATAAAAAAAAATAGTGTTTGTTTTGCTTTGAAAATAATATAATATACAATATAATTATATAATAATAGAATATTTTAAATAATAAAAAGAAATATTCACTACTAAATCGCATGCATGAATGGATAAAATTGTATCATAAATTCGTATAATTTGTTTAAAATTTATTTGGATTGACACGATTCAATACGAGTGTGAATTCAGGTGCCCACATATACATATGATTCAGATTTATTTTTTTATTAATTTATAGTAACTATGTATGCATAAAAACATATACATTAATGTATGTTTTAATTAAACTTCATACGTATGTGAATGTATATATTAGTTATACATCCAAAATTTTACGAGAAGATGGTGCTAGAAAAGATACTCAAAAAGAAAATTGAAATCAAATTTTTGTATTTGGATAATTAAGGAGATGGATAATTTGTACAATCATAACTTCTTTACCCACCATAAGAAACTAGTGGATATGATATTAAGTAGTGACCACATAAAATATTGTTGACAACCAATAATAACAACTAAATGATGATTACTTTTTGATAGGATTTAAAATTCAATGGCTGATAATATACAGAATCTATGATTAGATATGTTAATTTATATTGCATAGATCCAAGTTTTAATAAAACAATTGGTATATATGCCACACAAAAAATATTTAAATATGTTTTTGAGTTATGATATATTTAAAAGTTTACAATTGAGTTTTTGTTGTAATTTATTGAATATTCAAACTTTTAAAACTTTTTAAATAAGTTTATGCGTTTGATTTTTCTATTAACCATATCACGTCATAGTTATTTTATAGTATTATTTTACTTAAATTTCAAGTACATAATATTACAACTTATGCTTCATATTTAAATAGAGTAAGTCAAAATTAACAATTATTTTCCATCACTTAACAAAATTTTGAGAGAAATTCTAGTCATTAGGACTAGAATATTTTTTAAAATTTTATTATAGTAAAAGAAAGTTATTCTTAAAATAAATTATTAATATGATAAAATATAAAAATTAAAAAAGTATAAAATATAAAGTTAGAAAATTAAATAATTATAAAACTATAAAATTATAAAATACAAAATATAGATTACAATTTAATAATATTAAAATTTTATAATTTTTTAATTATCTAATTTTAAATTTATATTCTTATATATTAAAATTTCGTAATTTTATAATGTCATAATTTCCTAATTTTGAAATTTTATAATCTTTTAGTCTTATAATTTATTAATTTTATTATTTTGTATTTTTATAATTTTTTAATTATATATTTTATAATTTCATAGTTTTATAATTTTATAATTATTTAATTTTATATTTTTATATTTTATAATTATATATATATATATATATTATTTTTATTTTCTGTTTTTTAATTTTAATTTTATTTAAAAGTAATTTTTGAAAAACCCAAGAAAATGTTATTTTTAGAAGTGTTGGTAGTCTAAAAATAGTGAGACTCAATTATTTAAATATTAAACAGTTTTATTATAAATAGTTTTGTTATAAACGAGTTTCATTATTTTAAAACCTACCATCTCTCTAAAAACCATTTTTCTAGGTTCTCTATCTTCTCTCTAAGATTTCTTGATCTCAAGTCATCTATTTGATGATCAATAGGTGCCTATACGACCACGGCATCAAGGTCTTCAAATTCAATCGATCAATTTGTTCACTACAAGAAAAATGGTAATTATATACGGATTTTTATATACAGATTTTTATCCGTATATAATGAAAATATTATGTACGGAATTTTTATACGGATCTGGACAATGGTAATTATATACAGATTTTCCATATGTAATGGGGGCAAGTTTTATATACGGAGTATCTCTCAGTAATATCGGTATGTAATATTGGCACGTTTAGGCGCGAAGTTTGCCAATAATTTATCCGTATATATGACCGTATGTAAGTGGAAGACAATATTATCTATTGATTTTCAATACGGATATTGAGTTAATAGTAATTAAAAAATAACATAGTTTAGATGAAAGCATTCTTCTCACTCTCGAGCCCTAACATTCTCCCCCTTACTCTTCTCACTCTCAAGCCCTAACATTCTCCCCCTTACTCTTCTCACTCTCGAGCCTTAACATTCTCCTTGCACTCTCAATGGTCTATGACCTAAACGAGTCTGCAACCACAATGGTCTGTGAGCTCACAATCGTTGTCCTTCACTGAAACCGTAACCTCGCACTCGTTCTCCCTCGTGTGACCTAAACCCTTTTTTTCCTTCTACCGAACCACCATCCTCCCTCATTGGAACCGTAGTGTGGCATTGGAGTCTAGTTGTCCTCCTACTTGACCCCGGTGAGTAGTCTCAGCTTTGATTCTTTTTTTTTTCGTTTTGCTCTGGTTGTTGGTACATTAACATATTTTTTCTCGTTGTTGTTTGGAGGGTTTGAAATTGTGATTAAGGAAACCCTAGGTTAGTTTCGTCGATCTGGAAGATATAAGCTCGAGTTGCCATTGTGTTCTACACCTGGTAAGTTTCAATTGTTTAGATTTAGGATTGTCTTAAACCTTGACTGTTATTGAAAATGTGTGTTCAGGGAGGGGATGGGATGTTGATGGAGATGAGTTTTTCTGTTGAGTAGGTCAAAAAATGCACGAAATTGTGTATTTGATTTATGTGTTTACTTTTGCATCCTGAAATAAGTGGATTTCATAACCGTCACATTGTTTTGAAGTTATTTTGTGTTTAGATATATGATTTGAAGAGGAAAAAGTGTAAACAACTTCTTGGTGTTTTCATCCTTTAACATGCAAATGTTTGAAATCAAATAGCTTCTTTTGTTACCAGTAATAGGACAATTGATGAAAATGTAAAATAATTTTCTTTACTAAGCAAAACCTTAATTACTTAAGCATTGTTCTTGTTATCATACAACTCTTGTGCAAGTGTTAGGATAATGATGCAACCGTTGTAATCTTCTTTCATGATTTGAAGCTAGAATCTGGTTTCATGATATTCTTGCATATTACAAAATTTGTGTTTGGAATGCATCTGACGGAAGCTTAGTACACTCATTGACTGGGCATACTGAACCTGTAAGTGTTTAATTGTTGGTTTTGGTTTCTCTTCTTATTTTGGTTTGATATCATTTTCTTCTTTTGTAAATATAATGTATGATGTCAGACTCTGGCTTTTTATGTGATATGTAACTGAAGCATCTTATTTGATGGCAAGTGTTGTGTTTCAGATTTTGTTTGAGAAGTTGCTTAGGATTTAGAGTATAACTTGATTAATGTTTCAAATGATTGATCTTTTCATTTATGATTACATCTAGAAGTATTTGTTTTCTACTAGTTTGGATAGAAACATAAACTTGTTTCTTACTGTTAGGATGTGTGCACCTCTGGAAGAGATTTATTGACATATTTTCTGAACTTCATGTTTATCCAGCCTCTTCATACCAAGTTTTAAGTACTAAACTTATTTGAAGATCTTTGCAGGAGATTGTTAGCTGTATTTGATACTCCTACAGGTATTACTCAATCATAGACAATTATGCTTGTCTTTTAGTAACTTTTCTGTCATAATCATCTTTCTCAATACAGAAAAGGATTGTAATGCATGTTTTTAGAATTCTTGGCTATTATACGATCTTTCAATCCTGTAAAAGACAGCTGGAGTGTTCTTAATTTGATCAAATTACGTCTTACTTTAGTTGCCCATTCCATACATTCATGGGATAACAAATATTGGTAGCATGTATATGGTTGCACAGTTTGCACCATTTCAGTAGGCAAATTAGGCTTTGGCTCAAGGAATCCTCATTCATGTGTTCATCTACTTTCACTATACATTTTATATTTATGTACTTTTACTTTCATTTTAATGATGCTTCACTCCATTTTCATCAAACATTTTCCTTGTTTTTCACTTTCTTCGTCTAAATCATGCTTTGTTGACATTGATCAATTGAACTTGTTATTTCACTTCAACACTGTATTCAATGTAGAAATATATTGATGTTTATTCTTTTATTCTACTATGATAAGTCTTTATTTTGTTGTTGAAATTTTATTCTGAATTCCGTACAGGTGCTGAAGTGGTTGAGCAGCCTGGGATACCTCATTGGTAAGGCTTAAAGTGTTTTACGGTTAAGCAAAAGATCAATCGAAGCAAGGTATGTTTACTCTTTAGTTTTCCCCTCTCAAGTTTTGTTTGTTCCATGTGTGTATGTTGTGCTTATCCTGTCTATGGTCTGATCCAAGATTGTTTTCCATATCATTTTCCATATTGTTTTCCATATCGTTTTATCCTTAATTCTTCCCTTTATGTTGTCTTTTTCTTCCTTCTCGATACACTCCAACTAGACTCTTCCAAGTTTCTATGCTTTTGAACTTAACTCCCTTACAATGATCACTCTTAAAAGGATCTATCTCCATGTCCCCCTTTTCCACCTTTCCTTTTCTTTTCGTAAGTGAAAGCTAAGAGAAGGAGAAATTTTCAGTGTTGATTCAAATTCCCTCAGCTATGAATATCATAAACAAAGGATACCAGATTGTTTTGATACCAGATGAAGCAGAAGACTTGGATGCTTTTGATACCAATCTCATGCTCTTGTTACACATATTTATGTTTTGTTCCATCTCTTTGCACCCTATCGCCACTTCATTCTAAGTGTTTTCTTTGAGTGTTTTAAGGTACACTTGTGTTTATTTACATTATGTACTATAGTTAATTTTAAATGTTAATAGATGTACTTGTGTTTTCTTTGACTTATTTCAGTCATCTTGACAAACAAAATTACACTGATTTTGTGTTGATGCCTTTTATCTCTTGGAAGTACTCTTAATAGATTACTAGCTTGATTTATAATTTTATTGTAAGTCTATATATGATTTGCTACATGTACATTGATATCATGTATCAAAATGATTAAGCACCGCTGCATCTTAAGTACTCTTATGACAGTTTTTGATGTAGGGAAATGAGATATGTTATTAGTTTATGATAAAAGCCATAGACTAAAATCTACCAAAATGTAAAAGCCATAGACTAAACCATCTTAAGTTAAGATGTTATTACTGGTGCAAAAACTTGTTAGCAAAATGATAAAGATGAAGTTTTGATGATGCCCAAATCAAGTCAAGATTTATCAAGATTCATGAAGATCCTTTGAAGACTTGTTTTTGTTATAAAAAGCTTTTGTAATAATTGTAATTTATTGCTTAGAACTTAGATTTGTAATAGGTTTTGATTCTTGTACCTTCATATTTTATATTTGTTGTTCAAATCATAAATGCATGGTTTTAATCGATTAAACCAAGTATTAATCGATTAAAACGTTACAGGTGCTGAAAACTCAACTGTCAAGGGAATAATCGATTAATTCCTTTTTTTAATCGATTAGTTAATCGATTAATTCTAAGAATAATCGATTAAAACTAGCCGTTGGAGTATTCTGGTTTTTGAAAACTAGTCGTTGCACTCAATTTAATTGATTAACAGTAATATTAATCGATTAAAAGCGTTAAATGGCCAGTTTCAAAGAACGGAAGAGTTTTTGCTTGAGTCTATAAATAGGCTCTCTTTATCCATCAACAACAACTCTTCCCTTGGGCTCTAAACATCTGAAATCATTGAGAACAATGTATTGTTGTTGAAGCTACAGAAACTCTTGTCTGCAAAGCTGTGAACTGCTACTGCAGTGACAGATAAATAGCTGGTTCATCCTTGGTGCAACTAAGGAGGTGTTTGGAAGAGTATCATTCTTCGTGAAGTATTCGAAGGAGGTGGTCATCCTTTATGAAGACTCGAAGGTGGTGTAAGTTCATCTCTTATGGTTTCAAGAGAGGTGGTTTTCTAAACTCTTACAAATTAATTTTCTGCGTGACTATTATTTGTAATTATTTTGTGATTAGTGGAAAACGGTTTATCTTGTTTTTGAGATAAGAGACTCAACGTGGGATCTCTGTGATCTGAACCAGGATAAAATCATCTGTGCAATTTTTCTCTATCCTTACTGTGATATTTTATTTTAATTATCTACATAGTTAGTAAAATTGAGAAAAATTATTAAAGGCACGAAAAAGAAATATAATCAATTCACCCCCCTCTTGGTTTGTTATTCCGCGCTAACAATTCTGCTGCAGCAGTTCTGACAATTGGCATCAGAGCTCGATTTGATAGTTATTCAAATGGCAGGATCATATCAAACTTTTGTAGAGGGTGCTTCTATCAATAGACCACCTATATTCACATGTGAAAACTATGCATTCTGGAAGGTTAGAATGCAAATATTTATTGAGTTTGTTGATATTGATATTTGGGAAGCTATTGTGCATGGTCCTTTTGTTCCTACTAACAATATGCAGGAACCTAAACCTCGTGATTAGTGGACTCTTGAAGATAAGATAAGAGCACAATACGATGTAAGAGCTCGTAACATTATTTCATCTGCTTTAATTATTGATGAGTTCTACAGGATATCTGTCTATAAGACTGCTCAAGAAAAGTGGGAAGTGTTGAGAATAACCCACAAAGACATAGATGAATTTAAGTGTGCTCAAAACAACTCATTGATCATGAAAGAGTATGATTCAAGCTCTTCATCAAGCACAACATCAAGTATGAGTGATTCTGATGAGCAAACATATATTTGTTTAGTAGCAGACGACGACGCTGGAAACCAAGTAAGTACATTTAGCGATTCTGATAGTCAATATAGTGAAAGTGAATTGCATGAAACTTATGCTGCTTTAATTGTAGAATCTGAAAAATTAGATAAAGCTCATAAGAAATTGAAAAAGAATTTCAAAGAATTAAAATTAAATTTTGAAAATGTTCTTGAAGAAAATAAAAATTTAAAATTGGATTTTGAAAACATTTCTGAAGAAAATAAGGATTTAAAATTAAATGTTGAAAATCTTTCTGAAGAAAATAACAATTTAAAATCAAATTTTGAAAATATTCTTGAAGAGAATAAAAATTTGAAAAATAAAATTTTATTTTTTGAAAAAGGTAAATATATTAGTAGTGATGAATGTGCTTCTTGTGAAAATTTTAAGAAACTACAAAACAATTCAACCTTAGGAGAATGCAGTAAAAATAATAAAAATAAGGTTGTTAAAATTAAGTATGTTCCTAAAATTAAAAATAAACATAATAATAAAACCCCGTAGAACATGGGTAGAAAAAGGAACAACTTAAAGGAACACAAACTTTGTATCATGCTTTTATTGTATGAAAAAGGGTCATACTTCAAATAAATGTAAAAGCATTATGGTGTTCCAAGTGGTAGATATGTTTGGGTTGTAAAATGATTCCAATTTTTTTTATATAACCCAAAGGGCAATGTTTAATTTTTAAGATTTTTTTTAAAATATTTTAATTTTTAAAAAAAAAATGAGAAAATTGTATTCCGAGCATGTTGTCTTTGATAAAATTGTAGACCTTGAGGCAAAACCTCTTGAGTCAGTTAAATCAGATGCAGGTAATAAGAAAGACTTGCAGAAGACAACAAAACAAGAGAATAATGTTGACAATCCTCAAAACGAAGATCTCAACAAATTATCATTTTGAAATTAGAGACATTTCTAAAGGGGTAACATTAGAAAAGATCTAGGAATTTTATAAATCTCTTAGGATTGCATTTTTGATCCATTTTGTGCATTTTTGCATTGTTGAAAATTTAACCATATTTTTGTATGCTTTAAAATTTCTATCTTATACGGTTCAATGTATGATTTTTTAAAGTTATTTATCCTAAAATTATATGTTTTTAAATCTCCTATTGTGTATGTTTGAATAAATCCTTAATTTTGAAATATATTTAGCTCATATGCATACATGCTTTTATTAAGGGGGAGAATTATCTTAGGGGGAGAACATGAAACACAACTTTTTAATTATGATAAAAAAGGGGGAGAAAATATCTTAAAGCTTATTATTATTCACTAATGCCCTTGTCTTTCATGAGTTGTGTTTTTATCCAGATTATTACCAAAAGCTTTAAAGCAAAGGAGATTTTGATCATCATCAAAAAGGGGGAGAATGTTAGCAAAATGATAAAGATGAAGTTTTGATAATGCCTAAATCAAGTCAAGATTTATCAAAATTCATGAAGATCTTTTGAAGACTTGTTTTTGTTATAAAAAGCTTTTGTAATAATTGCAGTTTATTGCTTAGAACTTAGATTTGTAATAGGTTTTGATTCTTGTACCTTCATATTTTATATTTGTTGTTCAAATCATAAATGCACGGTTTTAATCGATTAAACCAAGTATTAATCGATTAAAACGTTACAGGTGCTGAAAACTCAACTGCCAAGAGAATAATCGATTAATTCCTTTTTTAATCGATTAGTTAATCGACTAATTCTAAGAATAATCGATTAAAACTAGTCGTTGGAGTTTTCTGGCTTTTGAAAACTAGCTGTTGCACTCAATGTAATTGATTAACAGTAATATTCATCGATTAAAAGCGTTAAATGGCCAGTTTCGAAGAACGGAAGAGTTTTTGCTTGAGTCTATAAATAGGCTCTCTTTATCCATCAACAACAACTCTTCCCTTGGGCTCTAAACATCTGAAATCATTGATAACAGTGTATTGTTGCTGAAGCTACAGAAACTCTTGTGTGCAAAGCTGTGAAGTGCTACTGCAGTGACAGAGAAATAGCTGGTTCATCCTTGGTGCAACTAAAGAGGTGTTTGGAAGAGTATCATTCTTCGTGAAGTATTCGAAGGAGGTGGTCATCCTTTATGAAGACTCGAAGGTGGTGTAAGTTCATCTCTTGTGGTTTCAAGAGAGGTGGTTTTCTAAACTCTTACAAATTAATTTTCTGCGTGACTATTATTTGTAATTGTTTTGTGATTAGTGGAAAAAGGTTTATCTTGTTTTTGAGATAAGCGACTCGACGTGGGATCTTTATGATCTGAACTAGGATAAAATCATCTATGCAATTTTTCTCTATCCTTACTCTGATATTTTATTTTAATTATCTGCTTAGTAAGTAAAATTGAGAAAAATTATTAAAGGCACGAAAAAGAAATATAACCAATTCACCCCCCTCTTGGTTTGTTATTTCGCGCTAACAATTCCGCTGCAGCAGTTCTGACAAAACTGACAATCATAAAAAATGAATTCTGCTATATCCCTATCCCTCTTTCCCAGTTGGACATGTCTCCATATAGATGTCCATGTTCTGGTTGTGAATCCCATTATTGAAGAGAAATGATGAACCACAAGTTCCATGTGAGTGACAGACATCAAAACCTATATGAGTCCTTTTAGAGGGGAAAAGACTTTCATCAAAGGACATTTATGAGTTTGTGTTTAGGTTGGAATGAACGACAGATCTTGATTGACTGAGTTCAGTAAGAAATGTTATATTGTTAGTGCTTTGGTGATGATAACCATCAAAGGCTGCAAAAGAGTTTTTGAGACATTACATATTTATAGTTTAATGATTAAACAAAACATAAATTAAGTATTTTATGCTACAGTTAATGAGTGTGAAATTGATGGCCTATATCATTAATTGACAAAGTCAGTGTGGTACATGCCATAGTCTAGTGAGTAAAAGCTGACAACATTTAAATGATTTTAACACCTTAACTCCTTGCTAATACTCCCACCACAGGAATGTTAAAGACGCTATAACTATAATATTTCTGCAAAATGATACAATAATGGTATTATAAAAGTAGGTGATGTTTTGGTACTCATTCCATGTTAGGTAACAGACTCTTAATCTGCTCCATGTGGTGTAGACCCAAATTGTACAACTCATGTCTCCAAGTTTAAATTTTCACTAATAACAATGCCTTCCACTGGTTGGGGATTACATCCCTCTGGGGATTGATATACCTAGACATAAACTTTTGTATCAATCTTTCCATACATGATATACTTAAATTGATAATGTGTGAACATTTTCTTAAAAACAAAGTACATTCATTTGCTTGAACTCTTGGGTTAATTTGCTTAATGTCATGAGAGAGAATGAGAGTAGTCCAACATAAGCACTATAACCGTGGGCACATAGGTTTAAACATGTTTCCTCATCACTTCCTTCTCCTGACAATACATGCACTTCCATGCTCTTCTATAAAAAATGTTTCAAGTGACCAATCTTCCTTATTTTCAATTTTCGGATTGATTACATCATGAGTTCTTCAATCTTGTGAACCTGTTGAATAAGACACCGTGCAAAATTGCTGACATTTACCTTATTTAACACAACCCCTGAATCTAACATTTCACTGTAAGCCTTTTTATCTCTTCTTTAGTGTTTACAATTGTGATAGATGTAGTACTCAAGCCTTTTTCCTGGTCAATATTCATATTTTTTTCTCAACAGAGAAAGGTATCATGGAGGACTGAGCATGAAGAAAAGGTCAAAAAAAATTTCCACACCAAAGCATCTCATATATTATCTGAGATGTTAAAAAAAGATCAAACAAAAAGGAAAAAACCTAATTGGATGGGGGATAGTGTTTGGAATGCTCTTTTGGAGAAGTTGAACATGCAACTTTATAGAAAAAATTGTGAAACGGCCAAGAAGAACAAGACATCTGATAAGGGTGGTTGTTTGCACATTGGGGATCCATTAGCGTGCATGACCATGCTATTCGTCTGGTATGACTGTTGATGAATTTAATTTTACATTTCCACTCATAAACTTTACAAATATTTGTTGTTAAAAACTTACATCTTATTTGCTTGCAGTCACAGGAGCTTGGTCAGTCAGTGCATGTTGATGAAATATTTCAGTAGACACATATTCGAGCATCAATAGGAGAATTTGTCGATGAAAGGTCTAGGTGAACACATGATAGTTTCTACTAACTCTATTATATTCTTTATTAGGTTGCATAAATCTTAGGTGTATTTATTTAACGATAATCATGTATTCATTTAACAAGAAGAGTTTTTTACAAGACTTTCTCAAATAAGATATGATACTGCATCAGTTGGTGCTTCAACATGTGCTCCCTTAGACCCTGCAGGCGAGGAAAGATTGAGGAACCAATGTTGGTTGAAGGTTGTTGGTGGAAGGTACAAGGGACGGGTATATGGCATTGGAAATGTCAGTGCTCAAGATGATTGTGTCGATAGTTACATACAACAGACACATGCATCTTCTTCTCAGCAACCGATTGTACAAGACATTTCTAACCTTCAAAATATAGTATCAACCCATGATGAGCAACTTCGATAGATGAATTATAAATTTGAAGGCTTTATTGGTTCCATATTACATTATCTTCCGCCTCCTGTAGCTGCAATTGCACAAGAATTTCTTCAATCCCAAATTCAGCCACAAACTAATGTTCAGCAACCACAACAACCACAAGAGGATCAACCAACATTGTATGTATCACATGTGGAATGTTTAAAATATTTAAGTATATTATGAAATGTTTTGTATCACTAGCTTACCCTTGCTTTTGTGTTTTGTCTGTCTGTATGTTATTTTGTCTTTTGCAATGATCACCATAACTGGTGTGAGCTTAAGAAGGGGACATTTTTTCAATTGATTCAGCGATTGGTTGAGAGAGAAACAAGAACATAAATAGTTTTTTCTCTTCAAGGATAAAATCTTTTGTTCTACATTAATCTCATATCCTTGTAAGTTATCATGTATATACATTTTATTTTAGTAGTGTTACAATTTCACTCAAATAAAATTGTCTTTCTAATAATAATTATGTCTCATAAAAACTAAAATTATATTAAATGTGCCTGAAATTTAAAAGAAAGATAACTTTCTGTTGTCTTCTAATTCTTTTATTATCTGGATATTTTTTCGACTTTATCAATAATTCTTTTTAAAATACTATTTAAATAGTATTTAACCATAAAATTATTTAATATTTTTTATATTTTCTTTTGAATTTGGTTGGACTCACACATGAATTCTCAAAAAGTGATTTCTTTGAGTCTTAGAAGGAGGTGACATCGATATTTGTACTTTTATAAGCATATGTAGTTCAAAGTTTCTCATGTTTTTCATGAAGAAAATCGTTATGAAAATAAGTTAGCTAATTTAGCTTTTATTCATAAAGAACAATATAAGTGGTTTAATATTTTACTTCCATATATTTTTTATATTTTTCTCGTATAGTTTGTTTATCTTTCGTGAAGTATACTTTTTATTATGGATTTGAGTGTTCTTCCATACTTTGTATTCTTTTGTTTCATTTTTTTTCTTTTTATAAATTTTCATGTGATAATAAATGATTGATGAACTTTGAAGTGTTAATATACATGTCAACATTTATAGTAATATCTAAGATATCAAATTTCATTAGCAATGTAGATTATCTTATTTGTAAATAAACAAAAATTAACAATGATCATGTATCTGTATTTTTATTTTTCATTTTTCATAATATATAAAATTATATGATATGGCTTGAAAAAAAAGATAAAATTGTATGATAACAACTGTTAGACTCATTTACCTACCTATCATTATTATTATTATTAGGTTTTGATTGACTGTGTAGCACAAATGCTGAAGTAGCAAAGCTTATAACCTTAGAATGGATTATGATATACTATGGTGATTTTTCACGTAGGATTCCACTACATGGCAACATACGAAATAGACATAGGTATTACCTACTTGCTATAATGTTGCTCGTGCGATACAATAGGATTATTTTTCTTACAAATAATGTTAATACTGTATTGTCTTACATTATTTTTTTATATATTTATATTGTTAAATAAGTTTTATATATGTACCATTTTATACCAAGCATAAATGTGCCTTTTCTTATAAGATCCATGTCAAATTCACCTCATAATAAGCAAAATTATCTTGCAAAATAATTCATTTTCTTATCAACCAAATATTTCTTAAAATTAGATTTAATTATTATTTTAGTTCTATAATTTATACTTTATTTTATTTTGGTTTTAATATATTTTTTTTACTTAATTTTTATTATTTTTTAAATCGATTTAACGTTATTCTTTTTCTATTTTATAAAGATAATCACGTATCAGTCTAATAAAATGTTGAATTATTAGTTTGGTTTCTATATTATCTTTCTATATTTAATTGGGTTTCTAAATAAAGATAATGTAATCTTTTTTGTGAAATCAATATTAGTATAGTTGTCTACTAATGTCAAGATTGACAGATGAATCCAGTTGTAGCCAAAATCTGTAATAGGCGATGCTGATAAAAAGAAACCTAAATATCTCTATGTAAAAAATATAAGATTTCAATTGAGTTAGAAGAAAAAATATAGAAACTAAATTATTAATTAACATATAATTTGAGTGATATGTGGTGACCTTTCAAACCGTCTTACTTTCAATTTAACTACAAAAAACACATTAAATCAATTTAAGATTAAACCAAACTCAAATATTGAAACCAAAACTATTCAAAAACCCAAAATATAAAACCAAAAAAGTAATTAGAACTTAAAAGTATATTTGAAAATTTTTTCCTCCAGGGAGAAAAATATAAAAAAATTATCTTTTCATAACCATATTTTACTTTATGCAAAAGTTAAAATTATGAATTCACTTTTAATATTATATTATAATTTTACTTTTGTTAAATTTAATATATTATTTCTATCGAATTTGTGAAACCCAGAAAATAGTATTTTAGAAGTGGTGGTAGTCTAAAAATAGTAAGACTCGATTATTTTAATATTTAATAGTTTTATTATAAATAGTTTTGTCATAAACGAGTTTTATTATTTTAAAACGTATAATCCCTTTAGAAACCACTTTTCTAGAGTTCTTTATAATCTCTCTAGCCTTTCTCACTCTTTATCTGTTTGACGATCAGGAGGTGCCTAGACAATTCTAGCATAGAGAGCTACACTTCCTACTGTAAATTTCTTGAGTTTAGCCGGTAAGTTGTTTCCCCTCTTTCTCTGTGCGTTCTTGAAACTTTGATCATGCATTGAATCCTGTTTGCATGTATCTAGTAGCGTTTTCCTTCAATTCTCAATTTCAATTAGGTCCTAAAGTTGGTTTCCTATCACCAATCGGTGAGTTGTAGGTTTTTGTAGAGTTTCCTTGCGGTGCAAGCATCGATTTGAGGGTTTTGTAGAGTTGTCCAAATTTCTATAAGGTAAGGGAAGCTATAATTTCTTTAGTTAGTAATTACCTATGTATGTTTGGTATTGTATGATTTTTGAACTGATTAAGCTAGATTCATGATATTTAGGTATATGGAAAATATGATGTTGTGTTAGTAGTAAGTGGATGAAATGTATGTTTTGTATGTTGATGGATGTGTTCATGTACAAAATCTGTTGTATGTATGTTGGTGATGTCGTAATCGATTTTGATGAGTTGAATTATACAAATTGAACTGTTATAAGAAAAGAGTAACCTTTGTTATTGTGTTTATGGTAGAAAATGGAAGTTTAAGGTAGGGAAATGGTGAAAAAGGTTTGTTGGTATGGTTAGGTGTAGTTGAGATGGTTTATAAACTGGTTTGAGTTTGTTTAATCACTTGGAAATGTTAGAAAATTGATCTAGGAGTCTGTTGTGATAATGAGGTAGAGTTTTCTTGGTGTAGAACTCAATTTAGAGGAAGTGAACTAGTGAAAACTTGAGTTAGAGGTTGTGTTCAAATGGTCAGTTTTGAGAGTTTTGGTAAGTCATTTAGGACTTGTTTGAGTCCCTAAGTGGCTTGGAGTTGTGCCACAAATAATTCAATTTGGGTCTCTAAGTTGAGTTTTATAAGTTTTTGGATGAGATCTTAAGGTTACTTGTTTAGAAGTGTTTAAATAACATTGGTTAATAGTATAATTAGGTATATAACAATATTTAGGAGAGTTAGAAGTTGGGAAAAATAATTAGAATTGCTAAACTTGGTGTGAGTTGCGTAATTTTGTAGTAGAGGTGGGCTTACTGTTTGAGGACTTTCGTTGAGCGAATGGTGTGCGCTGATCAAATTATTGAGGTTTGGGAGCACTGTTATTTTTATTCGCTTAGCGAATTGTGTGCGTTGAGCAAATTGTGGAGGTCTGGGAGCACTGTCAGTTTTATTCGCTTAACGAATGGTGTTGTGCAAATGGTTCAGGTTTTAGTTTACTCTTTTCTTATGTATTCTTGTTTGATTTGAATGATTGGTTTCTACTACTTGTTGTGAAGTTATGAATATGATTATGGATGTGATGTGATGATGAGGTTAAAATAATGTGTATATGGTGGATTTCAAGTATCATGTGAGAAAGGAATTCCAAGGAGGAAAATCCTAAGTTGGTTGTGTGGTTTTATGTATTGAGGTAGGGGCTCCTGGATTGGGGAATGATCCTGACACTTTCAATAACCCCATCTCATGTAGAAATGAGTGATTATGTCGTGGAAAGTAGTAGGAGGTCCTAGTCTATGGTCACTGGTTAAGGCCATAGATGTTTGACGGATTAACCTTGGTGTATGGTATTGTTGGTGGTGGTTGAGGATGTGGATTATGGTTACTATAATTTCTGAGCAAGGTTGCTCCACCATACATAGGTGCAGGTTCCCCATGAGTCTAACGACAATACATCTGTCCGGACAGTAAAAAAGGGTTTTAAGTGGATTGGATAAAGTGTTGTGTTGTTTGATTTATAACCTGCTTGTATATTTTCATTGTTTTAACTGGTATGTAAAATCTTTTGATACTCTAGCTTACCCTTGCTTTTATGTGGTCTGTCTTTGTTTGTTGTTTCTCTTTGTGATGATCACCTTAATGGTGTGAGCTTAGGGATGCAATCTTTTCAGTGGCTTAGCAAGAGGTTGGGAGTGAAGCTTGCAGTATAGGTAGTTAATTTTGATCTTCAGGTGAAGCTTTTTGTCCATAGTAACTCTGTAGTTATTGTTACATCATTATCAATGTAATATTTCTTTTAGTTGTTTTATATTACTAAATTGGGATGCTACAAAAGAAGTATTATATTATTTAGAAATATTTAATTTTAAATATTTGGTTATGATAAAAGATTTCATGTGTAACATCCCAAAATCTATAATGTATACTATATTAAAGAGAAGTCACATGCATGATAAAGTAATACAGTTATCCAACAACATACAGAAAGTATTATATCTTACAGTTATACCAAAATAACCATAAAATTTTAAACTTTATATACAAGCAACTAGTCCCAAAACTATATACAATATTAAGATATCTAATCTAAGTTGAAGCATCATCTCCACCCAAGGCTTGCTCCACTAAAAGCTCCTCTCCTTCTGTTCACATCCATAGGATGATCATTGCAAAAGGGGTAACCAAGCACATACAAAACACAACACAAACAAAAAGGGTAAGCTAGATATAAAAACATTCATGTTATCAAATATCATATAATTCTATATATAAGCATACAATATAAAACAACCAATTCAATTATCCTATCATGTTATAACCTAAACTTTACTCGTCCGGACTTGGAATGAATATCGAGCTATAGCGGGTTGTGCACTTGTGGTGGCCTTACTGCTTTGCAAAGCCATTGCCAATGGATTTCACCCTACCACACACAAGGTTAGTCCATTACCGCGCAATAGGCCTCTAAGTAGCGCCTGCACTAGGACATCCTACTACTCTCACCACATGCATCAATCTACTCTAATTGAGAATGAAAGATCATTAGAGTGTTAGGATAACTCCCAAGATTGAGCTCCCTATATTCATTCCAAACAATACAAGAATCTCACCAAGAGATCTTACTCTAATACTCAATTATACTATCTTGAATCATAATCTTCTTCTCTATGAATCACCAACATACCTTTACTATTCATAAAATTCCCATACAGTGTCATACATAACCTGCTATGAATCAAACATCACCAATCAATCAAGAACAGATGAAGAAAAGAGTAAACTTCACTTGGACTGGTCGCATAGCGCACACACTCACTGAGCAAAACTAGAGGGTTTTCGCATAGTGACCACAAATCGCTAAGCGAATCCTCAAACAGAGACCACCCTTCCTAGTCATTCACACAACGACTAAACTCGCTGTGCAAATAAAATCAGAGACTTCAGACCTCACTCCCTCGCATAGCGCCCCAACTCGCTATGCGAGAGTGCCTAGGCAGTGGATCAGGTTTCCCAACTCTCGCAAAGCGCCCCCTATTCGTTATTCTAATTAACTAGCATTTTTCCCAGACCAACACTAGTCGCAAAGCAATTGGATTCGCTAGTCGAATCATTAAACAAAGAACAACCATCTCCAGTCACTCGCACAGCGCACAAACTCATTGTGCGAGTGCCCCAGGCAGAGAGCACCCTCTACAGTGATTCGCACAACGCATCTAGTCACTATGCGAATTCTCTGGCAGAGAGCATCTCGCCAGGGTGACTCGCTGTGCGAATCCTTTCGCTCAGCGAGTCTGCATAATCTACAGAATGAAATTCTGCAGAATTATGCAACTTAACCACCCAAAACCCATTCTAACTATTTTTCCCAACTTCTAACACTCCTAGATCGTGTTATATACCTAATTAGACTTGTCGAAGTGATTCTAAACATCCCTAACATAGATCTAAAGTGTTTATGAACAAATTTATACTCTAAAACTTCAATTTCATCAACTCAGGGACCTAAATCCCAAAATACCTCTTTGAATCTGTTTTTGACCATTTTGGTACTTCTAACAAGTCACAAATGACTTACCTAAACTATCCCAACAGCCTAATTGAGTCCCTAACCCCTAACTCTCAAATTCACTACCTCACTTCCTCTAAAAAGACCTAAAACAATATACTTCACTTAACTTTCTGCCTAATAACCTGTATAACAGATTTCCCATCATTAGCAAACTCAATTTCAGCAATGCACCTTATACAAACCAGTTCACAAGCAACAATCCACAGTCTCATAATTTGACAATCAAGGAGCACATGATTTAATATACAAAATCACCAAATTTCAGCTCAAACAGCTCCAATGTACAACACACAGTTCACACATACATTATTCCACAAATTCAAACAGAAACCTAGCTCATGCAAACAATAATTCACGGAACAGAATTGAAAACCCAGCTTCCCTTACCTCAGAATTATACTGCCTAGCTCATAGAATGATCCAACCGTACCTTGCATCGCAAGGAAACTCTAGAAACACCTACAGATCACCAATTGGTGATAGAAAACAGTTTTAAGGACTTAATTTGAGCTAGAAATCGATAAAAGGAGTTGCTAACCACATGCAAGACAGAATCTTACATGATCACAGTCCAAACATGCACGGAGAAAAAAGGAAACCACTTACCAGATGAAGAACACGAAACTGATCGGTTGAATTGAAGCTCTCAACGTCAGGATCGCTTAGGCACTTCCTGATCGTCAAACATATATCTCAGTAATGAGAAAAGCTAAAGAGAATGCAAAGAAAGATAGAGAACGAAAGTTTTAGAGAGATGAAGTGTTTAAGGTAATGATGGGGAAGTGCATACCTAGAAAGAATATGCTAATGACATACAAGAGAATGGAAAGGAAATAAAAAGCGGAAAAGAGTAGAGAAGAGGAAACTTATGACTCGTAGACACGGCACTTGAAGAAGGCTCCAAGATAAGTGTCGAAGAAGGACCGTCACTCGCTTTGCGCAAGATAAGGTCTGCCCAAAATCGACTAAGAGATAGAAAACTATCTCGAAGAGGAATGCAAGAATGCAATTCAACTCAAGAATTCAATTCATTCAAAGGTGTGTACAAAAGAGAACCCCTAGGTTGCTTATATAGCTTTTGGAATGACTTTGGTGAAGAGTTTCAAGCGACGTGGGACTTGGAAGGCTCCAAGTTCTGTCCAACAACAGCTGCAACGTCCCTAGGTGCATGGGAGTCCCACATTGCTTAGTTCTCTCATTTTAAAAGAGTTCAAAAACTAACACTAGTTATGCTTCCTTGCGCTACAAGCTAAGACGCCTACTTTCTCTTCTTTTCTTTTAAGACCAAGCCATGGAAAGTCCCACATTGCTTGTGTTAAAAGGAAAAGAAGAGTTTATAAGCGTTTATTCAACTAGAACTAACGAAAAGAAACAAAGAGGCAAATACAAGCCTTTGAAACATATTCTACTCTTTTTATACTCTTTTGTCACTCTGAAAACTCTTCATTGTTGCCTCATCTATGATCATATCAGGTAATGAGCCGAGCTTTTAGAAAGTTCTATTTATATATTAAGATTATTTTTAAAAGAATTTGCTTGTCTCGTTATTTTAACACACTTATCTACTCGAATACTCTATTTTCTAGGATCTTACATAATGTCAATTAAATATATATAACTAAACTGTAAGTTGATATTCTAATTGAAAGCTTTTATAATTTAATTTATACATGACTTAATTTTATCTTAGAAAGAAATTAATCGTATTATTTTTTACATATTTTCTTTAAAAAATATTATAGAGAAACTCATCTAAAAATAAATATAAAATTAAATGAAAAATAGTTGCATACCTAGTTTAAAAAAAAGTACAGTAAAAGTAAGGAAGAAAAACTATAATAAGTATCATTTTTAAAAATTATATTTCCTTATATTTTCTCTTACCTAGCAACTTATGTTAGTTTTATTACTTTTAAATAAACAAAACATTAAGGTACATATACACAGTAAAACTTATTTTCCTCAATCATTTATTTTTCATATTTCTCCAAAATTTGACACAGTTTTTTCCTTTTAATTAAAACAATCGTCTATTTTTATTTAATAGTATAAATTTTAAAGTAATTATCATGAAGTGAACACCTTATAGTATACGCATTAATAAGTTATCTCAAAGCTAACAAACTAGTTTTACGCTATAAACTAAAGGTTCAAAATAAAAGGGTTTATAAGCAAGTTGGTTTGAATTCAAAGTTAACATGATCTAATAATAAGTTAATTAATAAATATGAAATGACATAAAAAAAATTCAATTATGTTAAATAAAAAATTATTTCAAATAAATTAATGAAGATAAAAATAAAATATAGTAGCTTAAAATTAACACAAGTTAGTTAAAGTATGCTTGAAAAAAATGTGAAGCTTTAAAATATCATTATAATAACTTATAGGAGAAATGCTTGCCAACCGGATTTTTAACTTTATCCTCTCACAAAGCTTTGTGAAAATCGTGTATTTCTCTCAAACTATATATTGTTAAAATTAAAATTATATAATTATTAATATATATATATATATATATATATATATATATAATTGTAATAAAAAAGATAACTAGTTGGCAAAAAGTTAATGGATGATAAGTGTCATTTCTATTACGTAGTCCATTCTTTTAAAAATTACGTGGTAATAAATTTTAACATTAATAAATATGATATAATTTTCTAAATTGGTTTTATTGCTAACAAAAGATCTTTTTCTCTTATTTCTAGGTAATTGCTTCTTAATCATTTATGTTTCAAAAATTATACTTCTTTAATTTTTTTAGACTCTCGAAGTTAAATTCTAAAATTTATACCTATTGTTAGCATCTTACTTTTTAGATTGAACAATTTGTTAAGCTCAATAATAGGTATAGAAGTTGAAGTTGTGTTGTTTTAATTTTTATACACGTAGATTTTCTTTTATCATTTTTAAAAAATAATTTAGGTTTAAATATGAATTTATTTTTTATTTTTGTTGAATTTTTTCAATTTAGTTTTAATATTTTTTTGTTTAATTACGTTTTGATTTTTTTGTTATTTATTTAATTTAATTTTTTTTATAATACTGTTTGAATAATTAACAATATAGGGAGCAACGTGATTCAGTTTGTATTAGAAAATTCTTAAAATTGTTTTTTTATATCTTTTCCTATAGACATTTACTTTACATATTAGAAAATTCTTAAAATTGTTGTGGTGTTTTTTTTTTAATCAAATTAGAATTTATCAAACTTTTATATCTAGATATTTCATATTTTCATGCTCAAAATTTTCCATTTTTATGATTTTTTAAAATTTATATAATGTTGTCATCTTGATGTATGAAAACAATATAATTAGTTTCTTTTTATGTATTTTAGATTTTAATTTTAAACCAAAACTAATTAAATTTGAAAAATGTTAAAAAATTACGTTTGACCTTACTAAAATTAATGTAAATTAATGTGAAATGGTACGTGGTTAAATGTAAATTTATGCCAAATATTTTGTTCAATAAAGATTTATTCACCATGGAATTCTTATCACATGTAATTAGTTTTAAATATTCAACTTAAAATATCTCTTTTATATTACATACAAGTAATTTTGAATCATCTTACAAGATAATTTAAATACTAATTATAGAATGACATTCAACATAACCGATATTGAATGGTAATTTATGTATCAATTATCTTTTTTTACCTATATATAACTCTAAATTTTTTTACATTACTTATTAATTAAATGATCAATAAGTAATGTGACTACCTTAATGCAACCTTTTGTAATAGTGTTTTAGATAAAGTAATTTTGATATGATTTTTCTTACAAAATAATTAATTTAATCCTTCTTCGCTTGTTGGTGAATTGAAAAAGCTACTATTACTTCTTCTTTTTTCTTGATGATTTTGTTAATTTTTTTTATTCATTAACAAGTTCTTAAACATATATAAATTATGTAAAACACACCACTAGGAAAACGTTGTAGGAATATATAAAATTAATTTTCTATTGTTTTCATACGATATTTTTATTTATTGATATCTTTCAACCATTTTTTAACATAAATATAGGTAAAGTCGGTGGATGCTTTGTACTTATAAAGTGGTAAGAAAAATAATGATTAAGCAAAAAAAGTTATTTATTTATTCTTGTTTATTTTAGATCTAAAGGAACATAAGTATTTACTTAGGCCATCTTTTTTCAAAGATACCATACCATTAACTACAATATACACACGTATAGCTGTTGTTCTAGGCTTTCTAATTAATTAATTAATTAAGTTCTGATTAATTAATTAATTACATTCCGTAGGTCAATTTCCCTTACATAACTTGACACTTTTTGATTCCTTGACTAATATATAATTAAGTAGTCAAGTTTTCACTTTTATAAGTTCCAAATTATTAGATTAAAAATTAAATATTATTAGTTTATTATTTTTTATAAATTCTAAATCATTATACTTTAATTCTAAATTATTAGCTTATTAATTTTTATAAGTTTTAAATTATCAGATTATTAATTCTAAATTATTATCATATTAACTTTTATAAGTTCTAATTATTAATCTCTCATATGATTTATGATTTAATTGCACTAAATTGGTTATTAGTTGTTTTTAAAATTGTTGCACATGTAGTTATTTGTGTGGTCTTTCTAGTTGAAATAATATTGATTGTAAAAATTGTATTAAAAAATGTTTATTTTTATGAGAAATGTCATATCAAATAGTATATGCTGTATTGAGTAGGAATATGTATAGTATAGTGATTTTAATTCTACTCTCGTAATTATATAATTATATAGAAAATAAATTTAAGTGATGAAAATCGAAGAAGGTTCTCAATCTACAAGATCGATATAAAATGTTACTGATCGATATAAAATGTTACTGTGACTTAAATGATTGAAAAAAATTAACCATGTCATGATTATTTTGAAATGGATGAAAGTTTAGAATAAGAGAAATGAGAGTTGTATTTTATTATAATAATCTATGATAGGTGTATAACTAGCATGCTTATTCGACTCAGTATATAAGTATTTTAAAAATTTATTCTAAATAATGTTAAGATTTTAAAATGACATTATATATTTATTGACCGATGAAACTTATATATCTAAAATAGGTATTACAAGATTTATTAAAATCTTTATAATAAAATTCTTTAAAATAAATAAATTTACTTTTTATATTTTACGATGTTTTGATGTCTATTTACAATGATTATATATATATATATATATATATATATATATATATATATATAAAGAGGACTAAGTATATATCTTAACAAAAAGATCTTGTAAATGATGAGGAGCAACAATGAAACTACCAAATATTGAAAACCATAGATTATGATTATGTATAAGTATTTATAGATATATTTCAGATGTCTCTTAATAATGTAATAAATTATTTTTATTTGAAAAAAATTATAATAAAAAAAATATTTTTGGGATGTTACGTATGTTCGTGTGAGCATAAAACTCTATATATTGTCTTACGTTTAAATAAATAAGTTATGAATAAGGCTCCAATTACATGTTTTTTATTTCATTTTAAAAATTCGAAACTATACTACAAAAATAATTTAAATTTTATGACATTGATTTTGGTAAAATATGTTGAACGTTAATTTTTGTTTAGTTGATGAAAAACAAGTATGAAAAATGAAAAGTAAATTTGCTTGAATGAAGAAAAAAAAATTTCAAACGGAGAAGGGAACAAAATAAATTTATTTATTATGTATATTTTTCGTATTTTTAATTATTTATTTCATTATAATAGACAATAGTAAATATTAATAATATAATCCATTATATCTATATCTATATATAAAGAAATTTGTGAAGAGCTGAAAAATAGGTTAAAGAGTAAATTAGAGTATTAGACTAATAGAACCAGATTGTTATAGTATAAACTGATTTTCAAGAACACCCTGGTTCATTTAGCCTATCTCTACTGTCTTTCTCTAAAACTCATTTCTACAAGTTCTTTGCCTTCTCTCTACCACTCCTTCTCACTGAGCAGTTGCATGTCTGATGTTGTAATCTGAGATAATATCTGTAGGATCTTCCTAATTAGAGGAAATAGATACATAATATTTTATTTTATTTTATTTGTTCCTAGTTTTCCTAGTTTCTCTATTTCCCTTTTTAGGAGAATTAGATTGTTACAAATAGGAAATATGAGAATGTATTTTCAATCAATTCTAAATAATAAATTTTATTATTATTTTCTACTTGGTATCAAGAGCTTCCGATCTTGGAACTCCTTCCGCTGCACAGTCGCACCGCCGCCGCTGTCCGACCACCGCCGCTGCCGCCGTCGCCGCTGTCCGACCACCGTCGCTGCCGCCGTCGCCGGTTGGGGTCGTTGATAGCGCAGAAAGGTGCGCCCAACTCCGACGACCACAACGCCGGAAGTCGCTCCGTGAAAGGAGCCGCCACGCGCCGCCACGCGCCTCCACCGTCGCCGGCGCGTGTAGCCCACGCGCCCACCTCCGGCGAGACCCACTCGCCGGCGCCGCCACAGACAGGGTCGCCGGAGCACCCTGAGTCTATTCCTAGGGTCGGTGACGACTCGTTTGGACTGTATTTGAGCAGATCTGAGTTTTTAAGTTTCGCTCTCTTTTTTTCCGGTGAGACCCACTCGCCGTCGCCGTCACAGAAGAGTCACCGGAGACTCCTGAGTCTGTTCCTAGGGTTTGTGTCGACCCGTTTGACCTTTTCTTGAATAGATCTGGTTTTTTAAGTTCTGCTTCTTTTTTTTCGGTGTGACCCATACACCGTTATTGTCTTGGAGACTCCTCGTTGCGTTCTACGGGATGTCTGAAGTAAAAATTATTCCTTTGAAAGCAATGGATGAATCAATGAGTAAGTCCTCTGGATCATGCACTTTGTCCATAAAAGGTAAGATTTGCCTCAATACTGTTGATCATGTGTCTCAAGGTATTTGGATCCTTGATTCAGGTGCAACTGATCATATGACACCTTTTAGTGTGTCCTTTGACTCATATGGTAAAAGAAATAAAGAACAACTTATTACAGTTGCGAATGGTCAGGGTATACCTATATGCGGCTCTGGGAATATAATTTTGGACTCATCCATTGTATTGAAGGATGTTTTACATGTTCCTCAATTAGCGAACAATCTTATCTCTGTGCAAAAACTCACAAAGGATTTAAATTGCTCAGTAACATTTTTTCCAACTTATTGTGTTTTTCAGGACCTTGCCATGGGGAAGACAATTTTAACTGCTAAAGAGCATAGTGGGTTGTATTTTTTAGAGTTTGATGACCAAAGCAACACGAAAATCATGACTCAACAAGCAACATCTGAGACGTGGGCAAAATCCCAAATATGGTTACATCATCAAAGGCTTGGGCATCCTTCATTCAGTCTTATCAAGTCCTTATTTCCCCACTTGTTTACCAAAGAATCTGTTGAGTCTTTTAATTGTGATATTTGTCAATTTTCAAAACACCATCGTGCATCTTATCCTATTAGTCATAAAAAGAGTATTTCTCCATTTGATTTAATTCATTCTGATGTTTGGGGTCCTGTCATAGATTCTATTTCTGGAGCCAGATGGTTCGTTACTTTTATTGACGATTGTACTCGTGTCACATGGACATACCTTATGAAAAATAAATCCGAAGTTTTTCAAATTTTTGTTAATTTTTTCCATCTTGTCCAAAATCAATTTGGAAAAAATATCAAAAAAAATTAGGTCTGATAATGGTACTGAATATGTGAATCATGAATTTCTTAATTTTTTGTCTCATAATGGTATTGTTCATGAAGTAACCTGTGTTAATACCCCTCAACAAAACGGAGTTGCAGAAAGAAAGAATCGTCATCTTCTTGAAGTAACTAGAGCTCTTCTTTTTCAAATGTCTGTTCCAAAAAATTACTGGGGAGAAGC
The DNA here is from genome assembly GCA_027742785.1 of Vigna reflexopilosa. Taxonomy (NCBI): domain Eukaryota; kingdom Viridiplantae; phylum Streptophyta; class Magnoliopsida; order Fabales; family Fabaceae; genus Vigna; species Vigna reflexopilosa. Next base: position 20,840,959 of record CM050930.1, on the reverse strand, counting down.
TGTGCTAACTGCCACATATCTCATCAACAGGTTACCCACTCGTATCTTAAATGGCATTAGTCCTATAGAGTCTCTATTGTCTTTTGTTCCTTCTTCTTCCCTACTAACGAGTCTACCTAGTCGAGTCTTTGGATGTGTTGTTTTTGTTCACTCTCATCATCCTAACCGTGGTAAATTAGATCCCAGAGCTCTTAAATGTGTCTTTATTGGATATCCTTCTAATAAAAAAGGGTACAAATGTTATCATCCTCAGAGTCGGCGCGTCTTTGTCACCATGGATGTCACCTTTCATGAAACACAATCCTTTCATGTCAGTCCACCACTTCAGGGGGAGAAAGCACTTGAAGTGGATGAACTCTCCTTCTTGTCATTACCATGTTTGTCTTTGCAGGATGCCCAAGACCTGAGCAATGAAGCTACCATAGTCCACAGTGAGGAAGAAGACGGATTTTTTGGCAAAAAATATGAAAGAAGAGAACAACCCACTTCGACTCTCGAGCAAGAAAAATTGTCTAATCCGGAGGTGAGGATCCCTGAAGATATCAATGATGAGGAGGTAAGTATTACTGAGGATTTACCCATTGCATTGAGAAAGGGAAGAAGATCATGTGCTAAATATCCTATTTCTCAATATGTTTGCACTAACAATCTCTCTGATAAGCACAAAAGTTTTATTGCTGCCATTGATGCCACAAAAATTCCTACCTCAATCCAAGAGGCCATGAAACTTGAACATTGGAATCAAGCCATGAAAGAAGAGATGAATGCATTAGAAAGAAATTCAACTTGGGAGATTGTTGATAAGCCAAGAAACAAGAAGGCAGTAGGGTGTAGATGGATATTCACAGTGAAACATAAGGCAGATGGGACAATAGAAAGATATAAAGCTAGATTGGTGGCAAAAGGATATACCCAAACATATGGGATTGATTATGAGGAGACATTTGCCCGAGTGGCAAAGATGAATACAGTTCGAGTTATTCTCGCTTTGGCTGCCCATTTTGGATGGGACTTACACCAGCTGGATGTGAAGAATGCCTTTCTTCATGGAGATCTAGATGAGGAAGTGTACATGGAGATTCCCCCAGGTTTTGAAGTGAAAAATGAAAGAAACAAGGTATGTCTTTTGAAGAAAGCATTGTATGGTCTTAAACAATCTCCTAGAGCATGGTTTGGAAGATTTACAAAAGCTATGATTTCCTTGGGATACAAACAAAGCCAAGGAGATCATACTCTGTTCATAAAGCACTCCTCTACAGGTAAACTCACTCTATTGCTTGTCTATGTGGATGATATGATTATTGCAGGAGATGATGAAATAGAAAAATTGGCATTAAAAGAAAAATTGGCAGCTCAATTTGAAATGAAAGACCTAGGAAAACTCAAATGTTTTCTTGGGATAGAGGTTGCCTACTCCAAGAATGGAATTTTCATCTCCCAGAGGAAATATGTACTTGATCTCCTCAAAGAAACAGGAAAGTTGGGATGTAGAACCTCAACTGTTCCTATAGAACAGAATCACAAAATTGGAAGTGAAGAAAGTGCTCCTGTAGAGAAGGCCCAATATCAGAGATTGGTGGGAAAATTGATTTATCTATCACACACAAGGCCAGACATTGCTTATGCAGTTAATGTAGTGAGTCAATTTATGCATGATCCAAGAGAGAGACATATGCAAGCAGTTGACAAAATTCTCCAATACTTGAAGTCAAGTCCAGGAAAGGGGCTATTATTCAAAAGGGAAGACACATTGAATATGAAGATATATACTGATGCGGACTATGCAGGTTCTATTACTGACAGAAAATCTACTTCTGGGTATTGTGTATTTCTTGGAGATAGTTTGGTAACATGGAGAAGCAAAAAGCAAGATAGAGTATCCCGTTCTAGTGCAGAAGCTGAATTTCGAGCCCTTGCTCAAGGAATGTGTGAAGGACTCTGGATGAAAATCATCTTGGATGATCTTAAAGTCAAAGTGGAGCACCCGGTGCAACTACACTGTGACAATAAGTCTGCTATGAGTATAGCCCATAATCCAGTACAGCATGACAGAACCAAACACATTGAAATTGACAGACATTTCATCAAAGATAATCTTGACAGAGGCTTTGTGATTACAACTCATGTTCCTACAGAACTTCAAATAGCAGATATTTTCACAAAAGGGCTTTCTCCGGGTAGATTTCAAGATCTTGTAGGCAAGTTGGGAATGATTGATATTCATTTACCAACTTGAGGGGGAGTGTTGTAATCTGGGATAATATCTGTAGGATCTTCCTAATTATAGGAAATAGATACATAATATTTTATTTTATTTTATTTGTTCCTAGTTTTCCTAGTTTCTCTATTTCCCTTTTTAGGAGAATTAGATTGTTACAAATAGGGAATATGAGAATGTATTTTCAATCAATTCTAAATAATAAATTTTATTATTATTTTCTACTTCTGATTAGGTGGTGCCCAGGCGACCACGACGTAGAGAGCTTCAAAAACATCCGATTAGTTTTACGTTATTCGGCGGGTAAGTGGTTCTTCTCCATCCTATGTGCTTAGGGTTTTGCTCGTGCAATGATTCTGTCTTGCATGTAGCTAGTAGTTTTTCTCCGCTTTCTAGCTCAAGTTTGGTTCTAAGAGCTGTTTTCTACCACCAATGTGGTGGTTTGTAGGGTTTGTGGTGTTCTTCACTGTGTGAGGCACTATTAGAGCGTTACAGTGAACTGTACTATGAAGTTTTCCAAGTAAGGGGAGCTAGGTTTTTCTTTAAATTTGTAGAAGTATGTAGGTGTGAACTGTGCTTTGTACTGTGATGTTGTTTGAGTGGAATTTTAGTATCTTTATATAATCAGCCATATGTTCCTTGAATGTTTGAAGTATGAAACTGTGAATTTATTGGTATGACTTGAATTGGGTATGATGTTTTGCTGGAATTGAACTTGTTGATAAGGTGAAACGTGTTATGCTAGTTAGTAAGTAGTAATTTAACTGAATTTGGTCCTTTTGAGCGAGCTTAGGGGAAGTGAGGAGGTGATTTTGAGCAATTGAGGTCTGGGGTGTAAGTGGGTTGTTGGGGTAGTGTTATCAGGTATATTGTGACTTATTAGGAGTGTTAAAATGGTTAAAATCATGTTCTAAGTAGGAAATTGAAATTGGGTCCTCATGTTGATGAATTAGGTGTTTTAGGTTAGGAATTGAGTTAGGATCACTTTAAATTTGTAATAGGAAGGATTTAAATCACTTGGATGAGTTAAACTGAGAACAAAACACAAATTAAGGGTATTAGAAATTGGAGAAAATATGTAGAATTGGTAAGAAAGGGTTGGAGTGCATAATTCTGCAGAACTTGCGTTTGTAGATTATGTAGACTCGCTATGCAGATTGTCTCGCATAGCGAGTCCTCCCTACGGGGTGCTCTCTGTTTCGAGCTACTCACTATGCAAAAGTGGTGTGCTATGCGAGTGGCTAAACAGTGGTGCTCCCTGCTTGATAATTCGCAAAGCAAATCAAGGTCGCCTTGCGACTAGTGCTGGCCTGGAGCCTCTACTAGAGTAATTCGCAAGGCGAGAGGATGTGTGCGCTATGCAAGACACCATGGTTTTGAATGTGCGATTGTGTGCATTATGCGACCAGTCCAAGTGGGTTTCACTCTTTTCTTCTTCTATTTTGGATGGATTGATGTTGTTTGCTTAGCAGAGTGTCATGTATGTTTACTTATTAGACTTGTGTGGTTTGTGAGAATATAATTGTGAATCAAGATGATATAATTGAGTATGATTGGGAAATCTCAAGGTGAGATGATGGGAAGTGATTGTAGTGGATGAGATTGTTGTCTTGTATAAGTGTATGGAGCTTTGAAATGGTAAGTCTATTCCGACACTCTAAGGATCATTCATGCTCAAGTAGAGAAGAATGATACCTGTGGTGAGAGTAACGGGAGGTTCTTGTCTATAGGCTTAGAGTTTAGCCATAGACTGGTATAAGGACTAACCTTGTATCGTGTTGGGGAGTGCCAACTCAACTATACAAGTGCAAAGACGACCAATAGTTCGACACTTATACAAATCTGGATGAGTCGTGTTGGATTTTTGATGCATGGTTAGGTTATATATAATTGATGTTGAAGAATTAAATCTATTTACTTTGATTGATTGTGTTATATGATTATTGTTTGTTTATCTAGCTCACCCTTACTTTTGTGTTTGTCTGCCTTTGTATGTTTTCTCTTTTGCGATGATCACATGATTGATGTGAGCATAGGGAGACATATGTTTTAGTTACTCCAGCGATAGGTAATCGAGGGGATTCAGTAAAGAAGTCGAACGAATCTACAGGTGTAGATATTGTCCTTCGTAAGTTTATTTCTTAGAGTAATTAATTTTTCATCCATGTAATATTCATTTTAGTAATATTGTACTATTAAAAATGGGATGTTACAAAATTCCTCTACTTGATTATATTATATAAATTTATCTTTTAAATAAAAGTTTCTCAAAATTAAAATAATAATTTTATCAATTTTGTTGTTTTCAAATTTAACCATTCTTTTAATTTGACTATTTTTCACATTTAACCATTTTTCAATTATAAAACTACCTATAATATAAATAAAAACTATTTATAATAAAACTATACAAATTATTTAATTTCATAATTATAATAATAAGAACAATAATAAAGTAATAATAAATTTATTATTTTTTATTATCATAAGTGTTAGGACCATTAAATTCTGGAGTTAGTGGAAGCCAAGTGTCAACAAGAGGGAATGTGAAATTCAGAAAGTGGAGAACAGGTGGTTGTAGAGGAGTGGACCGTTCGAGTTTTTATGGCAGTATTTAAGTTGGGATTTCAAAATCTGGTTCCACTTTTCCTGCATGCAACCTTCTTCTCCAAATTTCAGAACCTCATTTTCTCCTCCTTCTCTTTAAACTTCTCTCTTCTCTCTAAGAATTCTCACCCTTTTTCTCTTCCGATCATTGATCAGACCGCGCCTGAGTATTCCCGATGCCAAGAGCTTTCATTTGCACCGATTAGATTTTCGTTTTGAGCTGGTAAGTTCAAGTCTCTTCATGTCCTTGAAGTTCGTTGTTTTTGATGCATGCAAGCATTGTTTGGATTGCATGTGTTCATCAATTCTTTCTTTGAATCTGTTTTCTATCTCTGATTTTATGGTTGGTTTTTCTTCACCAATCAGAAGCTTATAGGAAGAGGTAGAAGTTGCGTACGATGTAGGCAATACTGTGAGGAAAATAGAAATACTTGGATTTGAGGTATGGGAAGCTTTTAATTTAATTATGAATCTCGTGTATGAATGTTTGTTTGTTGAAATGATGTTATGTTTGATGATTTGAATGATATTGGAATACTGCATGTTCGTTTGTATGAATGGATGAGTGAAAAATGGCATGAAATGGGTAGGAATATAGCCTAATCGTAATTCTGCAGCATTCTGCAGAATTCTGTAACTATAGCCGAGGGTCATTTATGACTATTCAGTTTTCTCCTAGTGCATTCAGTCTTGATTGGATTCTCCTTCTATAGGGAAATTCAGTTAATGACCAATCGGTCTTCTATTGGTGTATTAGAGAAATAAGTATTCATTTAATTATAGTTTTTTATTTTCACTTCGTAGTCAGCCTAGTCAAAGTATTCAATATTAAACTCGCCTTCAGTACGTGAATAGATGTTAGGCTGTTTTCATGATTGACTTAAGAAAAACATTCTTATCGACTTAGAGTGCTCGGTCTTGTACTGGCACTCGGTCTCTTAAAAAGTGCTCGGTCTTGTATTGGCACTCAGTCTCTTAAAAAGTGCTCGGTCTTGTACTGGCAATCGGTATCTTAAAGAGTGCTCAGTCTTATACTAGCACTCGGTCTCTTAAAGGGTGTTCGGTCTTGTACTAGCACTCGGTATCTTAAAGGGTACTCGGTCTTGTACTGGCACTCGATCTCTTAAAGAATGCTCGGTCTTGTACTGGCACTCGGTCTCTCAAAGAGTACTCGGTCTTGTACAGACACTCGGTCTCTCAAAGAGTGCTCGGTCTTGTACTGGCACTCGGTCTCTCAAAGAGTGCTCGGTCTTGTACTGGCACTTGGTCTCTCAAAGAGTGTTCGGTCTTGTACTGGCACTCGGTCTCTTAAAGAGTTTTCAGTCTTGTATTGCCACTCATTTCCCTTGAAGAGAAGTCAACCTTGTTGTCTAATGCCAAAGCTCCAAGTGTTCGGTATAGGTTATAAATATTATATCTAAGTCATTAGTATTTGGTCCAAACTTATTAGTGTTCAGTCTTAGACTATATTTGACTCATGCGTGAACCCAATCTGTTACATGACCATTTGGTCATGTTCTTGAGTTAATGGTGTTCTTACCGTTCGATCATGTTCATAGACTATAACATTATTCCCTCTCAGTCTACCATGTCCATAGAGTAGTTCGGTCTTCTGGATGGAGAATTGTTTGTGTTAAATTGTATATGTTGAGTGATGAAAAGTATGTTAGCAATATATTGTGAAAGAGAATTCCAAGGTGGAATGTCTCGTGAATGGTTCTGATTGGTAAAGTATGAATGTGGTCAGTCTATGCTGTCGTTCATCCTGATATTCCGTGATTACTCCTTCTCACGTAGAGAAGGGTAACTCATGCGTGGGAATGGCAGGAGGTCCTTGTCCATAAGGTTGAGATGGGCAGTATAAGGACTAACCCCGGGTGGCAGTTGTTGAGTGCATCCCAACTACTACACCACCCGGGTGCTAAAACGTCTAGCTACACAATTCATACAATTTGGATGGTCAAGTCAAGTGGTCGGTTATTGCTTGTTTATACGTTTGGTCAATGCCTGAAATAAATGTATGATTGATATGTTGATTGTGCTTATTTTTATCTCTGGTTAAATGATGTGTTTGTTTGAAATAATTAAATTACATTAGCTTATCCTATTTTTTTGTCTTGTCTTGGTTTGCCCATTCGGTCGTTCTCTTCACTGCAATGATCATCCGGTGGATGTAAGCAGAAGGTGATGTGGCCTCGTTGGAAGAAGTGTTGGAAAAAGAGACTCCATAGGTTTAGTTAGGACCGTTCGGTTCATACCTACTACTGTATTGACTGTTCGATTTGTATAGATCTTTTGTTTACCGTTCAGGTTGTAGTTACTATAGTAAAAATCGTTCGATTTATTAGTATGCTTTGTAAAGTTTTAATTCTGTAATACTTCTAGAGAATTATACTTTGTTAAGATCTCCTAGTTGACTGAACTATATTGTTATATATATATATTCTATGATATGATTTATGCTATTTTTGGAATGTTACAATAAGAAAATGAAACACATATTTTCACTAGTAATTAATAATGATTGTATAATATAAACCTCATAAATATTAACAAACTATTTATCTTATAATTCTTATATCAAAGAATATTATAGATATAAACTCTTAGCACAAATCTCTTTATAATAATGTCTAATAATTTGTGTTATTTATTTATTCCTCAATCATATATATATATATATATATATATATATATATATATATATATATATATATATATATATATATATATATATATATATATATATATATACTATTTTTTGGTTTCGAACTTGAAACATACAAAGTTATGGTAGTTTAATGTTTATACCTTCCACACCTCATGATGTGACAACCTAAGCAATTGGAACCAGTTATTATCCACAAACAAATCTTAACACATGTAATACATACATATCTTTCCATCTTTTTTAAGTTTAGAAAAAATAAAAAATAATAAAAACTTTATTTGCTTGTCTGTATTACGGTGGATATTATTTGTATTTGAATTTGTTCACAATGTGGCATTCTTTGATTTGCTTACTTGGCTTTGTCAAAAAGAGATAAGGTAGGCTTAGAATATCGCATTTCTCTTTTATAAAATAACATTTTTTCCAATTCTGGTACATATAACATTCTACCTAGGTAAGATTTTGTTCTCCACGTTAACTATATTATATAAATATTATGCATATTTTCTGAATACCCTTCTGTCAATTTATGTGGAATATTTATCATACTTTGACCCACATAATTAAAACAAACGTTTGAAATTAACTATAAAATTGTACCACAAATTGTGAAAGGTTAATGATGTTCATTGAATGATATACCTATCTGTCTTTACATCAAAACTAAGCATAGACTAATTAAACTTTACTAAAGCATCTTCCATGGTTATTCTTTCACTCTCACTAATTGTCAATATGGTACACTCAAATTGCGTGTATAAACTCTACACAATGAAAAAGATAACTGTTTATGTACACTGCACTCTACACTGTACCATTTTTATTCAAACAGTTTATTCAATTTTTTATACATTTAATTTTCTTATCATTAAACTTCTAAATCAATAAATAAAAATTTAGTCTTCATCGAATCTTAAATTAAAATAATAATATTAGACTCAATCATCATAAATCAAAATACTCAAAATTTTAATAAATTTTGACTAAAACAAATTTACATAATATATATGTATAATCAAATTTCGTTTTATAAATCAGATTTAGAAGATTAAATTAAATTTAAAATTAACTTTTTAATGATTTTAAAATTCATTTTAATGATATTGTGTAATTATCGGATCATTTTTTAATATCTAACTTTATGTACGAAAATGTGTTAACTATCTTAAATAAAACAAATTTATAAATCCGTTTGAAGATTAAATTAGAATTATAATATATTTTTTAGATCCATAAATTGTTTGATTTGAAACTTCAAATTTTATTCCCATTTTAACAATAGTGATATTTTCTGTACATCCATACCTAAAAGATAATTTATACACAATTCTTTCGTTGAATTTCATCTCAACGTCTTATCAATATTTAAATCACGTTGAAAATTTGAGTTATTATTTTGTAGTCAGAAGTAGGTTATAGTCTATTTTTACAAAAATCAACGTGTTCATATGCATGCAATTTCAGTCTAAACATCATCCTCATAGAATTTCATCAGGATATATAGAGTATAAGCATATATTATATAACTACCATTTTATTCGTAACTTCGAAATGAATTACGTATATTATTTGAAATAGGGTACATAATTTCTTTTTGGAACGCAATTACTTTTAAAAGTGAGACGTGCGTAAAATTCTTGTAGTATTTTTATTAATATCGACTTTCAGACAAAGATTGCATGATTTCATCAACAACAATTTTAAGAGTGGTTAAAATAATTTTAAAAAAAAATTTTAAAAAAAAATTAAATAGTATTTTTAGCATTCTTTTATATAGTGATATACACGAATGGTTAAAGCCAAAATTTGAGTTGGAAGATTTTGCATATAAATCCAAGCAATGACACATGATATTTGACTCAATCCTTAACAACGACAATTATCATGTTTTTAAATTATTTTGTTTGGCAAAGAAACGTGTATATATACATATACATGTAAAATAAGGGTTTACCCTTTTGCCCAAAAAAAAGCACATTTATGTCAATGTTATAGTGCATTTTTACCTTAAAACATAAATACGAAATAATTATTCTATAATTTCTTAGCAAAATCCTAATGACAAGAAATCCGACCAATATTTTTAAATAAATACGATACATAATTGCTTGCCAACAAATGTGGCAAGTAAATTGCTCTAGATTCGAAAGATAGATTTGGCTCCCCTAAACTTTTACATTTATAGTAAACACAACATTCTACATTTCGGTCGGCAATAATAAATAAGGTTTTGGCCATAATTACTATAATATCTTTTGTTCTTTTAAGTGATAAATTGTGAGTTTTGTAACTTGTAATTGTAAATCAATTCAACCACCTATATCAAATTTGTGAAAAATTAAAATCTAAAGTTTCAGACTAATACATAGAAAAGAATTATTCAAAATTGTACTTAAATATCAATATTTATTTAAGTATATCAAAATTTTATTTTAGTATAACAAAGTTATATGTAAAAAATTAATTATAAGTATTGATGAAAACTATATTAATTAGATCAAAATGTATTATATTTTAAACACAATATTAATTTTTAATATATAAAAAATATCTTGTCCATTCATGACAATTTCTTTAATTGCATCTGTTTTCGATGATTCATCATCGACAAAATGCTGCACTAAGAAATAAATATTACTTTTGTTATAATAACATGTAAGAAACCGAAATATGAACCTTTTTTTGAGAATATTTGAGGTAGTTTATTACTTATTTTCAAGAATCAACTTTTTTGAGAATATCTTCATCCAATGCTTATGTAATAGTAACACTTAAATCTTCATTGTTTCCTGTGTCATCAACATAATAAGAATCATTACAATAATTTAAATGTAAAACTAAATACTAAGCGAAGTGAATTTACACTTAGTAAGGGCCTGAAAAGTTTAGGGCTATCGGGCCTTATGTTGGGGCAGTCAGGCCCATCCAACTAGAGGCAACCTGGCCTTAGAAAGGAGTTTTTCCTAAAGTCTGATTTCACTTTGCTGAAACATCTCTCTCTAAAACCATTTTTTCCTAAAAGTTCTCTGACTTCTCTCTACAATTCCAGCACTTTGAACCGTTCGATTCTTGGTTGGGTGCTGCCAAATCATTCCTGGCATAGAGAGCTCCAATTCTACCGATCGATTTCTTTATTCCGATTGGTAAGTAGATTTCCCCTTTTTCTTCACTGTTCTTGAGCCTAGGACATGTGAATTTGTTGGTTGCTTGTGCTCTCTGTATTTCCCTTTCGATTTCTCTGTTTACTCTAGCTCAAAGAGCTGACGTTATCAACTCTTTGGTGGCTTGTAGAGTGGGTTGAGTTCTTGTGCTGTGAAGGGCACTGTTAGGGCATCTCTAAGTAACTGTTCTACGTAACCACCAAGGTAAGGGGAGCTAGTTATCTTTCTTTGAATTTATTGCTTGAATTTGTTTAATAAATGTATGCATGTTGTATTCCGAACTGTTGTGTGGTTTTAGACTATATTTTTGGTTATACACATCTTGTTTGGTATGAACTGAAGTTGCAAATGATGAATCTGTATTGGATTGTTTGTGGAGCACTTGAATGAATTTATTGACTGTGATTGAGTATGTTTGGAAAGGTCTTGGGTGAGGGTTATGAATTAACATGGATATAGGTAGAAAGCTTCTGCATAGATATTGTTTCAGGTTCTGTTAGTGGAAGTGAAGTATTGAAATTAGGCAATTGGGGTCTAGAACACGACAGGACAGTTTGGATAACTTAGATAAATTACTTGTATCTGGATGAGAGCACTTTGTTGGTAGGATAGAGGAATCATAAAAACCGGAGTCGGTACATCCTTGATCATAGAGCAGCCCTGTCTTGGTCCAGTAAGTTGTGTCTACTCATATGTACTAGCGTTTATGGTGAGTTTGATGCATCAAACATTTGATTCTTCTCCGATGACCAATTGGGCTGGTAAGGAGTGCTTGGGGTAAGATCCTGTTGTAATCTTAATTAGATAGATACTCTAAAAAAATTAGGAAAATTTAGGCTATGTGAAGGAAGTGAGGCAGTGGTTTTGGGCTGTGAAGGTTCAGAGTGAAATTAGATGATTTAGGTGGTGTAAACAAGTCAAATGTGACTTGTTAGGAACCTTGAACTGGTCTAAAAACATGTCAAATGGTAGAATTAGATTTGAACCTCTAAGTCATGAAAATGTGTGTTTTAAAGGTGAATTTGAGTTTAATGAGTTTCACACTTTTCCTCATCTGTTTGAGCTATTTGATGTTGTTTGACTGCCATGGTGTATGTATGTCTCTATAACTGATTTGGGTGACTTGATTTGGAACATGATTGAGGGTATGTTGTATTGTGTGTGAATTATAGTTGGAAAGTATGTATGAAACAAAGTTGTGATTGGTGTAAGTGTAACAAGTATGGTTCATGGATGTAATTCCACGATCCTCAAGGAGAGGATACATGGTGGTGCCCTAATAGTGTGTAGAATGATTGCATGGCAGATCAGTCTTGGGCTTTTCCTGAAAATACAATGATCAATCATTCTCAAGTAGAGAGGATTGAATCATGTGGTGAGTAGTAGCAGGAGGTCCTAGTCTTGGAGGCTTCCAGTATGCTCTAGGGCGCGGAACAGACTAACCTCGTGAGTGTGGTAGGGTGGAACCCATTGGCAATGGCTTTGCAAAGCAGTAGAGGCCACCACGAGCGCATAATCCGCCACAGCTCGACAATGATTCTAGTCCAGACGAGTCGGTTTAAAGTGTAACAAGTCATGTTGGGTGATCCTGTATAATTGTTTGAACTTTGTAAGTTGTGTGTGATTGATAATATGCTTTTTATACCTAGCTCACCCTTGCTTGTTTGTGTTGTTTGTGTATGTTCCCTTTTGCGATGATCATCCACTTGGATAGGAGCAGTTGACGAGGAGGTTTCTTTGGAGATTGCTTTGGAAGGAGACGGCAATGCTGCAGCCTAGTTTCTTAGGAGTTCTCTCTACTTTATGTTATTTTGAATTACTCTTCTAATTGTACCACTCATCTTAATCTTTATGTTTAAGTTTTAAATTTAGACCTCTTTTGTTAAAGTTTTAAATTCTAAAGCTATTTTAAGGAAGACTGTAATCCTATTTACTCTTGACTGCTTTCCTATATTATGCATGATGACGTCTTTATTATATATGTCTTTTCTATATTTTGGGACTCACATAAGACATTGCATACATTAATAATACTAAAAAAAAGTAACTAATAATTTATAATATGTTAGATGAACTAAATAATACATATTATTTTGCAATTAAAATATATAATTATACTACAACTTTCAAATATATTATTAACTTTCTATATAATAAACAAAATCGTATACTAGATTGTTTATGAGAAAAATAACATCAATTGTCTATAAAACTTAACGTAACAAAAATGATTAGTATACTAAATTAATTATGTAGGAGATAAGATAGGTGAGTTGTATTTACGCATTAATAAAAGTGGCCACATAAATCTTAGTTTAAGATATATCAGTTCTGACATTCTATTAATTTTTATTCCTAGACTTGTATATAAATCGACAAAGAAATCACATATATAAACATTTTCCAAATTGACATATAATTGATTTATATACCTATGTTATTAACATAAATACCTATCCAAACCTCAACCTTTAAAATATCAAGAAAGAATGTAACAAATAATCTATTTATGTGTATATAAACCCATAAGTCTCCACATTGGTAAGATATTGTCCGCTTTGAGCGAAACCCTCACGAATTTGTTTTTGGTACCACTCCAAAAGGCCTTTTACCAATGGAGTTATCTTATGTGTATATAAACCCATGTCCATCTCTTATTTTATCCGATGTAGGACTTTGTTTGTATCCAATACAAAGAATATACTTCTATTAGAACAAAATTTCATCTTTTTTTATTAGTTATCTCCAAAAGATAAATGACTCATAGAGAGAAAAAAAAACTCCTAATCTTAACCTTAAGCTTTATAAAACTACCATCACAAACTGAAAGATCTCATGCTTCAAGTAGTTAACTTAAGATAATCAACATAATTGTAATGCATGCTAACCTTTTTTGTGTTAACCCTTAACATACTTTTTACTGCTTTATTATTTTTTTGAATGTCTAACATTTTCAACACATGTTTCCTGTTTAGTATGTATAGTAATTTGTTCCATTAATTGGGTTAGTCTATATGCAAAGAAAACTAGTGTAGTATTTTTTACCGTAGGGGCCGGACGACTCTAGAGAAAAGGAAACAGCTAAGCAGGAAAGGAATGTGGTTGGACCTGCAGGTAAGACTGAACGACTATAATCAGGGACGACCAACCTTATTGGATAAAAAAGTTTTCTCTACAAGGATTAAGGTAAATGGTAATTAGGGGTATTGGGCTGAGATTGGGCCGAGGTTAAGGTTTCACTAATCTTGAACCCACGCCAAAAATTGTAAATATAGGTCAAAGGTAAGATGTAGATGATCGCATTTACTATGCATTTAATACCATTGTTCTGATTCCCATAGGAATAATTTGTTGACTTAAGCATTGGAGAACCTTTGGCAGGTATCCTTCCGGACGGTGGAGTGAAGACGAATACTAGACGATCAGTTACCAGACGACATCACAGGAGAAATTGTGAAGGTATTTGAAGTGACTCGAGCTCATACCCAAAACACAACTCTTCATAAATATTTTTTAAAGAGAAAATGAAATAATACTTGAATTAAAATCAATTGATATATAAGTTAAAAAAATATTTAAGTTTGTATTTCTATTTTATTTTCTAAATTATTTATGAAAAAAATATTGAATAGAAACTCATAGTTAATTACCACTAAAATAAAACAAGTTTTTTATGTATGTTATTTTATATATATTTTTTATATTTATTGTACATCAAACGTAACTGTGAAAGAATAAATTTACTTTTTTTAGCTTAATAAGATAAGTTTACATTCGATGCATTTATAAAATATATTTGTTGCATTTATAACATATGTAAATTTTTTTACACATTTTTTCTCAATACTAAATTTCTTTTTGATCGTTTTCTTCTCTTACTCATTTTTTCCTTCTTCTTCTCCTTCTTATTCTTCTCCTTATTCTTCTTCTCCTTTTACTTCTTTGTCTTTGTCTTCTTCTTCTTCTCCTCCTTCTTATTCATTTAATAAATCCAAAATTAATCAAACATCTAATATAAAATAAAAAAAAAATCATAAACCCACATTCAAGACAAACAAGGAGGATATTCATCAATAACAATAACTAGTTTCCCCAAACATAGTCATGCGCGCCACTATAACAAGAAGGATGAAAAATTAACTTTAATGTAGAAAAATCACTAGTAAAAAACAGAGTTATTACCGCGCACATTATGCATTGGTTACCCAGAAATCGAAGTATAATATTGCGCGGTGGCATTTTTGCAATTATATCGATATTATAGGTCGCGGTTCTGAGGGGAACCACGGCCTATTATCCATGTGTCAGGGAATAGACCGCGGTTCCCCCCAGAACCGCGACATAAAACCCCTCTGACTATTCCCATGTGGCACACCTGCAAAAAATGGGCACTAGAGCATCAAGGAATAGACTACAGTTGGTTGGGGAACCGCAGCCTATTCTCCCTACAAAATTTTGACATTCCCTGCTGCAGTCTGAACACCATAAAGGTTGGAGAATAGACCGTGGTTCCCCAAAGAACCACGGCATAAAACCCCTCTGACTTTTCCCATGTGGCACACCTACAATAAACGGGCAGTAGAGCGTCAGGGAATAGACCACGGTTGATTGGGGAACCACGACCTATTCTCCCTGCAAAATTATGACATTTCCTGTTGCAGTCTGAACACCATAAAGCTTGGGGAATAGACCGCGGTTCCCCAAAGAACCGCAGCATAAAACCCCTCTAACTTTTCCCACGTGGCACACCTGCAATAAATGGGCAGTAGAGCATCAGGGAATGGACCGCGGTTGGTTGGGGAACCGCAGCCTATTCTCCTTGCAAAATTCTGACATTCTCTGCTGCAGTCTGAACACCATAAAGGTTGGGGAATAGACCGCGATTATCCAAAGAACCGCGGTATAAAACCCCTTTGACTTTTCCCACGTGGCACACCTGCAATAAATGGGTAGTAGAGCGCCAAGGAATAGACCGTGGTTGGTTGGGGAACCGCGGTCTATTCTCCCTGCAAAATTCTAACATTCCCTGCTATAGTCTGAACACCATAAAGGTTGGGGAATAGACCGCGGTTTCCCAAAGAACCGCGGCATAAAACCCCTCTAACTTTTCCCAACGTTACACTCCTACAATAAATGGGCAGGTAGAGCGTCAGGGAATAGACTGCGGTTGGTTAGGGAACCACGGTCTATTCCTGATCTAAGAGAATAGGCCTCGATTGGGCTGGAATTCATATACACTAATTAATATCAATTGTCTTGTACAGAGATTCTTGCCACGGTTCCAGCAGGTCTATTACCACGGTTGGAACCGCGACCAAAGGTTACAGGAAATTTTCATTTTAAAAAAAGGGGGTTTTGGTCGCGGTTCCAGCAGGTCTATTACCGCGGCCAAAGGTTACACAATTTTTTTTTTAAAAAAGGGTTTTGGCCGCGGTTCAGAAAAGAACCGCTGTCATATCCCCAGGTTATTACCGCAATTGCAACCGTGGCCTAAAGTCCTAGACTTTTTACCTCGCCCGTATATGTTGCGGTTCTGAAACCGCGACGTATAGTAAAAAACAACCGCGGTCGTTTCCCTTTGCTGCACTAGTGAATATTTGGAGGGAAAGATGTTTTCCACATAATCACACACGAGAATGACTAAAATTCAATATTTGGTCATTATTGATAGTTTTAACTCGCATAAAATGGTCGTTGCAGTCAAGAGGCTACTTCGCACAAGGGAGAAAGTGAGGAGAAATGAGTTATGTAGGTTTTTCTAAATGCATTTATGTTTGACCTGTAAGCATTATACGTAAAAGGAGGTTTTTATGTCTAGCACTTACATGTTGCATATGTGTCAAACGTAAATATTGGCCATTTAATTACAAAAATGTTACCGTGTACTTTTTACATTTGTTGCCTACATGTAAGACGTAAATTCATTAACGTAATAAGTTGTTTTTGTGTTAGTGTATAAAGCTTTGCAATTAAATACTCTTTTTCTTTTATATTCATTCATAAGCCCTAAATTCATGTGTGGCTAAGCTCATGTTGGCCAAGATCATGTTGACCACTCTTGTGTGATTGGACTCCTGTGGTTGAGCTTGTGTGGTCGAGCTTGGGTTGGTTGAGCTCGTTGCAACAGACTTGTCATTAGATGATCCCACATAACTCAATTAAGCTGCACCCGCAGGAAATGTGAGGTTGTTACTTGACTTCAATCGCAAGATGTGAGATATTTTCGAGATGTGATTGTTTTTTTAACCGATCTTAAATGCCATTCTCCACGTTTATAAATAGGTGTGTTCTTCTGTCTCCAAAGTACGGAAGACACTTTCTTCAATCTCTCTTACTTCTCTTTGATTTTCTCCTTTCTTTTCTCATCCTTTTGTATCCTAGGTTTATATGAATTCTTTAAAATATGATTTTAATATTTTTTTATCTTTGAAATTTTTAAAAAGTTCCTCTTATATACTTTAGATATTTTGCACATACATTATAAATAAATTAGAATAATTAACATTTACGCATAAGAAAATCCATTTAAATTGTATCCTTATCAAATTTTCCAACAATAATCACCAACTAATGTGCCTATAATATAATATAATGTAAAAACAAATATATACATTTAACAAGTTGCTAGATCTTAACAAAGATTGCCAACTTAAAAACGAAAGGATAATATCCCCTCGAAGGTGTTATCAAGTAGAAAACATTTCTAAAAAATTTAATTAAATATTGGTCTGGAAAGCAACCCTTTGTTTTGAATTTCTCAATTCTCATGGCAGACTCAACCTGCTTCATGACTTACCAATATACGAAACACATGAATGTGAGAATCACATGTCTCAAAAAAGAAAAAATAAATAAAGGTCATGGATGTGGTTTGAGTGAGGGTAATATCTTCATCAGTCAAAACATTTGACATGTAGGGATAGGGTCAAAGGATTTTGAACCTCATGAAGTGTGAAAAAAAAAAAAACTTTATTAATTTCCTTTGATTAAATAATGACTTTTGTTGGATCCCGTTATTGTCACTAGCTGTACATTAAGAATGTGCGATGGTTAGGTATGTCCTGAAAAGGTGAAAATTTGACTCACTCTCTTTTGAGCACCATACATGAACTCTTCCAAAAAAACAAAAAAAAAAATCACATTTTTTAACCATAAATGGAAACTCCACTAACTTCTCCAACCTAGGGTTCTTAGATTTCGTGTTTCTGTCTTAAGCTGCATGCCTAATATTTCTTTTACGTGCCAATTAAAACTATGCACCAATGTGTGTGAATGTGATGCATGCGTAAACATGTGTTGCAAACCTTCGGGTTTTTTTTTATCAACAAAAAAAAATTAAAATAATAAATTAATTGAGTTATTTCGATTCAACATAAACCAAAAAAATAAAAAAAAATAAAAAATAGTATTTTACGGATTCTTCTCCTATATTATTAAGTCTCTACTGTTGCACAGCTTGGTGATGAAGGAACAGAGCTATGAATTCCTGATGGGTAGGACAACCTTCGTTTACTTATGTGTTGTTGCAACACATGATAGTGGAAATAAGGTGGATCCAATTTTTTAATTGCACATATTCATTATTTTCTACACATCCAAGTTCAGGGTCTTTGGTCAAACAATGTATTTTTTCATATATTGCGATCTTGCCCTCCTTTAGATTTTCGGCGTGAATCTGATACTCCTACTTTTGCTAGGAAGAACACACTATTTCAAACGTGATTATTTTAAAACAAATCAAAATATTCAAAGACCACGTCGTATAAAATTAGGTTCCTAATATGAAGCAATCTAACCAACCAAAAGGCTAATTATTTTTCTTTCTACAAATAAGTACTTTAAAGTCAAAATGATTTCAAATACATGAGAAAAATATAGTTTTTTTTTTAATATAAGGCAAATTGAGTCTAACTCACTTAAAACATAAATTATAAAAATTCGAGTGGAGTAAAATGTAGGTTAAACCATATCAACAACAAATAACTTTTTATAACTTTTTTTATCATTTTCTTATACTTTGAATTTTTTAGGATTAATTTTTTTAAAATAATTTGAATATTTAACTTATTTATTTTTTAATTGTATAAGTTAACACTTGTAATTTTTTTTCTAATTGTAATTAATGTTTTAATGATATAAACGAACACCCTTATTGTTATTTTTTTTATCAGGAAAACAAATATAATTAAATAGAATAATAAGGTTGTCCAAACCCATATACATAATAAAAATGTAGAAAAGAAAACAAAACAACATTTCCATTTTAAGAATAACTTCTCCTACATATCCTTGTGCAAGAAAACATAACTTCAATCTACAACTAATTTTGAATTGCATGAGTGAAACATTTTCCCAAAAAAATATTACAAGAACATATTAATTCCTACCACTACAAAAAAAAATATTATCAGTGGTCATAATTCATCAATAATAGAAAAAATTCATCAATAAATGTGATCTATTAAGAAATTACTAACGAGTAAAAATTTGTTAATAAAGTGATTGTTGGTAAATTTTACCAATGAATATAGATATTTGTCCGTAAGTATCAATGATTACAAATTCATCGTTATATCTGTCGATAAATATCCATCTGTAACATTTACGATAAAATGCGTGATTTGGTCTCTTTCTTCCTCTTCCTCTTATTTTTCTTATTTCATTTTCTTTTTCCTCCTTATTGTCGATCGTCGCACCACCACCATCATTCCAGGTCATTTTCACTCTTCAGAGTTTCATCCTCCTTTTATTTGTCTTTCCTTTTCCTCTTTCTTTTCCTCACTTCCTCCTCCTCCACCTCTTTCTCTAACTCTAACCATAATAGTCACTATCACTAGTGTCCTTCGTCTACACGTCATCGAAAATAATCAATGTTAGTTGTGTGTGTCAACGTTAACGACAAACCTCCACGTCTCTAGTGACGTACCATCGACGAATCTCTATATTACCTCCAACCACCATTGTCACCCCAACCATCATCACCTCCTCCTCCTTTTCCTTAATCAAACATCTTCCATATGTGTTGTCACCCTACCCCAAAATAACAAGTGTCTAACTATTTCATCTTCAATTCCACACATTACCAATGTTTTACTTTTCACCCTTCATATAAGAGTTAAACCTTCGTTGGAAGCCTCTATATAGGTTGGTCAAATCAATTAATCTTAATTGTAATACGATAACTATATAAAATAAATGAGAAAAACAAATATATTTAAATAAGTTAATCCAACTTATACATCTCAGTATATTGTGTTGGATTACAAAATTTTGAACTAAAAAAATCAAATTAAGTCGACTTATTTCTTAACTTCAAGTTTTTTTTTTCTTTAAACCCGCTTGCCTAAAATATGTAACTTTAAAATGGAATATTTCGTTATTTTTCATAAAATATTAGCATACCACAATTTTTGATAACTTTTTCACTAATATAGAAATAAAATATTGGAAGGAATGCATCAAATAAATAAGTATTACTAGTAACTTGTTTCCCACTTAGAGGCATACAATTTTCATAAGAAAAATGTTAAAGAGCTTTAAACTTTTTAGCTTTGTTATGTTTTCACATATTTGGACATATCTGACCTGTAATCTGCAGTTATAAATATGTTTATCCTCTAAAATATAATTTCTCACTTTTCATAACATTACAATAATCTTATGAAATGTTTTTAAATCACACAAGTTTCAATAATCTAGCTTACAAAAATGTACATTGATAAATATTTTCGAGCATATAAAACCTTAGGAAGTTTGACACTTAAACGTATGTTTGCTATTCACATGCGAAATGATAGGTACTAATGTAATAAACCATTGCAGTTATAGAAGTGCTTATGCTTTTTGTAGTATAAAAGTCCATGTGATTCAAATATTTGTATTTACTTGTATGTGAACATAAGAAAAAAAAACCCCTAGGAATAATTTTTTTTTACATAATCTCCTTTTAGACTTTTCTTACATTGGGTGGAAGGGAAAAGGAAATTTCTTTAATTAGTGTGAAGAAGTTTGAGGGTTTCTGAAAGATAAGAATGGAATTTCTTAGTACTACTAATTATAAGCTTTATTATTAAAAGGGTCATGAAAGATAAAGGTGACAAAATAGTCCAAATAATGTAAAGTTATATGTCGTGAGTACATAGTAGGTAGAATTGCTTCAATTTTTTTAATCTAAAAGTTAAATTAAGTTGTTTGATTTAATCGATTTTTCTCTTATATTGATTCAGTTTTAAAATTTAATTTATGTAAAAATAAAACATTTTTAGCATCAATATATGTGAAAATTGTGACTTCAAATTCCAGAGTATCTCAAAAAGTATGGATGCCCTTTTTTTACTTTGCTTTTATCGTCGTCTAAAAAATTTCAAACTTTGGATGTTTCCAAATATCCTAAAATATCTCATTTACATATATGAGAGTTTGCATTTTCTTTGATTATGTAGTGATGGAGATGGAAGGCATGGGTTAACCTTCTCTATATTTCTAAAAAACTTCTTTTAATATAGTAATCCTTTTAATTTAGAATTTATTTAAACTTTAATTTATATTTCTAAAATTATTTTTATATTAAATTATTTTACAAAATTACGAGTATTATCATGCATTAATAATTGAAAATGTAGACATGTAGTTTGTAGTGGAATAAAATTTAACTTGAGATGAGTTGTACTTATTTAAACATTTCTTAACATTTATTTGTACAGTAGTTTATTTTAATATAAAATAACTTTGGCAACTTTTATTAAGAAGTAGGTTTTAAGCCTAATTCATCATCACAAAATTGATTTTTGTAAGGTGAGGTTTGCACCTCACTTATTAAAAATTGGTCTTATCTCTAGTCGATGTTTCCAACACATCCCCTTCACGTCAAGGTGTAGACATCTTGATGCGTGATAGTAAAAATTGGGTCAGCTAGGTTTCTATTCAGACTGTTATCGGACCATCCAATTTTTACTATCACGCATCAAGATGTCTATACCTTGGCGTGAAGGGGGGTGTGTTGAAAATCGCATATCGACTAGAGATAAGGCCAAATTATAATATATAAGTGAGGTGCAAACTTCATACTTATAAGCCGGTTTTGTGGGATTGAGTGAGGCTTAAAAACCCACTTCTTAATAACTTTTTAAATATAAAAAAATTATTTATTTTATTATATCAATAATTACTTATATATTTTTCACTCATTTTTTTCATTTTTCACTCCCTTCTTCTCAATTTAAACAATTTCATTGTTCACTCTTTTCCATTTTAAGAGACCTTCAAGCGTACACAAAATTGTATTATAAGTGTAGAAATTTTAATTGTTGAGTTTAATGATAGTAATTTTTGCCCTATCATATATGTTAATTGGAAGGTTTTTTAATCTCAAAATTTAAAACTTCAAATGATTATTAATTTATAATTTAAGTTAAATTTTAACCATTTCCACTGAGAAAAGTATAATATCCTTTTCATGAGGTTAAAATTTGAAATTAAATATTGATCCACATAATATATACCTGTACTCCTAAAATATGTGTGTGGTTTAGTATCTATTATCTTACCAATTTAAGATATGACATGTGAAATTGTATACACAAATTAAATGATTAATTAATTAATTATTTAATTAAAATCTAGAGATTCAAATTGATATAAAATGCAATATTAGAGTTTTGGGATCTACATTCATACAAACATGGTGTTGGTTAGGATTTTTAAAGGCAACAGTTTTACTTCATCGTTTAAAAATAGAAAAACTATAATTCAAAAACTCTGAAATTGTAAAAATGTATAATGATATCATTAGTAGTCATATCTAATTAATAATGATGGTGATGATAATATATTTAGAAATTTAAAATATATATATATATATATATATATATATATATATATATATATATATATATATATATATATATATATATGATTCAAAACTTAGAAATTATAAAATATTTAGAAGTATATTTTTAATAGAGTGTGTCTGATTTTGATTTTCAAAATATTTTTTTATGACGATTTATTTTTTGAATTGTATAATTCAAAATGAAGTTATTAATATAGTATAAATTAAAGTTTTTGCATCATTAATAATCATTTACGTAAACACAATACCAGAGAAGATGTAATATTTTGGTAAACACGTTATAGTAGCTTTAATTTATTTACAAGTTTTAATTGATATATAAATTAAGTGTAAAATACGCATTTAAATATAATACAGAACCCTTTAACATATTCAGGACTCACGAGTATAGTTATTATTATTATTATAATTATTATTATAAAGAAATATAAAGTAGATTTAGCAAGGAATAAGAAAAATGAATGTGAAAGAAGGATTAAGGTGAATTTGAATGTCAAAGGTGTGATTCCCATTATGCCCAACTTGGACTCTTCCCTATAAATCTCTCTCAAACTCATCACTCTTTTTCCCCTAACCATCATCTTTCTCTCTCTCTCTTTCTCTCAGATCCAACTTCAACACACCACCATGGTCACTTCCCTCTCTTTCTCTCTCGCTTTTCACTCTCATAAACATATTCTGTTGCATTGACATAACGCACTCCATCAAATTAATTTTGCAGGAACTTGAAGCTCCCCAACTTACCACATGGCAAGGCTATGTGGATTGGAACAACAAACCTGCTCTCAGAGGACGCCATGGAGGCATGCTTGCAGCCTCCTTTGTTCTGGGTCTGTCTCAAAATCTTTTTTTTTTTTTCCATCATCAAAAGATTAATACTCGATTCAGAATTTAAAAAAGATGTAGACTGGTATTGTCAGAATCAGAATGTATGAACGTTTATTAATTTCTTGGGGGCATGGTTTCAGCCTTAATAAAAGACAGAAAGAAAAAAGGTTGTTTATAGGATAAACATAGAAATGTTCATAACTTATATGAGACAATTCATCGCTGATTCCGAGGTTGTTGTGTTTGGAACAGTGGCCGAGATATTGGAGAATCTGGCGTTTTTGGCGAATGCTAGCAACTTGGTTTTGTACCTGAAACAGCATATGCACATGTCACCTTCAAAATCTGCTAACAATGTCACCAATTTCATGGGAACTGCCTTCCTTCTTGCCCTCCTTGGTGGTTTCTTATCCGATGCCTTTTTCACCACTTATCGTGTCTACCTGATAAGTGCAGTTATTGAGTTCATGGTAAGCCAATACACTCTTCCCTCATATCTTTTCTCCCATGTGATCAGCAACATCACTTTTTGCTTTCTCCATAAGTCTTTCTGTTTCTCTCACTACTCACTCATTCAACACAAACATGTTGAACAAACTCATCCTTGCTTTTGCACTTATTGTTTTCCCTTTTCCATGTTATGTCGCTCAAAGAAAAAGGGAAATCAATTTTTTTTTTCTTTGTCTTTTTTTTAATACACATGATAAATTAATATATAGGAGAGAATATTAATCTCGTAATAAGAAAAGATGTTTTATTTTTTTTTTCTGGGTGACTCAAAGTACACGTGTCCGGCAAAAGGATGTGACGTGTCTACAAGAATAAGATTGAGTCGTTGCAAAGCTTTGCAACTTGCTTGGTAGGGTTGAATCAAATGGTGCAAAACCAAATTCTCATGGAAGAATTTAAAAACCATGAATGGTGTTAAAAACACTTATCCAACCCTGGATTCTCTTTCTTTTTTTTTTCCTGCATTCCCTCTTCCACTTGGTCTATCGAAACCTTGTGATATGATATGAATTTCATTAATGACCACTGAGATACACAAGTCATAGAGCAAGTCAACAATAATTAATACTTTAACAGATTCACAATATTTACATGGTTTATGTCTCTTTTCATTTTATCTCTAGAACGTATAGTAAAATATTATTATATGTGTATATGTTTATAATCTTGAACTTGCAATCTTAGTGGTGGGCAAGGAAGAACTAGAGTTGAGAGGAAAAAAAAGTAATATGTATATGAGCATGATGTGCATAAATAATTATATATATTAATTGTTCTTGTGGTCACCATCTAATTTAAATGGGAAGGGCACATAATATGGTTGATAGTGTTCGACGACTTTATGATTTTGGAGTGGAGGAGATATAATAATGTTGGTGGGGGAGATTTTGTCTTTCTACATACTATGATCTTTTGGTGTTACAGGAAGTGAAGGAGTGAGAAGAGAAATCAAAGAGATGCATGATATAGAGACAAGGCTAAAGAGTGTTTTATTTTAAAAACTATTAATTAAATAAGTAATTAATTTTAATCTTGTTTTGATTCTTTGGAAAAGCATCCTTGTAAGCCTATCTTTGATTTATTAAATATAAGAGGACCCACGTATTATTTTCCATGCAACGTATTTAATTTGCTCAAATGCCTAGGACCCCTTTGTTTAGTGCATCAACTTTTGTCGTTTTGCCTCCTCAAATCTCGCCCCCAACTATTACGTGTCATCATCACGTTCTACACCTCATCCTCGTCTCTTATAATTATTTTTACATTATTTAACATATATAGTGTTTTGTTGGTACCCATGAGAGATAACCTTAAAATCATATATTTTATTTAGCTAATAATATTAGAAACATTTTTCATTACGTGCTCACCAAATTTCAACACAAAAATTAAGTATCATTTTTACTTCACGCTATTGTTTGGAAACTGCTTGAATTGGTCAACGAATTCATCACATATGTATGTTAAGGGGTGTGAAACATGCTGAGCCTGAATCACAACCTTTTTGAACCTAAAATATCTATTTGTTCAGAGGCAAAGAAAAAATGGATGACATTATATAGATAAAGTTAATTTTTCATTGGTGGATCATGTCAAGTTTAGCTAAGTGCTATGTCTTGTAATGTTTGTGGCAAAAGATATTCACGATGAGCATCTTGTTCTAATGACTGTGTCATTATTCTAGAATGTTTTTCTTTTGTAAAATCTGGTCGTTCCAGAAGTTGTAAAGGCACTTCTAAGGAAGTTGTAGCAAAGTAAGTTTGCGAACCACGTGTGTGGTCGTTGGTGATCCATTTTCGGACACACATAACTTGCTAAAAACGCCAACAAAATACAGTGATATTTCATAATGAAAATGGTAGCAGTGGATCATAACACGTCCTTGTCCTTGTCCGTGCACGGTCCAAAAACCGAAGGACACATGGACCTTGTTCTATGTAAGACATGAGACACTTTTGTGCATAGTATTGGACCATTCTTTTGTTGGTCAAATATTCGAGAAATGGTAGGCACTAGCCACACTTTTTGATCATTGTAGTTGTCCAAAACAGCATGTGGAGAAATTCTGATTTTCTTTTATTGGTTTGCCTTCTTTCTCTGAGCAATTCCCATGAGCATTTTTGGTAGTGGGCTCCACTGCTTTGGTATTCTGTTACAGCTTTTGGTTGTGTTCATCGTCAAATTTAGCCCATTTGTCACACTTGATATCAACAAAAAAAAAAAACAACTTACTATAGATTTGGCAATGATCATGAAAAAGTTCATAGATGAGGATACCACTTACAACCTAAAAGTTTATGGATCCTTCTAATAATATATTAGTAATGTCACTCATTTTTATCCAACTTGAATTCCTAACGATGAATGGAAGGGATACGTTTTTAGTTTGTTCTGCCTTTTATATTTGAAGAACATGCTTGGCTAAAGAATGTGTACAATATTTGCAGGGTCTGATTGTTCTGACCATCCAAGCTCGTGATCCTTCATTAAAGGCACCAAAGTGTGACAGAGACAGTCCGTGTGAAGAAGTTAATGGTGGGAAAGCAGCAATGTTGTTTGTTGGGCTGTATCTGGTGGCTTTGGGGGTTGGAGGGATCAAAGGGTCACTGCCAGCACATGGTGGTGAGCAATTTGATGAAACCACCCCGTCTGGTCGGAAGCAGAGATCAACTTTCTTTAACTACTTTGTCTTCTGCCTGTCATGCGGTGCTCTCATTGCAGTTACTTTTGTTGTGTGGATTGAAGACAACAAAGGGTGGCAATGGGGTTTTGCAATTTCTACCATTAGCATTTTTCTATCTATCCCAGTTTTTCTTTCTGGTTCGCCTATTTACAAGAACAAGATCCCTTCTGGAAGTCCACTCACAACCATTTTAAAGGTAAGCGCCATCATTTTAATTTCCTTAAACTATCAAGGAAAAAGTTTGTACACTGTTAGCTGATAAGAAATTATGGTAATTTCTTGTTTTAATTTGAGCAGGTTCTTCTTGCTGCTGTACTGAATAGCTGCACATACAAAAACTCTAGCAGTGCTGTTGTTAACATGGCTTCTAGCCCTTCTAATCCAAACTCGGGAAGAATGGAATCAGAACAAGAAACAGTAAAGGCAAACACAACAAATAAAACCCCAACAGGGCAGCTCAAATTTCTCAATACAGCAGTTACAAACAAGCCAAGGTATTCATCACTAGAATGCACTGTAGAAGAAGTAGAAGATGTGAAGGTAGTGCTGAAAGTACTACCTATATTTGCTTGTACAATCATTCTTAACTGTTGCCTGGCTCAGTTGTCTACATTCTCTGTTGAACAAGCTGCTTCTATGAAAACAAAGCTTGGTTCCCTAAAGGTGCCACCATCTTCATTACCAGTTTTCCCAGTTGTGTTCATCATGATCCTTGCACCAATTTATGACCATATCATCATCCCCTACACAAGGAAAGCCACCAAATCAGAAATGGGGATCACCCACCTCCAAAGGATAGGATTTGGATTAGTACTCTCTATGATTGCCATGGCAGTGGCTGCTCTTGTTGAAATCAAAAGGAAAAGGGTAGCCACTGAGTCAGGCCAACTTGATGATCCAACGAAACCACTACCTATCACATTCTTGTGGATTGCCTTTCAGTACCTATTCCTTGGATCCGCTGATCTTTTCACCTTAGCTGGGTTGTTGGAATATTTCTTCTCAGAAGCACCAATAAGGATGAGATCATTGGCCACATCTCTTTCATGGGCCTCTTTGGCAATGGGGTATTATCTAAGTTCAGTGATTGTATCTGTTGTAAACAGTGTCACTGGAAATGGCACCCACGAACCATGGCTTTCTGGTGCCAACTTTAACCACTATCAGCTGCACAAGTTCTATTGGCTCATGTGTGTGCTAAGTGGCTTGAACTTCTTGCATTACCTGTTCTGGGCCACTAGATACAAGTATAGAAATACAGGGACTACTAATTAATTAATGAAGGAAGCAATGTGGAGTTTCCATATATGAGGATTTGAGTCATCGATCAAATTTTGTCCAAGCCAGTTTTATGTTGGAGTTGTGTTCAACAAGGTGCACAACATTTACCACAATTCAGATAACATTGGAACACCCTTTATGTATCTATATCTATATATATATATGTTAGCTAATAGAATAGAAACAACACAGAAAAAGAAACAAAAATAATGTTATAGCATCTTCTGTAATCCTTCTAACTCTCTTTCGTTTGTCAACAATTAGAACAAAATGGTTCTTTATGACATTTATTGTTTTTATCAGCAGAAGTATTAACCGAAATTTAAACATTAACCTTCCTCGACCAATAACAGGTAAGGATGTTCCAATCCAGATGATAAGTAACAAAGGTTCTTAAGAAAGGAGTTGTGCAACCAAAAATAGTAATATTATGTATTATATATATAATCTCAATTTGAATAAGTGATGGATAAATGAGGTTCATACGTAGAGTATTAATCATGTTTAGCTTTTAATTAATTTTAAAAATTGGATTTTTTTTTTTACCTTTTTAGCTTAAAATACTATTGTATTACATTTATTTTAATTTGAATTACATGAAAAATTAAAAAACAATTTAAAAAATATTAAAAATAATATAATAATTAATTTCTTTTATGAAATTAAGATAAATAATAGTAAGTAAAACTAAATTAATACTAAAATGTATATTAAAATATAAGGGATAATAATAGAAAAAAAATTAATAAGTTATAGACTAGAAGTTAAAAGCTTCTGTAGTAAACTATATTTTGATATATTTTACTAACTACACACACTTTTGTATTGGTGAAACTAACTTATTAATTATAGCTTATTAGCCTTAAACACACTTTAACTAATATCTATTATGTAACTGTCTTTAATCTTTAAATGACATGTTATATTTTAAAATTAAAGAAAAATTGTTAATGACATTTAATGGGTGATATAAAGATGAGTGGAAATTATGGTGGTTTAGAAGGAGTTAATAATTTCTCTTATAAATTAATACAAATAGAAGATAATAAGAGCTGATTTTTTTTTATCAAAATAAATTGTACATTTTATTTTTCATATTAGACTTATTTATTATGTAAATACGAAATTCGATTTTTAGATAGCAGAATTCTCAATTGTAAGTAACAGTATTTGGTTTAAGAAAGTGGTTTAGAATGATAGGATAAATTATTTATAAATTATTACTAGATTATAAGAATCTTCACTAATCCTCGTAACTAGATCATGTGAGTTGGATAAAGTCAGTATAATATCCTCACATCCTTATTCAATACGTCATAAACTCTATTAAGTTAAGTACTTTCTGTTGTAGAAAGGTGCAAAATCACAAATAAAATTTTTCAAGACATGTAGGTTAATGTTCTTAAGAATTTATCCATAATTTATTGTGCAAGTCTTTTAAGACATAACAACAACTTCTAAAAAAATTTTGAGAATCTCATAACTAACAACCTAAAAAGAGTAGAAAATAAACCTAAAATATTTTTAGAAAAGAAAAGGAGAAATGATGAAACTAAGAGGAAGGAGAATGAGAGAAAAACATTGTGTGTTTAGAAATGCAGGAGATCCTTTGTTTATAAAGTAGAAAATTGGTCAAAAACTGTTGTCATAATAATGAATAATAAAAACTCATCATTAACACTTATGAACTTTAATGAAAAAAAAAGTTGTGCACTTATTGTAACATCCAATAAATCTATAACAAAAGCTATAATTTATTCTAGAAGTTAACATGAATAATAATAAAGAACAGTGAGAAAATAATCACTTAGGTGGATAAGAAAATATGAGATATCATATAGAATTGAAAGTTGTATAGTAAACAAGATGTTTGATACAATTTACGAGCTAAGACCGAACGGTTTTTACAAAAGGGTATATAAACCGAACGGTAATACAAGTAATGAAAACTATATATAAACCTATTTACCGGACGGTCCTACACTATCTTCGGGTTGCACGGCCTGCAAAGCTTCTTCCACTAAATCTTCGAAATCGCCCTCTGCTCACATTCAATGGATGATCGTTGTAGTGAGGAGAATAATCGAACGATTAAGACCGAACGACACATGGATAAGACAGGAAAATAAGGGTAAGCTTATGTAAATTTAATTAATCAGTTTCAGCATACATTTAAATCATACACACGAATCACATATGTCAACATTTCAATCATGTTACCATAACCCAAGTATATCAATCAAATCCTAACGGTAAATATTAACATTCTGGCCGACCACTACTGACACTGTCCGGACGGTATGAACCATGTAGCTCGCCGCTTTTTGCACCCGGGTGGACCTGGCTGGGATACACTCAACAGACCGCCACCCGAGGTTAGTCCAATGGAACCACCTCGGTATAGAAATACCCTGAGGCTAAAGGACCTCCTGCCATTCCCACACATGAGTTACCCTTCTCTACATGAGAAAGCATAATCACGGAATATCAGGATAGAACGGAACCTGAGTCTGACCATAGTCATACTTTACCAATCAATTTCCAAGTCATGAGATATTCCTCCTTGGAATACTCTTATAAAATCATAACCTCATTCTTTTCATTCCATAACATCCAACATAAACCTGCACACATTCTCATCCAGAATCATTCTTTCCTATGCATATAAAAGGTACTTTAAGAAAAATGACCGAACGGTCAGATACTGATAAGAAGACCGAATATAAAAGGAACTCTAACAAGTAACCGAACGGTCAAACAAAGAAGGAAAATGAGTACTGTTTGGAGACCAAGAAATAAAAATAATTTCAAGAGGAAAGTCGAACGTTCAAAAACAGGTTATCTTTTGACAAAGCCAGTACTTTACATTTTGGGCCGAATGTCTTAATATATATATATATATATATATATATATACAAAAGTTCTCTTCAATAAAGCGAGTGCCAGTATAAGACCGAACACTCTTCCAAGGAGATAATGTTAATATAAGACCAATAACTTCATAAATCAGAGTGCTAGTCTATGACCGAGCACTAACGAGACCGAGCACTCTTCAAGACCGAGCACTCTAAAAAAAACGAGTACTCTCAAGACCGAGCACTTCAATAATGAATATGATGTGTAAGACCGAACGTTATTCAAAGGAAAAGAATTAATATAAAACCGAATACTTAGTCTATGACCGAATACCTTTTCAAGCCGAGCACTTGATCTATGACCGAGTACTTTCAACAAACATTATCAATTTAAAACCGAACGTTCAGCGTATGACCGAACGTTCTTCAATAGGGATCATAAGACTGAGTACATTGAGTTATTGAACATTCAATATGAGACCGAACGTTCTTAAATAGGGAATTCGTTTTGAATGAATAACTAACAAGGTATTTAGGTTTTACATAGTTTGTACAAGACCGATCGGTCTTCAACTGATTCCTAAAGGGAAACACAATTAAGACCGATCGTTTTAGGAGGAAACCGAACGGTCTTAATGACCCTCGGTTACAACATCAGAATTTCACTAAGTTAAATATACACATGGATGATTTCATACCAAAATCAGACATGCAGTACATCAAACATCATACCATACTTTCATATTTAATTTAAAACATACAACATCAATCATATACTCAAACCATCATGCATTAATTCATAAAACCTAATCATAATTAAATTTTTATAAGTTTCCCTTACCTCAAATTCCAGCTAATCTTCTAAGTCTCCTAAAGCTTCAAGATTCCAAAGTGCTCCAAACAAGATTCTGATCGGTGCAATTAGAAGGTCTCGTCGCCGAGAATATTTAATCTAAAAGGAGTAAGGTGATCGGAGGAGAGGAGGTGGTCAAAAATCTAGAAAGAAGGCTGAGGTTTCTAGAGAGAAGGAGGAGAAAAGTGAAGACGAAGAAGTGCATGCAGAAAGTGGCACCAGTTTTCAAATTTCAACTTTAAATACAACCTCCATTAAAACCCGTTCGGTCCACTCTCTGTACGCCACATGTCTTCCACTATCTAGAAGCTCTCATCCCCTTATGTTGTCGCACAGTTACCAAGGGCGGGGAATTAAATGCACTGACAATCTTGTCTCCCACTTAGTATGGGGAAACCAGAGGGACACGACACATGTATCCCACTAAGGAGGGAATTTAATGGGGTGTGACACTTATGAACGTTAATGAAAAAATTAAAATTGTTGGCACCAACGTTTAAAACTAACGTTTCCTTTTCAATTATTATTATTTTAAACACTTTCTTCCTCAAAAGCCACTACACTTTAATCAACTTATACATGTTCAGACACCACATAGTTCCAATCATAAAATAAACCAATTTTTTTATATATAAAAAATTATTTTCTCATCACATATATACAATATAAAGCATTTTAGTAAACAATTCATACATCACATTTCTCTTCTCAATAATTAGTCATCATATATACATAATCCAAAGCATATTAGTTCCTTATTAATTCAAGATATATTCACCTATTATAATATTCAGTGTTAACCCATTTCCACCCAACGAAGGTAACACAAAGCTTCACTGAAATCTAAATTCCAGTATGTGTAACACCCTTACTGGACTTGCATATAAAAGAATAGCCGTAGAGTACGAATTGTATAAAACGTTCTCATCAATTTTTTTATTAAAATAGTATCGCGGAATCAAAACCCTAAACATAGCTTTTGTTTATACATCACAACAAAACAACTCTTACTTATCCTTTTAAAATAAAAAAATCAAATCAATATAAATAAAATCAATATAAAAACCCTGACAATTATTATTCCTTGGGTCTCTCGTTGAGCTACTCCAATCCAGCCTCATCTGCAACACTATCTACTATCATACAAGTACGATCATTGCAGGTGAAAACCACCTCCACAACATGCAAAAGAGAGCTACCAAAAATATCACATTATATAACATGGCATAACACATTACAAACAGACCAACAAGCCATAACATCATTTATATAACATTGTATAAACACATTACTCAAAGACCAACATGCCATAACATCATATCTCGACTCAAAAGGCAACATCACAGACAAGACAAGCCTTTTAAAAACCGATGTTGTTTCCTCATATCTTCGTCGTCATAACCTGTTCTCAATAGCAGTCGATTGTCCTTTGGTGGACCAATTGTTTCTTACATTTCGTCATCACAACCTGTTCTTAATAACAGGCGATTCGAGTTGTCTTCCATCGCAACTTCAGACCTATCTCCCCTGACTCCTCAAGGACTTAATGAGTAAAAACACTGATACTACACGCATTGGTGCACTATACTCAACACAAGCTGAAGTAATGGGCGAGACATCCACCTCCTCGTGCAGAAGGAAATGTGACACTCAAATCTTTGTTCTCTTGTAAGATTAGAATTTATTATCGTATCGAAATGCTAATACGTTCGACAAAATTACAAGCAAATAACATAATTTATGTACATAACAACAAACAAAATAACCGTGATCAATCACAAACTCATACATATTCTCAATAATATGTATAAATTGACCAAAAATTGACCAAACAAAATAACTGTGCTCAATCACGAATTCATACATATTTTCAATAATATGTATAAACCAATAAAAAATGTAGGCCAACAAAACAACTATGCTTAATAATTGTTTTAAACATAACTTTAATGAGGCAC
The DNA here is from genome assembly GCA_027742785.1 of Vigna reflexopilosa. Lineage (NCBI taxonomy): Eukaryota > Viridiplantae > Streptophyta > Magnoliopsida > Fabales > Fabaceae > Vigna > Vigna reflexopilosa. The sequence continues at coordinate 20,807,483 of CM050930.1, read as the reverse complement.
CCCTCTAAACTTAATAAGTTTACGCCCCTGTAGAAATAAAATAATACTTTCTTACCAAGGCGGGCCCCACACAGTCCACAAACTTCTAAATTTTCAGAATTATAATTTCTTTTCAATCTTTCTCATTTCTCCACCTTTTCTTTTCTATTTCAACTATCAATTATTCAAAACACTTATTTTCCTCTCTTTCCAAGCTCTACGTAACCCACGTGCACACTCTTTCACTTTCTTCCATTTTCATTTATCAAACCCAATTCACAACATAATTCTTCTTCATATTCACCAAAACTTACATATACCCATTCTCACCTTTATACCAATTCATGTACTTAAATGCAACTAATCCTCTATTTAACAACTTTATTTTCTTTTCTCTTTTCTTTTGATTTCATGACCAACACCACACCTTACTTAAAACCAAAACCCATTCACCTTAAAACACCTTTCTTTCCTTCTCTTTGTTGTTGGTCTCCTACTCATTCATCCTTCTCATCGATTAAAAGGAAGAGAAACTCTCATATTTTGCATCAAAGCCCAAGTACTCGTATAAATTAGAATGTTGTCAACTCTGACCTTTGTTTATTATTTTTCTCATAACTCTTTTTACAAAATTTTAAATGAAATGATTCTTGTTTTATCGGAAACTAAAATAAAAGAGCTTTAATTTGACTATCTATATTTATGTTTCTGATCACGGGAAGGGGCTCAACCAAATTGGAGAAGTCATGAAAATGTTTATTTTGAACTTTTGTGTGGTAATTGATTGCCACTTATGTTAATCTGTTAATTAACATTTAAAATAATTGATTATTCCATAGACGAATTCGAAATAATTGATTACCGCCTAATCGATTATATAAGTTAGATATAGAGACATGACAACTTTGAACATGTTTTGTTATGTGAAAAGGTGGGAATGTTCCCCGGATCTAGCTTTCTTACATAAACTCCAAGCACAACCACCACTATTCCTCTGCAAAAACGAAATCTAACCTATACTCAAAGAAAAAAAAATCATAAACTCACAACTATCACTATCCTTCTCTTCTCCAACACACTTACTCACCTTCACATGCACACTTAAACACACAATCACCAAAAGACCTAGAATTTTCATCATGCTTTATATGTGCCCACTTATCTTCTCTTCCACTAAAAGGAAGAAAAAGTCACCACCTTCACTCCCCAACACACTTTAGTTACAAAGTGTAGGAAAATGTCCATGACAGTAACCATTTTACAAGTGAAATGGAAGAAACATACCAACAAGAGTATTATAGTAACATTCAAGCTTACATAAGACGACAACTAAACACATATATCACACAAGAAGTGAAGCATGAACTTTTTCATAACACCCATATGTATTCTGCACATGAACATGATCACACCCTTTACATGCAACAACAAAATACAACTCAAGCATCCCATCATTCATATATATAGCATAACTTTGAACCAAAACCCCACCCTTCACAAAATATAGATATACCCATGGTTCTCCCTTCACATACAACAACAAAACACATACCCATGCAAACCTCATCAAGTACCCATCAATGTTAATTAGAGATTGAAATTAACCCCTACCCCAATGTAAAACATATTTCATAGTTATACCGCTTATATGCAACAACCAAACACATTTCATTGGCTACTCCCCTTACCTCTAGTTTTCAAAAAGTCTTTAAGGTTTCTTTGATGTCCTTTCTCCTCTCCTCTCCTCTTGTTGCAACACCCTCTTCTCTCTCATAAATGCTATGTTTTTGGGTTGGTGCCCAACGCTTCATATGGAGCACTAAACAGTGTTTATACCCTAGAGCACTCTACATTTTCAATTCCCAGTAACACCCAATGGTCACTAACCCAATTTACTTATTTAAGCATCTATATCTCTTTCTTAGTTCAAAAATACTAGTATGTAGTTCAAAATAAACATTAACTGAACAATCGTGTTATGCCTAATCAGTTCCACATATATCCAATGTCAAATTAAAACACTCACAGTCATCATTTCAATGCTAAATACGAACATACACTTCAGAAATTACCAAGTAATTCAATTTCTCCTCAGAGTCTATTCATCAAACATGATTCAAAATGTATACTTTTACATTTATTTTAACAGAGTATAAAGATAAAATAGTTATTAAAAATATAAAATTTTATTATTTAAAAAAAAAGTAAAAAGTAAAAAAATAATATGTAAAAGAAATTAGTGGGGTCAAATAATTATTTTTCTTTTAACTATATACAGTATAAAAAAGAATTCGATGTTCATCATGCTTCATAAGTACTGAGCAATTCCTGTTGTGTAAGCTGAGTTTCCATACAAAATAGTCAAAACTGGTCCATGCTACTCAGGTGAAACCTTCACAGTCAATCTTTCCAATTAAAGTGTTTCAATTGCTGGCCCCATTCACTCACACTGCCTGGAAACACTCACTGCAATCAATTAAACATGTAAGTACGTATAAAAAGAGAAATGAAAATTACATGGAACTGAGATTTTTTGTAAGAATTATTACTTATTTAATAAATAAAGTAATAATATAAAATGTGTTAGAAGGCAAAAGCACAAATTTTCCAAGTGTCGTCCTGAAACCGTGGTAGGCTTGGGCCCCTGTTTTTTCTCTGAGGAACTGAGCGTGGCAATTGTTGCATGTTTTCCTTCTTCATCACTCACAACAAACTAGATATCAACAATAAATTCATCTGCTATTCATACATGTATTCTGCACCCTATCATCACAAGAGAAACACCATTGAAAACAAATTACAAAGAGAAAGAACTCACCACAAAACTAGTAATACTACACTGCAAACACCACTTACTATGGCTTTCAAGATCAAGAACTTCCCATCTTTCTTTCTTATTCTTCTTCAAAGCATGTTCTTTCAGCTCGTAATTACCATTGAAAATGGTACAAACACCAAAGGAGGTCACTGGCTGGAGCTCAAGCACAGCATAGGCATCTCCGCCATGCACATGCAAGTAATGTACGACAACAAGGTCGTAATCTTCGACCGCACCGACTTCGGCCCCTCCAACATCTCCCTTTCCCACCACCGCTGCCGCTTCAACCCCCACGACCTCGCCCTCAAGCTCGACTGCACCGCCCACTCCGTCCTCTACGACCTCTCCCACAACACCCTCCGCCCCCTCACCCTCCGCACCGACGCCTGGTGCTCCTCCGGGGCTCTCACCCCCGACGGCTCCCTCCTCCAGACTGGCGGTTTCAACGACGGCTACACCACCCTCCGTTCCTTCACCCCCTGCCCCCAACACAATACCTGCGACTGGCGCGAACTTCGCAACCACAGCCTCTCGAACAGCCGCTGGTACTCCTCCAACCAAATCCTTCCCTCTGGGAAAATCATCGTCGTGGGTGGCCGCAACTCCTTCACCTACGAATTCGTCCCCAAAAACGACGTCGCCTCCTCGTCGTTCCACTACCTCCCCTTCTTGAAACTCACGCGTGACCCCAACCGCGGCGAGGAGAACAATCTTTACCCCTTCTTGCACCTCTTACCAGACGGAAATCTCTTCATCTTCGCCAACCGCAATTCCATCCTCTTCGACTACACCACCAACAAAGTCCTCCGCAACTTCCCCATTATCCCCGGCCAAGAAAAAAGAAACTACCCCAGCACAGCCTCCTCCGTCCTCCTCCCGTTAAACCTAACGGGTCTCAACGGAACGCGTTTGCCCTACGCGGAAATTATGATATGCGGCGGGGCCTACCCCGGCGCGTTTAGCTTGGCCAACACGTTGAAGATTTTTCTAGAAGCTTCCAGAACGTGTGGGAGGTTGAGGGTGACGGATTCGAAACCCGTGTGGGTCATGGAAACCATGCCCACGCCGAGGGTTATGCCTGACATGGTCCTGCTTCCCAATGGGAATGTCATTATCTTGAACGGTGCAATGAATGGTACCGCCGGGTGGGAGAACGCCGCCAACCCGGTTTTGTATCCGGTTTTGTATAGACCCGGTTTGGTTGACCAGTTTCCGAGGTTTCAATTACTGGCGCCGGCGAGTACTCCGAGGATGTATCACTCGTCCGCTGTGCTGGTACCAGACGGTAGGGTTTTAGTGGGCGGGAGCAACCCGCATAGGGTTTATAATTTTCGGGCAAACCCGTACCCGACGCAGTTGAGTTTGGATGCGTATTACCCGGAGTATTTGGAGACCGAGTTTGACTCGTTGCGGCCCTCGATAGTCGCTGTTGAGGCTACGAACAATACGGCGTCGTATGGAGGGATGTTTGCTGTGAATTTTTTGCTACGGGAGTACCGTGTGGGAGGGGTGGGAGTGACGCTGGTGGCGCCGTCATTTACGACGCACTCGTTCGCGATGAACCAGAGATTGCTTGTGCTGGAGGTGGTGGGGGTTGAGCAGGTGGCGCCGTCAGGGTACAGAGTGGTGGCGCGTGCGCCCCCCTCGCTGGCTGTGGCGCCACCTGGGTTCTACATGCTTTTTATCGTGCACGCTGGAGTTCCGAGCGGTGCGGTTTGGGTTCAGGTGAAGTGAGGTTTGGAGTTTGAAATGAAAATTATGGTTTATACAGTTACTCAATTTTCCTTTGTTCATGCATGTGGCTATGTAGAGTTTGATTTTGGACCCTTATTCTTTTACATCTTTTAATTCCCATCTCATGTTATCTTGGGAATTTTCTATTCTATTTAACATATCCATTACTTTTGGTCAATCTTATTTCATCACTCACTTTATTTTATTTTTTTACATCATATTAGGATTAATGGTCTGATGATTTAGTCAAGTTATGGACATACTTCCTAATTCTTAACTCAATCAAACATAAGATGTCCACTCCAAAGTCAACCTTATCGACCATACTAATTTATGAAGAATGATTTGCTCTCACTTCTTTATGAGAAAAGCGTTCATTTACTCTCTTTTTTGGGATAAAGAAAGCCCTGTACTCACAAATAATAATATATTTATTTTAATTAAATAATAAGCTTTTAAACAAAAAAAAACATGAAATATAATACTTTTTATTGTAGCTAAATAATTATATAATTTCTCATTTTATCATTTTTCATTTCTTATTACAGTATATACGTATACAAATTAATTGAATTTTAAGGGAAAAAAGATAAGAATATAATTGACAACAGTAATTAATGTTTGCATTAAATTTTAGAAATAATGGATTAATAAAAATAAAATATTAAAAAAATCTGAGCATTAGAAGGACGAAACTAATGTGGTCCTTTTTAATATCCTATGAAAGTATTCTGATTCTAACTATGTAAAGCAGTTTGTAGTATTTTAGAAATACATTAAGAAGAGAGAGAGACAAAATAACGTTTAATTTCAAGAACAAATTGACGACACATGCATTTGTTGAATTTGATTGATTTTTAAAGGACAAATAAATTTAAAAATTCGTTGTATAGATTCAATGTTTTGTTCTGATAAAAAAGAAATAATTACAACATATATTGACAGATAATAATAATAATAAATAATAATAAGTTTTTACTTTGCTAATTTTTTCCGAAAATAATATGTAGTTTCCTAAAGGCTACAAAAGAAATTTATAACCCCATTATTGTTAAGATTAAACATCACATTGTTAAATATAAAATAAATTTATTTAATCCAGTCAATTGTATTAATGACAGTTCAACATAGATTTTAGTCGCTCTTATAGTCAACAATTTAGGTTAGGTTGAAGTCTCTCTATATATATATTGATGTTCTAATACTTCGATATAGGATTGCAATTCATCTTGCAGTCTGCTATAAAAACTATGATTAGGTCTTAGTCCAGGAATTGCAATAAATGCCTAGTATAAATATATGAAGGCATTCATTGTTTAATTAAAGTATGAATACTACATATATACATATTATGTATATATCAGTAACTACAAAGTTCTATATTATACAGAAGGAGAAGGTGAAATTAGTACAAATAATTTATTATTGCTAAATTACGGTAAATAAAGTTCTTTCCAAAACAGTATGCGAAAATAGAATACATTTTATTTACAGACTTGGAAAGCAGAATGCTTTCTTACAATATATGGATTGTTTTTTCTCTTGACAATTAATTTTTTAGCTTCTTTCTATCATCTCAACGATCCCTTGTTGAGATTGACCATTGTACCCAATGGACGAATACTATAAGGAACGAACTCACAAGATCCTTATGCTACGACTTTGAAGATCCCGCACTCATTGATAAACTCCTCACTGCAACCTTCACTACACCAACCACACTAAGCTGCCTTTTCTCTGGACTCAAACACTGCCTATCATCATTTTTATTGCTGTCTTCTATTTGAACTCCCACAAAGTATGCAACCTGAACAACAGCATCGATCACTCTAATTAGTAGGGTTTCAATTTAGCTTGTATGGAAGCATGATAAACTGGGTAACAAATCATCAGATTCAAGACACATAAATGTGAAAGACCATCACATGATGTTTACACATTTGAAACCCATCTATGAAGGATCACGTCTTTCCCAAAGTGCAAGTAATGGATGTTGATCCCTGACTAACTTAACTCAGCAAAAACCCATAAGAATACAATTTGATTTGTATCGGTATGAAAACAAATTCAGCCAATTGACTTACGATTATTGATAACTCAAACCACATAGCCAAGAAAAGGCTAGAATCAGGATTTTTCACTACTTCAACCACAGAAAGAAAATGAGAATGTGGGAACATCAAGGTACCAATCAAACAGGCAAACAAAAGACCAAGTGTTTGCATGTAAAATTGTAACCAGACAATACCATACCATGGACTATCAAAGTTATCCTAAATAACCACGTCAGAATTGTGAATATTATTAAGCCATCATCTACAATTTCAGCTACTACTATTCACCACAACACTTTAGCAGCAAATGATACATCCATCAAGTTATCTGCTGATACATCACCCAAACTCACACAATAATTACAGTCGTGCAATCTCCAATGAAACAATTTTGAATACATTGTAAAATTCTGCAAATCAGTTTACTGACTACATTTTTTGAATTATTTATTTCAATTTTGGGGGAGCTGGGGAGGTGAGTAGGTAAAAGCAAACAAAATAAGAAAAGTTTTATCACAATATGAACCATTTCCTCCTTAACGAAAGTTTTTCCAGTGCAACAAACCACTTCTTATGCACAACGACTGACAAATTTCGGAGTTCATAATCATATAATACGTTAACAAGCAACCATAAAAAATTCATAATTTTAAATATATTTACACATTAAGACCTGACTGATATAATATTTAAAAAATGGTACTGTCAAAGCAGGAAAAATAGTAGCTGTCATCTATTTACCAATATAAAGACCATATTCATGTTTGGTTGAGTTAAAATTCTCTCCTGTCTCCAATTAGACTTAGGAAAACAAATGACTGACAGAAATTGGAAAATGGACGTTTAAGATTGGTAGCTCAGATAAGGAATACTTTGCCAAGATTACCTTGCCAGAAGCATCACGAACGGGTGAGATGTGAAGAAAATTCCAAAATGAACTTTCGTCCTTCCTGCCAGTGTCCAAAATATTTTAATTCAGTATATTCAATAAATAAACTTCACAGCTTTGGCAGCAGAATCAAAAGTGAAGTATTAACCTGTAATTCAAAATACGTACTGTGCATGGTTGTTCAGCTTTAATGCTTTCCTTTATCTGTAAAACACAAGAAAAAGGCATAATCCCAAAGTTCATTTCCATTAGTCCAAGACTCCAAGTTGCCAAATTAGGAAGACAACATTTAAAAACTATGGCAAGAAAATCATACTACCAGATATAAAGTAGAGGTATCAGTATCTGTTCCACCTAAAAACCTACAGTTGCGACCCAAAACTTCACTTCTTCCATAACCTATTCAGGTAATGGGATAATTAAAACATAAGTAAATTTCAGCTATTGGTTTTATATCCTTACATCAGATCACAGCATTAAGCTGTAAATAAGCATGAGGCTTTCATTACGGTGGATAAATTTTTCAATAAGTAGCATAAGAAAATAAAATAACAGATAAATGAATCAAGCTTCTTTAATCAACTTATGCACATCAGTTGTTGGAAAAAGTTAGATGAGAGCACTTCTATAAAAGTTGGAATCCATAAGTTGATTTTAACTTAAAGAAAAGTATAATTCATTTGCCTTATTTTTTTCCTTATAAGTACTTCTTGAAAAGTTTATCAAAGCAAAACTCAATTTATGCAAGGAAATAGTTTTAGAACCTGTCAATTTCAAGAAGGCATCACTAGCATAAACAATAGGCATGTCCGGTAAATGAGGATTAGTTCTGCAAGGAAACTCAAAACCATATAAACAACAAATTAAGGATCTGCAAAAAGGATAAAGCACTTAGTAAAGTAATACCAAAACTAGACATTTCCAATAACTCACAATACAAAGCTTTGTTTGATTCTACCAATAGAAATAATCAAGGATGTGCTTAAAAGACCCACGTCAGGAACGCTGCACCTCTTCCTACACACTAATATGCCAGTTGCCTCACTAAAATGGGTTAGCACAGAGAAGATATTGTCCATGGCAGTGACGGCACTTCGCATCTCCTCATCACTCGCCACACACGGATCTTCCCTCTCCAATTCTGCATCTCACAAAGCTAATAAATCAGTATAACCCAAACCACTAGCACAATTACTGCGAGACCACATGGGGCTACCACATTAATTCTGCATCAAATTTAAAATGCATTTAACTTCATCTGTTCAGAAAGTAGAAGGATGAATAAAGAACAGGATGCAAGATTTAGAACTAGCAGAAAAATTAAACCCAGTTCTCCGTGTGATTTTGATCTTGTTATTCAATGTTTTACTTAATCAATTTATGATGTCCTTTTATGTAAACATTTTAAAATCGATTGAAGATGGAATTATTTTCCCTAAAAACACAACATCAAAAAGTGTATTAATGGATTTCAGAATACAGGTTAAAATTTATTGCTAGAATACTTTGAATGTTGCTTTAATCATGAGTTCCATTCCATATCTGCGATTGATATAATAAAAGTATACTTTAGATAGATTAAGAAGATTAAACTACAATCCTAATTAAAAAAACACGAATAGAAGCACACATATCTATGTTTCGTCCTGAAATCATTTTAAATTGTGCAACAAACAATTCTCAGGGATGGTGAAGCAATATTTAACACAAAGCTCTCAACTGAAAAGGAAAATGGCAAAATGCAAAAACATATAAACAAACGAACCAATGACATCACGTTCCAACACTTGCTCCACGGAACACACGCGACCAAGCTCCGATAACGAATCAGTGCATACTTCCTTCCGACAGCACCCGAAGCCGAAATCCCTGACGCCAGAGCCGTCCTTTTTGAGAAGCGGGACCTGAACAGCGATGAAGTGAACGACGGCGCCGCCGTCGGCGCTGAACACGGGACAGACACAGAATAGCATCCAAAACGGCGTGCCGTCCTTACGGTAGTTGAGCAAAACGACCTGCTCGGTGCGCTCCGCTCGGACGGCCTCGCGGATTTCCATGACGGACCTCCGGGAAGTGCCCGGGCCCTGGAAGATGGCGGCGGTCTGGCCCAGGACCTCGCAGCGCGCGTAGCCCGTGAGCTTGAGGAAGCCCGGGCTTGCGAAAACGATAGGGTGGCCCGGGATGTGGGGGTCGGTGATGGTGAAGCTGTCAGGCAATTCGTCGAGCGAGTGGCGCGCGTGGGAGGTGTAACGTTGGTCGAAGGAATTCTGGATTTGGGCACACAGGTCCATCGGCATCGGCGGCGGTTATAGAACCTTGGATGACTCCTCTTCTTCTTACAGTTTTTCCCAATCCCATGTGAACTAGCGCTGCAGGTTCTTCTTCTTCCGCAGGTGCTACCAGCGTGGTGATTGTGAAGACATGAAAAGGACGAGAAGAACAAAGGAAAGCAAAAGATGAAGATGAATAATATCTGAGAAGAGTTGTGGTAGAATTGAAGGGTGAGGAGAAATTATTGGATGGAAAACGAAAGGGGAATTATGTGTGATCAAATCAAACGCAGTGTCACCACTACCACAAGACGAACCAACTGAGGGAGGGACTAACCAACCGTAACCGCAGTCACACATAATTCTTTCTTTTCTTTTTCTTTTTTAATTATTATTTTCTTTATATATATTATTAAAATATTAATTCTTTTACCTCTCTTTAACTCTATCCTCTTCTTTTGGCTTCTTCTTTCTTTTTTTCTTAAAATTATTGGAATTTTCTCTAACACAACCGCCATAGGAGTCGGTTAATTATTAACACTAAAGTTCAAGATATTTTTTAGTTATGGCATGATTTGAATTTTCTGGTGAAGTAAATGGACGAGTGAACAAACTGTTGAGAAGATTTGCGAAATATATTTCAATACTGGATAAGATATTGTTTACTTTACATTAAAAATGCCTTTTATAAATGGAGATATTTATATATATATAAATTTATGTTTAATTATTTGATACGAAGCTTTGTTTGTATTCCAGTACAATCGAATCGCGGTGTACAACACAAAGAAGGGGTGAAGCTGCAACCATACGTTTGCCATTTTGCCTTGATGGAAAGAAAAAAACAAAGTTAGTTTAAAGAACTGATTTTTTTATTTGTGAATTTTTGAAGCCATGGATATGGTTTTGAATTTTACCATTCAAGAAAGGGAAATAGGAAGTTTCAATTTTGAGGAAGAAAAGAAAGTGAGAAATGGACGTTTGGTTGATTCTTATCCAATCCGCGTCATTTCTCTGTGTGCATGTTTTAATTTGTTTGGTGACGTGTCAGTGTTGTTAGATTACGATAGATATTTGTTTAGTTAATAGTGCTAAATAATTGAATTCAGAGTCATTTACATTCCTGTGGGATTGAGTTATGTATAGTATTAAACATCACCTTACCACGTGTTCGCGTTCGTTGAACTGCAATCAATGGGCTGAAAAAATAATATTTTTTTAATTATAAATCAAAACTGAATTCGATTAGACCATTTTAAGGTGGATTGGGAGTGACTTTATTTTTGTATTTTTATTATAATTATTTATTATTTTTATCATTGATTTACACTTTAATTTTTCTTTTTGTGGCTAAACTGTTTTTAATTATATTTAAATAGTTGATTTATTTGTTTATTTAGTTATATAAATTAATAATGTAATTTTTACTTGATAAATTAATATAGGAATAATTAATTTTTATTTTAAATAACTGAAAATTTTAATTATAATTTTATAAGCAAGAGGATGAAATCTATTTTAATTATATAATAATAATATTAAATTTAACTTAATTTATAATAAAATAATTGATATAAGTATTCATTTTAGTTTTTATAAAATATAGGATCGTTTGGTGACGTAGAAAATACATAAAACTTCTAACTTAGAAAGCAATGAAAATACTATAATTACAAGGATAAACTAATAAAATTATAATAATTACTGTCATAATTTAAATACCATAAAAATGAATCATTCTTTTCTCATACTAAATTTTTCACATAGTTTATTATTATAATAATATAATAATTCATTCCAAGCCTTCATTATATTATATCTAACTATACTATTAAATTTCATATAAGCATTAATAACAACACAATTCATATTGTAACCAAAATCACAAATGTACTCATTCTAAACTAAATATGGATTTATACATTGATTTTGACCTCATATACTTATCATGAGATCATAAAATCAATTAATAATCATGTCATCACATCATTCACAAATACCTATTTAATTATAAGACTAGACTCAATATCATGATATATACAATTGCTCAAACTTTAGAATTTGTGCACATATTTTAGAATCCTTATTTATAGAATGATATGATATGTCAAAACCAACCAAAATTTACCAAAATATGTGTATCAATACTGACTCAAATTTACTAGTCACCAAAATATGATATATCAAGACTGGTCGAAATTTATCCGTCACCAAAATATGATATATCAAGATTGACCAAAATTTATCAATCATCAAAATATGATATATCAAGACTGATCCAAATTTTCCAATCATCAAAATATGATATATCAATATTAGCCCAAATTTACCAATCATCAATAAACGATATATCTAGATCGGTTCAAATTTATCAGTCACCAAAATACAATATATCAAGTTTGGCCCAAATTTACCAGTCACCAAAATATGTATATAAAGACTAATCCAAATTTTCCAGATGCCACACCTCCTTAGGAAAATGTAGCCATACAACCAAACATAACCTAACAAGCAATATATCTCTCCATTGTCCCTGAAATATTTTCCAAGTAATCATTTCATGACATTCCCCTTAATTTACCTCATGTAAAACTACTTTCAATTTCATATAAAACCCTAAAGCCACTTAACCAATCAAAGCATTTCCAAACTACTCTACACAACTATGTATCAATATTTCCAATTTCAATTCTCAAATCATTCTCAATTAATAATTTCCACGTACCTAATGCATAATCAAATCTTTTAAACATATATCAATTTTTCAATCGAACCTCTAACCGATTAAACTAAAGAACAATGTGTTTAGGATTAACTGTCAAAATTTTAGCCTTATCCAACAGTTAACGAAAGAAAAATCTTAATTTTTCTCAGATGATTTGGACTAGGAAAACAAGGTATTTCTTAAGTGAGAATTGTATCGCTTAGGCAAAAATTGGACATAAACACACAAAAGTTTCACATCATATATCAATCTCAACTTAGATGTATATATACAACTTAATTAAGCAATGAAATAAAAAGAGTTTAAACGACATCACCCCAACAAAAAGAGTTTCATGTTCCACTTCAATCAATATTTCATAATTTCAAATGTAAACCAATATTACATCAAATAGAGCCTCCATTGAATTTAAATTGCATGCTGCTGAAGTTTTATTTCTATTTTTCTTTTCAAACTCTACATACAAATTGTCTTATCATAAGACATAATGACCACAAGACATTGTGGGTCTTAAACCCGTCAGAGCGGTGCAGCAGAATGGTTAGTGTGTACAACAAATAAAAATGGGGGATGAATTGGTTTTTTATTGCAAATAATACCTTTAATAATTTTCTCGTAAAATATAAATTCCTTAATAACAATTTAAACAAATTAAAGAGTAAGGAAGAGAGAAAATTGCACAGATAATTTTTATAACGGTTTGGATCACATAGATCCTATGTCTAGTTGTTAATCTCAAACAAGAATTGACCTTTCATTATCACAAACCAACAAATTGTTACAATCACAAAAAAAATAACACAATTTAAGGTTATAATACCTCTCTTGTTACCACAAGAGATGAAACTCACTTCCCCTAAAACCCACAAGGGATGAACAACTCCTCTGAATGTTTCACGAAGGATGAACACCTCCTTTGAATCTTCACAAAGGATGACAGACTTTAACTCAGCAACAAAAACAACATTCAATCACAACTCCTATGAAAGTTCTCGCTCTATGCCAACACCAAGTTCTCAAAGCCAAAGCAGAAGGGTTACACAAACCCTAGAACACACTTATCACAGCACACAACAAAACAAATAAGCTTTTCGAAATTCAAGTATTTTGTATGTTAGAATGAGAGTCTCAATCCAATTTATAGAGATCTCACTCAAGGATACCTCCAAAAATCCGTTGTTAGCTATTTAACGTGTGAGAATCGATTATTCATTTATGGTAATTGATTATGCATTTAATGAATGCACAACCGTCAAAAAATTGCTTGAAAATTATTATAATTGCTCGTGATAATTGACTATGACAAGTCATAACCAATTATTGATAATAGATTATTATAAGTTGGTAATCAATTGTCCTGAATATAAAATGATGTTTTCTGATTCAAAACAAATTTTAACGCAACTTAAGGCAAATAATACATAGAATCAAAGATAAACCACAACTTATACATAAATCTACTAAATTACAAAAGCTTTAACACAAAACAAGTCGTTATAAGGTCTTCTCGCAATAAGAGCACTTAAGACTTGACTTTTAGACATAATCAAAACTTCTACTCTTGAACTTTATGCTAATAATCTCCCCTTTTTTTATGATGATAAAAAACGCCTTTGATTTACTTTGATTTAAAACTTTTTGTAACATGTACTAATTTGTAATTCATACATAACTTAAAGAAAAGGTATTAGTAGACAAGAGATAAATATAATTAAGCCTTTTAAACATACTTCTCCCTCGTTTTGATCATTATTAAAAGAGCGCTATGTATGATGTAAAAAAAAAAATTCTCCCCCTAAATTAGAGAACTTGATAAGTGTGAAAAATACTTGATTTTACACTTATAAATGAACTCAAAGTTGTAATTATTCATGTAATTCCTCATTGAAAAGTTGTAATTAGAAGTAGGAAAGTGCGTAGTAAATTGTATAGAAATTTATACATCAAAGTGGAGTGTTGTCAGACATTTCTCGCTAAGCTAACAATAATTCGCTCAGTTAAATGGAAGTTAAAGAATTGCAGTTGAATATTCGCTTAGCGCATGGGATCTGTGCACTTAGCAAATTAGTTATTTTCTTTGGCTTTTAAAGTGGGAAATAGACAGAAAGATCGATCTCCTAATAGAAGTTCCGAACAAAGGAAAGAAACGAAAACATCTCAGGAACTTCTGGAGACTACTTCAAGTTATCAAGACACCATTTTTGTAAGGGATTGCTTCAAATGTGTACGTTCTAGATGACTAAGAGTAGTTAAATTTCTCTTTCGTTGGGATTGGATCTAACGATCTCACTGTGATGTAATTTTCCTGTTCAATATATCGTTGTTCGTTCCTATGCTCTCTTTCTTGAATGTATTATCATTATATGAAAATATAATGTTATTTGAATGTCTCTGATTACTGGAAAGTAATTTTGAACATGAACATAGATAGAGCACCTAAGTGATTTGGGATCTAGGGATAGACTCAATAACTTGGTCATTCTTAGCATCAGACTTAATGCAAATTGTATGTTAAATTGACTAAGGGATTAGCAATTTGATATATTAATTTAGAACTAGTTGCTAAGGGATTAAGACTAATATACCTTGATGTGAATGTTTGAATGAAATAATGAAATATTGAACAGGGTTTTATATTCATATGATTCATGAAACCCAATTCCAATGAAGTTTCTTTTAAATATAAATTCCTAACACGCCAATTGTTTGATAAAATACCAAAAAGAGTTTCTTGTGTTGTTTTGTGTATTTTGATGTCTAATTGAGTTGTAAAAGGAAGAATTGTCATGTGTTGCACAAGTTCCTTGGAGAACGATACTTTACTTATTCACTGTATTACTTGTAACGATTTGGTATACTTGCCAAAACTTTATCAACTTTTTGGCGCCGTTGCTGGGAAATTGTGTTCCAACACAAGGCAATTTGGGCATTTGTGACTCTTTTAGACTTTGTTGTGAATTTTCCTTTTGAATGTTGTTTTGTATGCAGTTTGCTTTATTTTTTAAGACTTTCCATTGATTTAGTTTGAACTTAATGCTTGTCTCGGGGTACGCCTTAGATCATGATCTAGTTGTTGGAAGATCCTAGGGATGGGATTTCAACAGCCGAACTAGCTAAATCAACCCAGATTTTGCAAATCACCAGGGCTGGGATTGTAAGTTTGGCCCCCACTGTTCTGGTTCTTAATGCAAGTTTTGATACATTCTTAGGCCAAGGGATTGGGTGAGGTGTGTCAAGCTTGGATAAACGCAATAAGAGGGATCTAAGTGTTTTTACCTTAGAGAACAGGGAAAGTAGTATTCATCACCTTAGGGAAGTACTAAGTGATCTTGCAATAAGAGGGATCTGAGTGAGGTTATTTGGTAAATCCATTTCAATCATTGCATATTAGAACTGTTGTTTGGTTGGTATGCTCACATTCTGCAATTTTTGTTATTTTTTTTCCTTGTCTCTTTGTTTGTGTTTTTCTATTTTGCATATGGAGTTATATTCAATGTTTAGTTATGTTATTTATGTTTTGTAATATGTTGAACTATGTGTTTATGTGGATTTTGTAATTTTGTGTTAATAAAATTTGACATTTTGATTTAATGAATGATGTGATTTTTGATAAAGTGATATGATTTTTGCAAGATGAGAACATGTATGATTGTGGTGCAATGTGCTTAAATTGTGATCTTGTGCATGAGTTGAACTATGACCAGATACTGTGGAGTGTTTGAGAGCATGAATGAGTGAAACAGATGATATGATGAATTTGTTTTGGATATGGAATTGATTTTTGTATGATTGTGATTCTACATACATACTTTTGGTTAAGAATGAGAAAGGCATTGTTCTTGTTGATTGTATAGCTACTTGGCCAAATAGCCAACCTTCATACATCATATACGATACATTTGTAAACCCTCTTGAGCTTGGATTTCTTTCTTCCACCTTGAGCCAATTAGATGTTATCTTACCTTACACTTTAGAAGAGAACAAGTAATATGTTTTGAGTGAAGGTATGATTGAGTTAAAGTTTGGGGGAAGAAAAAAGTCAATAAAAAAAGAGAGAAAAAGTTGATCAAAAGGGTACATAATTTGAAAAAGAAGGTTGTAATGAGAAAGAATATGGTATGAAATGTTGATAAATATATTGGGATTGTGATGATGATTAAGATTTGAAGCATATACTTATGTTCTCTTCTTAGGTGTCTTTGAATCCAAGAAAAACCATGATTCTTCTAGCCAAACCAAGCTTTCACCCTTAAAAGACCTTTTGACTTAACCAAATGTGTGTAAAATGTATGAATTAGATGATGTGCAAAAGTTGATGAAGTTCTTAAAAAAATTTGTTAATATGTGTGAGGATAAACACAAAAATTGAGTGATTTTAATCTTTGGTCTGGTTGTTCATACTCTATGCACAAGTGAACATTTTGTTGATGAATGCATCATGTCATGTTTGTTTCAAGTCTTTTGGAATTCATATATTTTTTTTCTGATGTGCACATTCATTTCATCAAAATGTCAAATGTTTGTTTTGTTGTTCATTTTTGTGATTTCATGAGGACATGAAATAATTCAAGTTTGAGGGAGTTGATAAGTGTGAAGAATACTTGCTTTTACACTTATAAATGAGCTCAAAGTTGTAATTATTCATATAATTCCTCATTGAAAAGTTGTAATTAGAAGTAGGAAAGTGCATAGTAAATTGTACAGGAATTTATACATCAAAGTGGAGTGTTGTCAGACATTTCTCGCTAAGCTAACAATAACTCGCTTAGCTAATTAATGTTGTATTCACTCAACGCACCAGCACAACTTGATGAGCGAATAAATGCCAGTTAAAGAATTGCAGTTGAATATTCGCTTAACGCATGGGATCTGTGCGCTTAGCGAATTAGTTATTTTCTTTGGCTTTTAAAGTGGGAAATAGACAGAAAGATCGATCTCCTGACAGAAGTTCCACACAAAGGAAAGAAACGAAAACATCTCAGGAACTTCTGGAGACTACTTCAAGTTTCAAGACACCATTTTTCCAACTTCAAATGTGTACGTTCTAGATGACTAGGAGTAGTTAAATTTCTCTTTCGTTGGGATTGGATGTAATGAACTCAATGTGATGTAATTTTTCTGTTCAATATATCATTGTTCGTTCCTATGCTCTCTTTCTTGAATTTATTATCATTGTATGGAAATATAATATTATTTGAATGTCTCTGATTACTGAAAAGTAATTTTGAACATAAACATAGATAGAGCACCTAAGTGATTTGGGATCTAGGGATAGACTCAATAACTTGGTCATTCTTAGCATCAGACTTAATGCAAATTGTATGTTAAATTGACTAAGGGATTACCAATTTGATATATTAATTTAGAACTAATTGCTAAGGGATTAGGACTAGTATACCTTGATGTGAATGTTTGAATGAAATAATGAAATATTCAACAGAGTTTTATATTCATATGATTCATGAAACCCAATTCCAACGAAGTTTCTTTTAAATATAAATTCCTAACACACCAACTGTTTGATAAAATACCAAAAAGAGTTTCTTGTGTTGTTTTGTGTATTTGATGTCTAATTGAGTTGTGAAAGGAAGAATTGTCATGTGTTGCACAAGTCCCTTAGGAGAACGATACTTTACTTATTCACTGTATAACTTGTAACGATTTGGTATACTTGCCAAAAAGTTATCACAACTCCCCCTTAATATAAGCCAAAAAAAAAACAAGATAAATATAAAGGCAAGTTTTCATTAAGGGAAAATAAAACATAACAAAACATGGAAGAGATACAAATGCAAATGATATGCATAAGGGATGTCTAAAACTTATCACTACTATCATCATCTAAAGGTTGAACTAAATCCTCTAGAGCATGGACCCTATCATCTAAACTCCTAAGAAGAGAGCATACTTCCTCATGCCTAGAGGCTTGAAGAAGAGACATGTCAGATAACTGCCTAAATAGATTCTCTAGGGAACAAAAATGATTGGTTGGATAAATAAGTCTTGTAGAAGGTAGGAGCTATGAAAAACTAAGGGGTTGGAACTTAAGATGCACAAGAAAAGAGCAAGATTGCACAAAATGTTTCACAAATAACACTCAATGGATGTGAAAAACATCGATTAAGGACCCTTATATATAGTTTATGGACGAAAAAGCAACATATATGCAAAAAAAGAGCCGTTTATAACCATTATAACAACTAATTTTAGAGCTCCAACGGTCAAAACAAGCATATCGATTATTTCAAGTGATAATCGATTATTGTTTCAAAAACCAGAAGCCCAGAAATGAAATAATCAATCATGGCTTCCTGGTAATTGATTATTGCCAAACCTTTGACAACTCTAAGGGAGGGATAATCGATTATCAACAGGGGTTAATCGATTATTGCACGAGAATTTTCGAAAACATGAAAAATGCAACAAACAAGACTCTTAGGAAATTTCTAGGATCCCCAAATCCCTTATAAGCTCATAAAATCTATCTTTGGGCAATGCTTTAGGGAATATATCAGCTACTTGGTGCTTGGTATTTATATACGTTATCTCACAATCCCCTTTTAGATATGGTCTCTAAGAAAGTGATGCCTAATATCTATATGTTTGGTTCTAAAGTGCATAATGGGATTCTTAGTAAGATTGATGGCACTGGTGTTATCACATTTAAGAGGTATATGGCAAGGTATATATCAAAATCCTTTAATTGTTGTTTCATCCATAAGATTTAAGCACAACAGTTACAACAATATACTCGGGCTTAGTAATGGAAAGGGCAACACAAGTTTGTTTCTTAAAATGCCAGGAAATTAAGGAACTACCCAAGAGGTGACATGTACCACTAGTGCTTTTTCTATTTATCTTAATACCTCCATAATCTGCATCTGAAAACCCTACAAGACTAGGTTCAACCCTAGAAGGATACCACAACTCAAAAGACACAGTCCCCTTAAGGTACCTAAGAATACACTTAATTGCAGTAAGGTGAGACTTTCTACACCAAGCTTGGTACCTAGCACAAACACACACACTTTGCATGATAACAGAAACATATAACAAACAACCTATTATGCCTCTATACAGATTTTGGTTTACGAGCATACCTGATTCATCATTGTTAAGAAAACACGATGTAGCCATAGGAGTGGATGTTTACTTAGCCTTATCCATTTCAAACTTCTTCAGGATTTCCCTACAATATTTAGTTTGAGAAAGAAACGTACCTTCTTTCGTATGCTTGATTTGTAAACCAAGGAAGAATGTCAATTCACCCATCATTGACATCTCAAATTCACCCTACATAGTCTTAGCAAAATCCTCGCAACAAGATTTGTTAGTTGATCCAAATATAATATCATCAACATAGAATATATTTTCCTACTCTTTTTATGAACAAAGGGGAATCAACTTTACCTCTATTAAATCTATTTTCTAGCATAAAATTGTTAAGCCTTTCATACCAAGATCTAGGTGCTTGTTTTAAACCATAAATAACTTTCTTTAATTTAAAGATGTGATTTGGATTTTTATAATCTTCAAAACCAGGTGGTTGTTCAAAAAATACATCTTCTTTTAGATAACCATTTAGAAAAGCACTTTTAGCATCCATTTGATATAATTTAAATTTTATAATAGATGCATAAGCAAGAAGTAGGCGTATTGCCTCTAACCTGGCAACGTGAGCATATGTTTCATCATAATCAATACCTTCTTCTTGACTATAGCCTTTTGTAACAAGCCTAACTTTATTCTTGGTGATGTTTCAATCTTCATCCAATTTGTTTCTTAACACTCATTTTGTTCCTATCACTTGATGAGTGATTTCTTTAGGGACTAACTCCCACATTTGATTCCTTTTAAACTGGTTGAGTTCTTCTTGCATTGCGACACACCATTGATTGTCTTCAAGAGTTTCCTTGACGTTCTTAGGTTCTAACTGTGAAACAAAAGCCACAATCATGCAATAATTAGCTAAGTTTTTGTTGAGATTGTTGATAAGGGAAGCACTGGTTTAGCTAACCTTATTCTCACAGTGCTTTATTCACTCTAGTTTTTTATGATGACAACACATTATTAATAACACATGTCTTGTTATGTGTTACATGTTCTGTTACTTATTGGTTGAATTCTTATTGAACATGTTTTGTGTTGATCTTGATATATGAATGCATATTCACTATTCTGATATATATGTTACATCTGTTGTGATTGCATTGCGTATGTTTTGGAAATGGAAAACCACATGAACTTTGATGAACTTATATTGTGTGGCAAATTTGCAAGTCCTAAGTCGACTTAATTATTAATAGAGTCAATTAAGACTAAAGACTTTGCACAGATTTTCAAATATAGTGCTATGTGAGATTTTATATGGAAAAGAATTTCAATTTGTTTAGATGTGTCAAAGTCGACTATGTGCGTTATGCATTCGACTTTGTTAATTGTTTTATTTGAAATTATGTTATGCTTGTGAATAACAACGGCTATATTTTCAAATGTTAGTTAAGCATTGAATGAGAGTCAATTGTATTGAATGTGGAATTAATTTATTTGACTTGACTGCTACTAGTTTGACTTAACTCTTATAACTGTTATAGGACAGTCGACTCTATTAGTAGCTTAGTCGACTACAGGAGCGTCTGATTTATGGGAAATTATAAATAGACGAGACCTGAGTTATTCAAAGAACTTTTGGAAGAACTGACATTTTCATATTCTATTTCAGATTGATTCTCTATGATTTAGTGCTCCAAGAACTCATCAAGAAGACCATGAAGATCATTCTTTAAAGAGGTTCTGAAGGAGAATTCTGCTGTGCTTACTGCTTGATCATTACCTGCACAATTGAGGTGTTCTTTGGTTGATCAAGGCTTGTGTTACAATCTGCTGGAGATTGTTGTACCTGTTGTGATTATAAGGGGTAGACTTGTGGAGTCTGAACACTTTAAGGATTGTTCAAAGTGGGTTGAAGATTGTAGAAGAGGGGATATCTTGCTGCAGATCTTCTTGTGTGTTTCTACCTATATTTTGGTTAGAGGGTTAGAGAGGTGTTTTATATTCTTGACATGGAGTATAAAAACCTTGTTGTAAAAACCTTGACCATTATAGTGCATTTGCTTCCTGGGATTGGAAGGACATTGGATGTAGGCATTGAGGCCGAACCAGTATAAAAACTTGCGTTTGAATTCTCTATCCCTACACTTTTACATTCAGTCAACTCTATAATTTGTGTAGTCTACTTTGATATTCTGCTGCACTTAAATTTTCTATTACTTGTGTTTCAAGAAATTGTGCAAAGGTGTTTGCTTTGTGAAAAAGATTTTAAAAAGACTCTGATTTTGAAACCTCACCAATTCACCCCCCCTCTTGGTGTTGAAACGAAGCCTACCTGTTTTCCAACAGTTTTTACAAGTACTTACCCCTTTTGAGACATCTCCAATAACATTATCTAATGATAATCCTCGGGGTTGTTGTCTTGTCTTAGCTAAATCTTTAGGTTGAGGATTATTTGTCTCATTAATTGTTGTCTCCTGCAAGTTTTCTTCTTCACTTGCATTTAATTCACTTAACTCAAGAGGTTTTTCCTCAAGGTCCACAATTTCATCAAAGACAACATGCTAGATTCTTCTATTTCAAAGGTTCTCAGATTAAAAAACTCTATATGCTTTACTAGTTAGAGAATAACTAAGAAATATAGCTTCATTAGACTTTGAATCCAATTTACCCAAATTTTGTTTCCCATTATTTAAAACAAAACATTTACATCCAAATATTTTCGAATGAGAAACAATAGGCTTTCTACCTTTAAACAATTCATAAGTAGTACATTTTAAAATAGGACTAATAAGCATTCTATTTAAAACATAACATGCAGTACTCATATGGTTAGCCCAAAAATGTTTTGGAATTTTAGATTCATTTAATAAAGTTCTAGCAAGTTCTTCTAAAGATCAATTATTTCTTTCTACAACCCCATTTGTTGTGGAGTTTTAGGTGCAAAAAATTTATGAGAAATTCCACGTTCTTCACAAAATTTTTCAAATGATTCATTTTGAAATTCCCCTCCATGATCGCTACGAATAGATTTAATTTTCAAATATTTTTCATTTTGAACTTGTTTTGCAAACTTTTTGAAAACTTTGAAAGTTTCACTTTTTAGAGTAATAAAGAATGTCTATGTATATCTTGAATAGTCATCAACAATAACTATATCATAATAATTTCTCCCAAAAAAATTTATCTTTGAGGGACCAAATAAATCCGTACAAGAGTTCTAAGGGGTTTTCACTCGAAACAATATTTTTTGAATTAAAAGATGATTTAGTTTGTTTACTCGTTTTACATGCAACACATAGTTTGTGTTTAACAAAATTAAGTTTTGGTAGACCAATTACTATGTTTTTATATATGAGTCTATTAAATTGTTGCATATGAATATGAGCAACTCTCTTATGCCACAACCATGGATTTTCTTCTTTTACTACTAAACATGAAATGTTTTTATTAGATGTATTTTCTAAATCAATTAAATAAATATTTGCATGTCTAATACCTTTCAAAGAAATTTCAGAAGAATCTTTTCCATGGATAGTGCAATAATTGGGTTCGAATGTTACCTTGAAACCTTTGTCACATAATTGACTAATATTGAGAAGATTGTGCTTCAAACCTTTTACAAACAGCACATCCTTTATCGTCAAGTTATTTGCACTTCCTATGTCTCCTACTCCAATGATCTTTCCCTTGCTATTGTCATCATATGTGATATAGCCTTATTCTTTCTTTCGAAAGTTTGAAAATTTCTTCCTATCCCATTTCATGTGCCTTGAACAACCATTATAAAGATATGACATAGACTTCCTGGATTAAGAACTTATCTGCAAAATAAAAAATAAAACAAAGTATTTTAGGTACCCAACCACTGGGTCCTTTGGATTAGTTAGAAAAATATTTAAATTATTTTATAACCCAAGTAAACTCTCCACAAAGAACACCATAATGTTTTATTTTACATTTGTTTGAGGTATGACCCTTTCTCATGTTATAAAAACATGTAGCAACATTTAGTTTTCTATAATTAGTTCCTTCCTCTACCCAAATTTTACGGGTTCTTTTATATTTATTTTTATATTTAATTTCATACTTATAATCATAATAATAATTTTGATTATAATTAGGAACATACTTGATTTTATTTTTATAATTATAATCATGATAGTTATAATTATATTTAAGAACATTTTTAATTTTATTACTATAATTATAATCGTAGTAATTATAATTATTTTTAGGAACATGTTTAACCATCTTTTAATTTTTGAATTACTACTACTTTCAGCGTTGGTTGTTTTATCAAGAGGCTTCTTTTTATTTAAACATGAAATACATTCATCACTTTTAAAATATTTAACTTTCTCATAATATAAAATTTTATTTTTCAAATCTTTATTCTCTTCAAGAATATTTTCATAATTTGATTTTAATTGTTTAAATTCTTTCTTTAATTTCTTATGAGCATTATCTAATTTCTCTTATTCAAATAGTAATTCTTTATATGTGTGAAGTAATTCAATATCACCATAATTTGAATTTCCAGAGTCGCTAAAGGAACTTATTGTAGATTCATTATCTTCCTCCGAAGAAATATATGCCTTCTTCTTCTTCTTGAAGACTTTCTTTTGGCCTCTTTCTTCACCCTTATTTGGAATTGGGCAATCTGTCTTTATGTGTCCTTTTTCTTTGCACCCATAACAACGACAGTTTGAAGATGATTCTTTAATCTCCTTCTTTCCACCTTTAAATCTTCTTCTTCCCTTGGACTTCATGAACTTATTAAATTTCTTAATGAAGAGACCATGTTTTCTTCCTTAAGATTTTTGCCTTTATAAATCTCCTATTTGAACGCCAAAGTCTTTTTATTTCCTTTCTCTTCATCCTCATTCAGTTTCCTGAGATCTAGTTCATGTTCTCTCAACTTACCAAACAATGCAGTCATTGACATGGTGTTGAGATTTTGTGACTTGGTAGTCACCTTTGGTTGTCAAGTCTTGTCCAAAGATTTAAGAATTTTAATATTTAATTCATCATTGTCAAAGGACTTACCTAACCCAATAAGATTATTTACTATATCCGTGAAGCGCTTTTGAACATCTACAATAGTTTCTCCCTGCTTCATGAAAAACATCTCATACTCTTGGATTAAAGTATCTCTTCTGACTCTAATAAATCATCAGTTCCTTCATGGGTGACTCTCAACATCTCCCACATCTCTTGAGCATTCTTACAGGTTGAGATCCTGTAAAACTCATCAACAATTAAAGTAAATGATATTATGTTACGAGCCCTTACGTCTTGTTGGGATCTTATTCTATCATTAGCATTCCATTGTTCTCATGGTTTGGGTTCCTGTAAATTGTTAATAAACACAGTAGGAACAAAGGGACCATTTGTGACAGTTTCCCAAATCTCACTACCAATAGATTCCATGAAAATTTGCATTCTCACTTTCCAAAAAGCATAGTTTTCTCCAATAAACAATGAAGGTCTGTGATAGAGGCATCCTCAATAAAGGTTTGATGTTCCCTGTCATTTTAAATTACTATCAAAGCAAGCTCTGATACCAATTGTTAAAGTGGTGCAGTAGAATGATTAACATGTACAACAAACCAAGAGGATGAGGGAGGGGGGAATATGTTTCTTTTTGCAAATAATACTTTTAATAATTTTCTCGTAAAATATAAATTATTTAATAAAAATTTAAACAAATTAAAGAGTAAGAAAGAGAGAAAATTTCATAGATGACTTTTATACTGGTTCAGATCACACAGATCTACGTCTAATTGTTAATCTCAAACAAGAATTAACGCTTCAATATCACAAACCAACAAATTGTTACAATCATAAAGAAAATAACATAGTTTAAGGTTAGAACACCTCTCTTGTTATCCCAAGAGATGAAACTCACTTCCCCTGAAACCCATAAGGGATGAACACCTCCTCCGAATGCTTCACAAAGGATGACATGATTTAACTTAGTAACATGAACAACACTTAATCACAACTAACGTGAAAGTTCTCGCTCTATGCCAACACCAAGTTCTCAAAGCCAAAGAATAAGGGTTACACAAACCCTAGAACACACTTATCACAACACACAACAAAACAGATAATCTTTTCGAAATTCAAGCATTTTGTATGTTAGAATGAGAGTCCCAATCCAATTTATAGAGATCTCACTTAAGGATACCTCCAAAAATCTATTGTCAGCTATTTAACGTGTGATAATCAATTATCCACTTATGGTAATCAATTATGCATTTAATGAATGCACAACAGTAAAAAACTTGCTTGAAAATTCTCATAATTGCTCATGATAATTGATTATGGCAAGTCATAATCATTACTAATAATCGATTATTATAAGTTGGTAATTGATTATCCTAAGTATAGAATGAGGTTTTCTTATTCAAAACGAATTTTAACGCAACCTAAGGCAAACAATACATAGAATCAAAGATAAACCATAATCTATACATAAATCTACTAAATTACAAAAGTTTTAACACAACAAGTCTTAATGAAGGTCTTCTTGCAAACAAGAGCACTTGAGACTTGACTTTGAGACATCATCAAAACTTCTACTCTTCAACTTTATGCTAACAAAAACATTCATGAGCCCATGTATGCATCTATAGTTTTCTTCTTTTTAGTTTTTTTCAATAATAGAGAGTTTTCTTCTATCTGCATTCCAAAGATTCATCGTGACCCTTTGTTACAACATTGCTCTTACTGTTCTCTATTCTAAACATGACAATAACCTCAATCACAACAAATTCTTTAGTGTATATTAAGAATGGGTATGATGTTGGAGGAATACTTCATATAATAGATGTTTAATAAGATGAGACAAAGGACTAATTGGATTTGAATGTTATGAGAATTGTGTGTTTTATATGGATAACATTGTTCCTTAAGAGGAATACCATATCATTACTGTTGAATATGCATTGAGTACCAAAGGTGTGGTCATCCTTACTTTATTAAACCCAGAGACTCATATAGAGGATAACGTTTAAGGGTAAGGGTTGAAGGAGGTCCTATGGTGAGATTTGGTGCAAGGAGTCAACTTTTGGCGATGTCACACCATTGCATGACAGGTGTAGGACTACATGGATACTCAACTTAAAGCATACGTCTTTTGAAATTAGGTCTAGAGTAAATTATGTTTGGAGTCTATGACAATGTTCTTAAATGAGAATGTGTGTTCATACATAAATTTGGATTATTACATTATGCAATATATTAATTTATACATTTAATTGTTTGAAAATATTACTAGCTTACTATTTTCTTATTTTTTTTGTTCTTTTTATTATGATTGCATTTTTTGTATAAGCAGGACATATTATCAGTGGAAGAGTTGTGAAGTAGTAAGACTATTGAGAGTCTTTTTAGAATAAAGTAATTATTGCTTAAATATGTAATTTTTATATTATATATATTTTCTTTTATTTGTCTATGTTTTTTTTATCACACTTTGTGCACTAGAAAAAAAATAGTATAAATAGTATAAATGAAAAAAGTTACATAAAAATCAAATAAAAGATAGCATAAATAGTACAAGTGAAAAAGAAGAGTCAAAATTACTTATGGTCTTCTTAATTGTTGTTTAGATATGAATGTAATTATAATTTAAAAATATTAACATAATTTTTTTCATAAAAAACCATAAATATATATTATATACTTATGCTTATTTATGTATTTTATTATATAATATTTTATTTAATAAGATAGTATTACTAAATTGTGGTTAGACTAATAATAATAATTTTATTAAATATCAGTATCGATAGTATAAAGACATGTAAGTTTTGTCGTTTTATGTTATAAGACAAATACAGTGTAAGAAAGCAATACCACTGTAGATATAACTACTAAAATCGTTAAGCATTCGGGACGTCTCCACCTAACACCTACTCCATGGTCACCTCATCACCCTTTGTTCATACCCACCAGATGATCATAGCCAAGATAATCAAGAACAAGAACATACCAACAAGACATAAAAAAAAGGTAAGCTGGTGATACAAAACAATTCATATTATACATTACCATTTCACACATGAATCACATTTCATATAAAGCAATCCTAAGCATCTTAAACATGCAAAAACCTAGACTCGACTATTCGGATTTAGTATGAATGTCGAGTTATGGCGAGTTGTGCACTTGTGGTGGCCTCTATTGCTTTGCAAAGTCATTGCTAATGGGTTTCACCCAACCACACTTACAAGGTTAGTTTATTCTGCGTCTTAGGCCAAGATGAAGCATCTAGACTAGGACATCCTCCTACTCCTCACCACATAATTCTCTTCTCTACCTAAGATGGATGATTATTGGAGCGTCAAGATAACCCTTGAGACTAAACTTCCTACACTACAGAGCTTCACCATGGAATCTCTCCACGAGAGTCTTGGAATTACGTCATCTACCATGCACATGATCAATACATACTCATCCCCATCATACATCATACAATTCAATAGATACTCTCAAACAATCCTTAAAGCCCTAATATAATTCAGTTACAAGAAAGCAAAAGGAAGAAAGACTCAAAACATGATCTAAATCGGTCGCTCAATGCCATTACTCGCTGAGCGAAAAGGAAACTTTCTCGCTCAACAAGTACTCTCGCTCATCCATTGCTACAACAAGCTTCTACCTTAAACTAACTTACTCAGCCTCCATGGCTCGCTCTGCGAATACAAAAACAATGGGTTTTTCTCACTCAGCACCTATACTCGCTAAGTGAGTATAGATACCGCTCGCTCAACCATTATACTCGCTCAACGAGACTTAAGAATTCTGCAGAATAACAATTCTGCAGAATTTGAACCTACCAACCTTAAACTTCCTTACCTCAACATATCTTTCAATACTCATAGATCCAATCTTGTTATTCTAAACCTTAGGTGTAATTCACCAACCTATTTATGACTAAGCTTAACTCCTACTTTGATCATTTTGCCAAGAATTCATACTTACCAACACCATTTCACCACTTAAAAGCTCATAATTCACTTTTACCATTTCTAAATACATTTTGATAAACCAATTATCCAATCAAGTCTTAAATGGTCTAAAAAGTGACATTAAACTTCGGGTTTCCTTATCCAACCAATATCTCAAAATCTCACCTATCAAAACCCCTTATTTAAACAAAACAAACCTTCTATTGAACTAAATTACTACTTTTTTTATTCAACATTGACTTTTTGGTTATTTAAGGACCTATACAAGTTTTAAATGGTCATAATGCAATTCCAAAATCTTAGTTATTATCCCAAAATCTTCCTCTAGAAACTCACTTACCAAAATCTCAATTTAGAACAATAGCCAACCTAACGACACTTGTTTTCAACTGTATAACGGATTTATACCACATATAACTTCAAGACAGCAACAACACATGTTCAAGCAAGCATCCTATCACAATCGTACATCATAATATTCACAAATAAACAACATGCACTCATCCATACACAAAAATAACTCAAAATCCTTAATTGATAACATATTCAACAAACATCATTCTCACAACCTAGCAACATAATTTCATATTTTTTAACATAAAATAAATCAAATAATAGCTTCCCTTACTTGATAGAAAACCAAATTGTTCTAGAAAGCCTAAAACAACTCAAATGTACAAATATTCCTATCTGCTCCTACGAACCACAGAAACACGATCAAGATATACCGCTAGAACCACTGATCAACAGAGAGTCTTATAGAAGACTCAAACTTCACATGCATAACAAAGATAACTAGCATGCAAGAAAAACAAAATTGACGAAAGAAAGGACCAAAAAGCCAACTTACTTTATTAAAGAAACCAATAGGTTAGATTTGAAGATCTCACTGTTGTGATCACTTAGTCGGTCTCCGATCTTCAATCAGATGAATAAGGAATGAAAAATCTTATAGAGAAGTCATATAACTCTAGAAAAAGTAGTTTTTAAAGAGATAATGTGTTTTAAAGTGATAAAATTTGATTATAACAAAATTATTCATATTAAAAAAATTTAATATTAAAATAAACAAGTCTCAATATTTTTAAAATACTATTATTTTTAAAATATCATTTTTTAGAATTTTATTGTAAATAATTTTTATTTATTTGGTAAATAATTTTATAATTAAATAATGGTTAAGTTTTAGAAAAGCGATCAAATTAAAAAAATATTAAATTTAGACAAATAGTAAAATTGATAATATAATTATTTTAATTTAAGATAAATTTAGAAAACGTGAATACCAAAGAAAATCCATTTATATATGAAACACATGTGCACGTGTTAATTTATTTATGACGATAAAAATTAGTAAATTGATTAAGATTAAAAATATATTAAATTAAAAAACGATTAATTTAAAGAAATGGACAAAGTTATTCTTCACGGATTGTAAACTGTACTAATTTGAATTGAACTACTAATTTTAAACTGAATTGTACTAATTTTAACTGAACCGAAAACTTGAATTAGTTTATAAACTAGTGATGATTTCCTTTATTTCCATATATTATATACAAAATTTTATGAAAATAATATTAAATTGATTAATGTTATCATCTTTTAATAAATTATTAATTTATTTCTAATGTTGGTATGTTTAAAGTACAAAGGGTTTTTAATATGTTTCAAAAGAGTATAATTAGTTTAACGTAGTTTTTCATATGTTAGTTTATGAGTTTGATACTAGTGAAAATATATATAAATTTTAATGATAAAGAAATGAATTGAAATGAGCGAGCAATGATATTTGAATAAATTATAAATTGTATCGATAATTTTAAATGTATTTGAAAGTTATATCTATCAAACTAAATTTGAGTCAAAAATTTGAAAATATATTTGATTTTATTGTATGAGGTTGATTTTTTATATTTTCACTTAAACTTAAGATTTTCACTTATGAATAAATATCAAAACTATGTTTTTTTAATTTTATTTTCGTTCAAACAAATGACGTTTTTTCAAAATTGTTTTCTAAAAAACTTAAAAAGTCATTTAAGCCATACATTTTTTTGCTTATTAGGCTATTTTGTTTTCTTCTTTTTAATTGGTCTTTAGAGGATTGCATGAGAATTTTATTATAAATGTAAAATAAATATTAACACCTAGTAATATTTAATTTAATTTAAATTAAAATTTTATTTAATAACTTTATTATTAATATATAATTAATATTATTCTTCTTTATTCCTGATGTTAATTTTTTGTTATTATAAATAACATAAACAAATATTTTGCCTGTATATGAAAGATAACGTTGAAATAATAAAACTGTGTATGAACTTTAACGTAAAAATAATAAAATTTTTAAAAATAAATAATTTTGAAATAATGACTTTAAAAATTTAATGGTGGAGAATTAGATAGAAAAGTAATTAGAGAATAATAATAATTAATTATATCATGGGAAATTATATTACTAAGTAAGAGTTATTAATTATAATATATGATAAGATTTTACACGCATTCAATTTAATATACGAGTATTTCAAATTTTAAATATATATTATTAATGTGTTTTAATGAATGTTATAATTGAATTAAATGGTATATATAATTATTTTTCTCTAAATATGGGAGAAAGATGAGAGAGACTGATGCATGAGAAGAAGGGACTTAAAACACAATATAATTAACTATAGTTAATTGAATCAAAAACTTGTTATGTTTTAAAAAACTGAACCATAAAATAATATATTTAAATTATAGTAAAAATGGATCAATTTTTTTAATATAATATAGTATATTTAATTATAATACAGTACATTCATATACTTTTATTATATAAATATTTTTAGAACATCCCATCATATAAATTTTGCTTGTGTCAAATCTCATGCATTTCAATTTACAAGCCCAATTGCATCGCAGAATGCGGGACATTTATTGCATGTGTTGGGCTAAGATGACTATATTATCTGAATATTTTGAAACTTACATGATATAGACTTCTAAGATAATTTTGATACGGTATACATCTATAAGCCTAAATTTCAATTTTAAAGCTATGAATTTAAATTATATAATTAATAGTTAAATAAATATGGTCATTCACACCATATTTTTTTTCCGTGCCAATCCTATTAGTATAGTTGTGTAGTCTAGACTATTCTTTTTATATAATATGTTTATGACTGCATGCGTTATCTCACATTTACCGTGTGTTCACTTGCATTGTCCATATTATTTGTGAGGGACTAAAAATGATGAATTTTATGTTTATTTAAGACGAAATGTGAGGAAGAAATTGTTGCGATCTGTGAGATATATCAATTTTTTTATCATTTACGGAAATAAAGAGATTTGGAGAAATTTACTATATAATTTGTGATTTACTCTTCAATTATTATAAAATTCCAGCTTTAGTGAACAAACTTAAATACATAATCGATTTGCAATTTAAAATAATTAATTCCCTTTTTAATAATAAAAATACCACAATTTTTTATATGCCACAGTTTTTGACATCGAAGGTTGTAGATGATCACGAAATGATGTTGGGGTCATATGAAAATGAAGAGAAATTTGAAAATGCAAAATAAGTGACTGGAACGAAATTTGTTGGAAATGTATACGGTTCCTTTCATTCATATTCGATTTCACGGGTGTGAAGAATTTATATGGAACTATGTATTTGGTTCCAATTGGGATTATTCGACTCTTATTGTGTAGAAGAAGAGTGTATTCAGTTCCCAACATTGATATTCGGTTTTTTTTTTTTTGGGTTACATTTTACACTGAATTCGGTTAGAGTGTCTTTTTATTCGATTCCCTTAGACCATTTCTTTGAAAGCTTGACGATGAAGGTGCAGGCATATTTTGGACGAAGCTACATGCACCATGTTCGACGCTGCAAGGCCTATCAATTTAAATATATATCTGTTTTTTAAAAATTTAAAAGTAATTTATAATGCTTCTTTTCTAATATTTATAAAAATACGAGTTCTTATGTACTTGACACCCTGCCGCTTTCACTCATAAATAAAAAACACAGCCAACTGGTGATAGCTAATCACCACTTTTGTTACACGATGGATAAGGAAAAGCAAAATAATTAAATTTTCATGGATCTATTTTTACCTCTTCTCAAGAATAATTTGTTATTAGGTGTGGATTTTTACCTTTTTCGTTTTGAGTTTTCTGTTATAACCGTTTTTATTTTGTTTTTCTTCTTTCTTTTCTTTACTCCTGTATATATTTGTCTTTGTCTACAATAATAAAACTAACGCAATATGCATTGAGATTATTTTTTTACCTTCTTTCTTCGTCTGCATTTTTTCTTTGTTACCTCTTGTCATTTTCAGTTGTTATTATTATATTTTTTAAGACTATTCAAAACAAAGGATAATCTAAACTTGTATTTAGTAGCCAATCTTTTTCATATGTTTTCAAATTTTATCAAATCAAACAATTATTTTTTTTCAAATTAATACTTATGTTTTCTTTTTAAAATTTGTATTTCTTTTTGTTTTCTTCTTTTTATTTTTCAAGTTAGTTCTACTTTATAATTTTTTATTATTATTAGTTTGACAAAATTAAACGGTTACAGTTAATTTTTCTTTATTTAATGTTTACTAGACAATATAAAAATTTCTCATACTATTACGTGAAAGATAAATAAAGATAAAAACAATCATTTCGTTTGGGTTCGTGAAAAAAGAAGAAACACAAGCAAGGTATGAGAATCTTGATTTACAAAACAAAAAAAAGCAAGGTATCAAAACTTTGACAATATATCCAAAACCCTTACTTGATAGCAACAAAAACAATGTGTACACCTTGACTCCATTAACTCAAATAGAAGGAGCAATGTGTATCAATCTTAGTCTAAAATAACAAGAATAAACCGTAGGGTCCTTAACTCAATGATAGGAAAGAGCAAGGAATACTAACCTTAGCTCGAAAATCATAAAAACAAGGTTTATCAACCCTACGGGTGTAGAAAGCGAGGTGTACCAACTTCATGAATAACGTGTATCAACTCTCTATATGATGAAGGAAATAAGGTATATTAATCTCGTGAACGGTATACCAATCCTATAAATGAAGAAAGCAAGGTGTACAACTTCATGGCCAGGATGATGTTGAGCATGCCAATCATATACATCAAGAATTTGGACCAAAACATGACATAACACTGCAAAACATTGAGCATGCCAATCATATACAAAAGATATTGAAGAATATATATTAAAATGATGCATAAAATCGGAGAAAAAACATCTTGAAAGAGCATGCATGATTATGTAAAGCCTAATATAGAATAACCATTGTATTTTACTTATTTTATAATTTAAATTACTTAACTATTAAAATAATTTCTTTATATTTTTAAAAATCACAAAAACAAGCATATAACAATAATTTTTATTACATATAGATATACATGTAAAAAACACACTATAAGTACAAGTAGTCATATAATACTTCTACTTGTATTTTAAACAATCATTCTCCATCTAAATGGAAAGTTGAGATTGGGTTCGTGCCTTATTGTCATACCTAAGTACAAAAACACACATACATTAATAACATAGGTATAACTTATTTTTATTGTTACACCGTTAATGACATCATATAAATTTTATTCAATTCATTATTGAATTATAACTATATTACCACACTATGTATATAATTCTTTTTTTAATATATATATATATATATATATATATATATATATTAATTAATTAATTAATTAATGTAAGAATCTAGAAAATATAATATTAGAGTTGATACACTAATGAAAAACGTTGTTTTACGTCGGTTATTTTGACCTTTTGACGTCACTTATCGAACCGACGTTTATTCGGATGACGTTAACCACATATCGGTCAGAATAACACAGACGTCTATATAGACGTCGGCTGTGTAGACAGACGACGTTTAAGTAGACGTCGGTCACAGATAAAATAGACGTTACCATAGACGTCTGTCGTCAACGAAAGAGACGTCTATACATTCTGGAACGTTTTGTCCACTGTAACTTATTGGACGTCGATTTGTGCACTAACAGACGTCTGTAGACGTCGGTTTTGCATTAACCGACGTTTACTGGGTATTTTTTTTTAATAAATATTTTATTTTTCGAATAAAACTACACCTGAAAATTAGAAAATTTTCTCAGAACAATTATTTATAATAAATATTTGAGTTTGAGCTATAAATAGATATAATTCAATCAATCAAAGATCAAAAATATGAAATTATAAACTTAAACTAAACCTAAGTAATGTTCAACAACAACAAAAAGTCTTGCTAGTTCCACTTTTGCAGAAGATAAGTTATCCACTCCTGCCTTAGCTGCTTTATGGTGTCTCCGGGTAAAGCAGATAAATTGTTGAAGCGTTGCACAATTAAGAAATATTGATTATAGTTTGATATATGTTTTCAAAAGTATTAATTGATTTCTGATGTTTTCAAAGTAAGCATGATTATTACCTCATTCCAGTTATCTGTAATGCCAGCTCGAATGATGGTCTTAATCTAAGACATCACATAGTACCCACATTCCCATGAATCTAACTGTCTGTTACACTAAAATGACAAACTAAATATAGTCAAGAATTAAGATCATTGAATAACATAGCAAATAAATTAAAACTATAAATGCACCAAACCTTTGGATACAAGACTTGATTTAGCTGACCTCGAGATTTACCCATAACTCTATTTACATTAAAACACAAAGTAATATTAATATAAGTATCAAATCATAAAAAATTAAGGCCGACATGAATTTAAAAGTCATTTTTGGCGAAACACTTACCCTTGAAGCATGTTTCTCAAGTCATTTTTCATCTTCCTTTGCAGCGAACAGAAGAATACAACTGTACTTTTTTTGGGAATGAGGACCAACAACTGCTAATGCGCCCTGTTTGGAACATCATAAATAGTTAGTAAACTAATTAAGTAAACTTTAATTACCTTTTACATAAAACAACACATACCCATCAATTTATGGCACAAGGTATATGTCTCTGTTTGACTCAGCCATCCAAGTTTGCAAATAATTTTGTTTCGTTTCAACTGTGTTTCCAGAATGTTGAGTGGTCTGAGGTTCAACAAATCCGTAAATGGAAGCCCGACCTTGGTCTACAATGATTGTGTCCATGTACCTATAACAACAAAGTTAACTTGTTACAAAGTAGGCATCTAAATTAAAATATTATGGTAGACAAAATTAACTATCTTACATGCACCAGAGTTGAATAATGGAAATATTCAACATCTTGTCTCCCGCAATGATCTCCGATACATCATTGAATGTGATATATATTGGCATATGGGGGGAGAGACCAAATACTCTTAAATCCCAGTATATTTGTATTGATCCTTTGTTGAACTTGGGAATGTTTGACAATAGTTTTGCTATGGGATCATCCTCCGCTTCAGCCATGTCATCACCATCATCATATTCAGGTATTGGTGCCTCATGCATCGGCTGCTTTTGAGGACGTGTGAACTGAAGATAACATTTTCAAAGTTATGAACAAATATTTTTAAATGATAATATAAAATTAGTAATGATAAAAATATTATACATGTTGTGTACCAATGTGTGTGATAACCAATGCTCTAGGCCAAGCTATAAAACTTCCTATGGCCTCCCCCACAAATTGAACTTCTGGAGTGGGTACAGGCACCTGAGCCTGGAGATCCCGAACCTCGTCAATCATGACACGCACATGCTAGGGTGATATAGGAATACCATGAATAGTCTGGCCTCCCTCAACTACTCGTCCGACAACCACAATGCGTGCGGGATCCCCATCAACCAACAAGTCATATTGACCAATGTAGTCATTAGGTTCAACAGCAGAGCATGATCCTTTGGTGCTGGAAGGAGGTGGTGTGGGAGTTTCAGTGGGCACACCCAGGGTGCCTTACGTCATGGATTGCAGCTTCTCTTCAAGCACTCTTTTGTATTTGTTTTTGTTCTTCTAGCTGCTCAGTGAATCGTTGCTCCATTTAACGAATTCTTTGTTCCCACTGAAGATCCATCTGCCTCAGTGCCTCCTGATTCGTTGATTGAGTTGTTTTTTGTACAGGGCCAAAGTAGTCACGAAGATCAATCGACCCAGGAACTACACGTACACGTCCTGGGTGCTCTGGTTTTCCAATGGCGTTGTTAAAATGTCCTCCCTACCTTGGGGAGTAAATGTTCCTTGTGTCTACTACTCAACCAACTCATCCTGCACATTAAAAAAATTACGTTACTTAAATTGTAAGATATGATAAAAAGACAATCAAACAATGTTTACAATTTCAACTTACAATTCTCTGTGAGATCACTACGGCTGAGACAGATGTCATGTTCCCATCTAATTTCGTCCGAGCAGCCTTCCACATCTCGTACCTTGTAGGTGGAGGTGCTAGGTCTGGGGATTGAAGCCCCAACTCATCCGCTCGACTCTTTCTAAGTTTCTTCTCCAGTTTGGCATAACCACCTCGTGATAACACGTGTGGTGCATCATTTAGCCTTTGCCTTTCTTGGGCGGCTAACCTTTTTCCCTATAAAACCATTTTTATGCATAACTGTATAATAATAAAAACTGCTTTGAAGACGTTGTTGGTTAAGATAAATACCTTCCATTACTCAGTCTCTCTAGATTGACGAAACTGCATCCATTCTTCTTCTGTGAAGGAATAATGCTAAGATGGATTCTCATGTTGTCTGTCTCCAAATATGTACAGACGTGTCAGCCTTGTCTTGAAATCCCTCCATCTCTTACATATCTGCGATAAGACTTTCTTCCTCATGTCAAGTGTGTTTGGAACATCAAATTTTAGCTGTTTAAAACAAGGAACGTGTGAATGACATAATAAGATCAAAGGAATAAGTATATAAGGAAATTTTTTATAAGTAACCATACCTGAACATCTTGCCATAAGAGGTTTTTCTCAACCTCTGGGACGTCATCCCAAGTTGGATGAAGGATAGATACATGGGTTTTGGCTATCTTACCCAGATGACTGCTAAATCTATCAGCATTTGGCCCTGATGCCACATCGGTTCTGGGGTCAATCTCAAGATGTCTCCTCTGCCCAGGAACCTGTGCGATTGTCGCCTCTAGAAAACGTGTCACTCCTCGTGTACGTATGCTCTGTCCAGATGTTGAGTCTGAGGTCGACATACCTGAAAAATATATACAAGGTTAGTATGAATTGAAATTGAAATTTTCATCTGAATACAAGTTCATATAAAGTCTAAACAAAAAACAAGACGTTACTTATTAAGATATTGTTTTCTCCCAGATCTCTTCATCGTGATCACTACGAATTGCATGTATGTCATCGACAACGTCATCAACTGAGTCTTCAATGGGTCTTGATGTGCCACATGTTGTCTCAAGTATATGAAGAGATTCTTCACCATCAAACCCGTGCATGTTTTTTCCTTCCAAAACCACTAACCATTTTTCATTCGCTGGATCACTGACGTAGAATATTTGCCTTGCCATAATAAATGGTTCATAGTGAAACTCATATTTTTAAGATCTACTAATGTGAAACCAGAGCCATCTGTAATGATTCTAGAATTTATATCAACCCATTTACACATGAAAACGGGGACTCTAAACCTCACATAATCCACCTCCCATATTTCTTGTATAACTCCAAAATAACTAATTGATGCAGTGATTGGATTTTTGTCTTTAGAACTAGAGAAGTGCACTGACTCAGCTTTTATCATCTTCTTCCTTTGTCTGAAAAGAGATATTGTTAATATAGTACCCACCATATGTAATGACATCTGTGTTCGGCCCCCAAGATAACCTCAATAGAGTTTCAGAAACATGTGGAGTCGCATAAATCTTTTTCTTAAACCATTGTAAGAAGGTCTTGACATGTTCATTAAGATGCCATTTTTCACTCATTCTTGGGTGTGATGCCTTTATTTCATTAACGTGTTCAGAAATGTAAGGAATAACATCATCAGTGTTGTTTAAGATGTACAAATGAGCTTGATCAACTTCTTTTCTACTCACTCTTTGAATCCTCACACCACGACCCTTACCTTCACATTTTTCTTCATGTATGCTTTTGGGTAGACCCACTGGTTCACAACTTGGCATGTAAGCTGAACAAAATTCAATGGCTTCTTCTGCAATGTATCGCTCTATGATTGAAGCTTTTGGTCTATACTGATTCTTGACATATCCCTTTAATATTTTCATGTATCTTTCAATAGGATACATCCACCTTAACTAAACCGGCCCACATATTCCAATTTCTCGGACTAGATGAATGATCAATATATCAAAAAAAGAAGGTGGAAAATACATCTCCAATTCACATAGTAGTCTTATTCCTTCATTTTCCAATTGATCTAAACATCGAGGGTCAACAACTTTCTTGCAAATGGCATTAAAGAACAAACACAGACGTGTCAGAATTCCCCTAATAGAAGGAGGTAATATGCCTCGAATAACAACTCGTAACAATGGTTGCATCAATATATGACAATCATGAGACTTTAAACCAACTAACTTTAGCTCTTGCAAAGAAACAAGGTTACTAATATTCGAAGAATAACCTTGTGGAACCTTCACACTTCTTAAAGAGTTACAAAAACTTTGTTTTTCTTTTCTAGAAAGAGTATGACAGGCTAGGGGCAAATAGGTGCGTCTTCCTATTGTTTGTGGATGTAACTTTGTTCGGATTCCCATTTCAGCCAAATCTTGTCTTGCTTTTATTCTATCTTTGGTCTTCCCTTTCACGTTTAATAAAGTTCCGATGACACTGTCACAAACATTTTTTTCTACGTGCATCATGTCACAACCGGAAATCGCGACGGGACGACGATCCAAAAAAAAGAAAACCGTTTTGAAAAAGAGTTTTGGAGTCGCCACCATAGTTTATTCTGGAAATCTACAGAAAAACCATAAAGTGATAACGCAAGGTCCGCGAAAACCAGATTCTGGGTTCGGGAGTCGGTTACGTGTAGGGAAGGTATTAGCACCCTACAACGCCTGC
Organism: Vigna reflexopilosa; assembly: GCA_027742785.1. NCBI lineage: Eukaryota > Viridiplantae > Streptophyta > Magnoliopsida > Fabales > Fabaceae > Vigna > Vigna reflexopilosa. Next base: position 20,767,961 of record CM050930.1, on the reverse strand, counting down.
CCGAAAGCAGTACCTTTAATTAAATACGCGAATGTGATGTGGTTTACAAAATGTTTAATTTCCCCTCAAAAAAATAAAACTTTAAAGAAAACAAATTTTTTTTGTATTTTTGTGCCCGACAAAGATTGACCTTGCTCCTACGTATTCTCAGTTAGACTGAGAAATCAGGGTTACGTAGTTCTAACTTATGTTTGGATGATTGTTTGAAAATATGATGTTTTATATATTTTTTTGTTAATTTTTGATAGAAGAAGAAAAAGGTTTTCAACACAAGGCTGACGCGAATGGTTACACATGTGCTTAAACCTTTTAAAATAATTTTTGTTTATTATATTTTTTAGCAAAAGAAAAAAAAAGGTTTTCAACACAAGGCTGACGCGAATGGTTGCACGTGTGCTTAAACCTTTTGAAATAATTTTTGTTTATTATATTTTTAAGCAAAAGAAAAAAATGTTTTTAACACAAGGCTAACGCGAATGGTCGCACGTGCGCTTTAACCTTTTAAAACATATTTTTTTTTATTATTTTTTTTAGAAGAAGAAAAAGGTTTTCAACACAAGGCTGACGCGAATGGTCGCACTTGTGCTTAAATAATTTTTTTTTGTTTATTATTATTTTTTTGAAGAAGAAAAAGGTTTTCAACACAAGGCTGACGCGAATGGTCGCACGTGTGCTTAAATCTTTTAAAATAATTTTTTTATTAATTTTATATTTATTTAAAAGTAGATAAAATAAAATAATTAGATAGATAACTAAATAAAATAAAAAGTAAACACAAAATAAACTAAAAGTTAAATCAAAATAATAAGTAAAAAGGTGTGGTGGTATTTAGATAAGAGATGAGGATGTCTAAACTACTTTAAAAAAACTGATTGGGCCTAAGCCCAATTGGAAAGAGGTGCGGCTTGGGAGAAGTAGGGGGTGCAGAAGAGATCCTATTTGCCTTTTTTCTTTTTGGACATGGCCCAGCACTGGCAGAAAAAAAAAGGGGTGCACTTGTGTAAAAAAAAGGGTGAATGCTAAGTATTAGGGGCGGATTGGGCTTAAGCCCAAGCGAAAAGGGAGTGTGCAAAGAAGACAAGGGGTGCAGGACAAGGTTCCTTTTTTTATCGTTTTTGTTTGTTTGCAGAATTGGGATGGAGGGTGTGATACGAAGATGAGGGGTGCAGGGAAGAAAGCCAGCCCACCAGTCAAGCCCAAGGCCCCTTAACCCTACCAGAAATTCATTAGGGGTTCAACCATCTCCCCTCATTTCGACACTTCCCTCAACTCCAGAGACGCAAGGTCTCTTTCTCGAAGGGTCTGCCTCTCTCGAACACCGCCGGTCTCCACCAGCCATCCGGTCAGCCACCGCGACGTCGGCCACTCGCAAACCACCGGCCACTCTACCGTGAGCAACCACCGTGCCTTCGGAAGCCGCCGTGAACCCTAGTCGCGCAACCCACCAAGTTTCCGCCGGAGCATTCGTCGCTTAACAACCACGTCTCAGCCTCCACCCAACCGGGCAGTCACCATGACGGACACTCTGCCCAAACCACAACGTCGCCGGCGACCATTGCTAACCGTGATGTCCAGCTCTCCTTCTCTCCCTCGTCGACCTAGGGTTGGGGCTCTTCCCCCCTTTGAACTCCGCTTGCCACTGTTTCGCCGCCACCGCCGTCATGAGCCGCCACCACAGGAACGCCGCCAAGCCTAGAATCGTGTCTTCTACCTTCACTGTCTACTTCCATTGCTGTGGCGATGACGCCGTCGTTCTTTCCATTACCGCACCACCCCCACGAATTAAACCCTCTCTGACCTACCTTCTCCGTTCCACCACGGCTTCCAAACAAACCACACCACTTTTTCTTTTCCAGCCTTCGTCTTCGAATAGGCCATTCAAGGAGATAGAAATGCTTGACAATGATTTGGAGTTTGATTTTGTATGTGTTATGGGTGGCTTCTATTGACGCAAGCGAAGGGTGAATGGAAAACGTCGTGGTGTTCCTGTGTGAATCTGTTCGAGTTGGGGAATGAAAAAAAAATGACACACTGGTTGCGATGCAGGGGTTTGTGAAGAAGAATGGAGATGAATTTGTGGGTTGGTGTTGATGATCAGGGAAATGGTTCTGCTTTTCTTTATAGATTGAATAAAATGGAGTTTAGTGTAGATTGTTTGAAGGTGTAGGGGCACGTCTGAAAGTAAGATACAGGCTCGTGTATGGGGCTGGAAATTAGTTGGGCGATTGGCACCTATCTTTGTGACTTGGTGCCTTGCAGGTTGAGGGCGATCCAGGCTAAATAAACTATACACTCTGTTTTTGTCTATTTCTAAATTTTCATTATAGTTTGATGCCTTGGTTTTGTATATCAAGTCTCTGTTTATGCTATGTCTGTTGAGATATACTCCCAGTTGTGAACAACTTTGGTTGGGTCAGTTTTCCTTCGTTTGGTTGTTGGCTATATTAGAATCAGGGAGAAGGAACGGAGCGTGGGATAATGGGGATATGGATAAAGATCGAGAGAGGTTCATGTGACGGTGTCAGAGGTTAGAAAGGAGAAGGAAAGATATCCATAAGGATATTCTTATGGTGCTGGAGCCGCAGAGTAAAACAACAATATGGAGAAATATAAATCCATATACAACTCAAGACTAGCAAGCAGAACCCACATGCTAGCAAACACAGAATCACATATATATCGAAATGAATAATGGCAGTAAGCTGTGATCGTGAGACTTACCTCTGTGTTGTGATTTCGATGTTTTTGATTTTGATTCTTTTGCTATGGCCTGTGATTTTGAATCAATGTTCCTTGATTTCCTTTTTTTGAATGTCTTACCGTTTCCTTCTTGTGAGTTTAAAAAATCGTGAGTTGGTGAACGATGTATGGCGTATAAGGTGAAGGAAATCTAGAATGTTTATGGTGAAGTGTTGGGTGTGATGAATTGAGAGTGAAAGCCAGATGTTGTTGGGGTGGTCACGGATATTGGATCCGTGTGTGAAAAATCAATGCTCATGGTCAGATGTTGTAGGTGCTGGACCGTAACCGCTTTTGCTCTGCGCCTCCCAGACGCGTCTGCACGCCTCGTCCTTTTTTTTCTTTTTCATCATTTCACAAACGACAAAACAATCCTTTTCCCTTCTTTTTTTTCTTTTTTTTTGTCTTTTCTTAATTATATTAATTTCGCTAAACAAAGCTAAAATTAAAAATTAAAAACAAAGTTAAAAATGAAAGGAAAAGTAAGATAAAAATAAAATAGAATAATAATAATAATAATAAAATAAAATAAAAGACATAAAACAAGATAGAATAAGAAAATGCGTATATTATAGTCACCCAGACGAAATTGGGTGTTGACACATCACATCAATACAATGTCTAACATCAAGTTTAGACCAATAAGGAAGATTAAAAAATATTGATAATTTCTTCCAAACATTTTTTGAATATGTACTTTTACGATGTTTTCCAAATACAATGACAATGTTTTTGACTTCGTTGTACACCTCTTCACCATTCCGGGGTCTGCACAAAACCTCATCCTCGACACTTCCATTGAATGCTTTTTTCAATCTACGATAAGGGTGCTTGCGAGGAAGGAATTTACGATGTCTTGTATAAACCGTCTTATGACCATGCTTCAATTGAAGGTAACTAGTGTTTTCTTCACAAATCGGACATGCAAAATGTCCTTTCACACTATAACCCCTCAAGTTTCCATAGGCTGGGAAATCATTTATAGTGCAAAACAACATTGCACGCAAACGAAATTTCTCTTCAACATCTGAATCAAACACTTCGACACCTTCTTCCCACAAAAATTTCAAATCATCAATTAACGGTTTCAAGTAAACATCAATGTCATTTCCAGGTTGTTTAGGACCAGATATCATCATTGACAACATGACATATTTTCTCTTCATGCACAACAAAGGAGAAAGATTGTATATCATCAACATAACTGGCCATGAACTGTGTGTGCTACTTAAGTTCCCGTACGGATTCATACCATCAGTTGCAAGTGCAAGTCTTAAGTTTCTTGGATCTGCACCAAATTCTGGAAATGTTTCATCGATCTTCTTCCACTGTGGTGAATATGCTGGGTTTCGAAGAAGATTATCGCACTTTCTTCCTAAAACTTGTCATTTAAGGTTCTTTGCATCCTCCTTAACAGAGAACATACGTTTGAACCTAGGTATTATAGGCAAATACCACATCACCTTACCAGGTGCACCATCATTACCTTCTTCACCAGTGTTTTTGTCAGATTTCTTTTTAAAACGGCTTAAACCACATGTTGGACAATACTTTAGCGAAGCAAACTCCTTGATGTACAAAACACAATCATTGGGCAAGCATGTTTCTTCTGATATTCAAGACCCATTGGACATAAAACATTTTTGGCCTCGTAATTTCGAATAGGAAGAGTATTATTTTCTGGAAGCATCTCCTTCAACAACTCCAACAACTCCGTGAAACTTTTATCGGTCCATTCGTTCATTGCTTTTAAACTAAACAACTTCAAAGTTGCAGACAAACGTGTAAAGTTTGTGTAGCCTGGGTACAACGGTTGCTCTGAATCATTGATAAAAGAATCATACAAATTAGCTCTTCGAAAGTTATCTTCACCAACATCACGTATCATGTCCTCTAAATGATCACTCATCCATTCTTTCACATAATTTGTTCCTTGTGACGTCATAGGCTGGTCCAGTACTTCTCCATGCCAAGTCCAAACAGTATACGTTCTCGTTATGCCGAACATGAATAAATGATCATGCAAATTGCCTAAGTCTTGTCGTATTTGATTAAGACAATGAACACAAGGACAAAAATATGTCCCGTTCACAAACTTTGCATTTTCTTTAACATATTGAAAGAACACAGAAACACCCTTCTCACATTCTTCAGATATGCGACGTGCATTCATCCAGCTTCGATCCATACTATGTTCGTAACATAGTTCATCAGTATAAATTTCTTAACTATCACAAGGTTAGGTTGTACCCATTCAGGAAAAATACTTTTCATAAATTGCTAAGACATGTGCAAAGAAGTCTACATCATAAATTTGATAAAATTTCGGCAGCATTTCACATTGGTCTCCGAAATACACGAAATGAGAGTAGTCACAAGAATGACCACAATCAAATATGCATCCGGACAACAACACAAATAATGAACCGAAATTTCATCAATCTTATGCATAAACTCAAACATACATGTTATAGCAAATTTATGAAAAATAATTTTCCCAAACTGTCCAATCGGACAATTCAAAATTTAATACAAACGATTAAAAAATTTATCGTTTGTATTAAATTTCAAACGGGAACTAAGTTTCACTCAATGATTTGATACTTATAATCTAACAGGCCAATTATAATAACACAACTAAAATTTATCACATGCATATTCAAAAGCCGATAACACATGCATACCTAAAAGCCAAAAACATGCAAACGCAAAAGCCAATAACATGCATACACAAAAGACAATAACACACATACAATAAAAGTTTTCAATAAAGAAGCTAACCTTTTCAGCAGATTAAAACAACAATGGAGGGAAATAAAGGCCTGCACGCCCAAAAATATAGGCCAAAAAGGGTAAAAAAGGTCGCCCCAGAACACGCCACAAACTGCATCAAAACGCAACGAAAACGAATTTTAATCAGTTCAAAGGGAAGATATTTCATCAAAGAGTAACTTAATCGGAGTAAAACTGAATTTAAACAGTGCAAAAGAGAGAAAATCAACCTGGAAAGCAATGCCGCAACAGAAAGCACGACGAAGAAGACGATGAATAGTGGTAACTGCTCGCGGGTTCGCGTTCTGTACTATAAAATCCTATAGACATTGGTTACGTTAGTCCACCGACGTCTAGTATGTTATAGACGTCGGTGCTCTCACTAATTTGACATCTTTATGATTTAAATATTATTAATGGCGCAGATTTTAGGCGTCCATTGCATGGCTGACCGACGTCTGTAATGTTATAGACGTCACCAACTGTCTACCCGCCGTCTATATGGCGGAAAAATTATTACAATTCACCTAACTGTCAGGCTATAGACGTCCGTTCTTGAGGGGCACCGACGTCTATGTGCACGAACATTAATTACATGCACCAACCTGTCAGGACACAAACGTCACTACTCAGCTACCCGACATCTACGTGGCGACTATTGACCTTCCTGGCAGAACTAGAGACGTCTCTTGTTTCCAGGCGACGTCTAAGGACGAGTGTAGACGTCGGTGTGGTTGTATTAGACGTCCATATGGCGATTATTCACCTTCCTGCAGACCTTTTAGACGTCCATGTGCAGTGTGTCCGACATCTGTATTGTTTGAGACATCGGTTGCACTGGTAGCCGACGTCTCCTAGTTTCAGTTATTTACAGATATGCCACCGGTCATCATATTACGTCAGTGAACCTCTAACCGACGTCTATGAGTTGACATTAAACGACGTTTTTCCACTAATGGATATGTGTTTTAAAATAATGAGACCGAGTATTTTAATGATAAAATAATTCAATAATATAAATAGAATTTCATAAACATGTCTGATTATCTAAAACACTCACCACCTCTCTAGAACTCTTTCTTTGATTTTCCTATCCCTTCTTTCTAAGATTTCTAATTCCTGACTCGTTTGTTTGACAATCATGAGGTGTCTAGGAGATCACAACAATTCACTTTCCATTCCTTACCGATCAGTTTTTCTTATAGAGCAAGTGAATTTTTACTCCTTTTTCTTTAACTTTTAGTTTAAGACACACACAATTAAAATTTCTCGCATGTTTCGTCTACTCTCTCTTTCTAGCTCCTTGTTGATTAGAGGTCCTAAGGACTTACTTTAATCACGATTCTGTGGTTTGTAAGCATTCTGAAGTTCATTGAGCTGAGGCAAAGGTAGTACACCGTATAGAGCCGTGAAGGTTTTCCTAATCAGGTAAGGGAAACTAATGTTTTCTTTTAATTTGAATTATAAAGTATGAATTGAAATATGATAGTATGTGAGATTAATGCATGTTGATTGTTATGCTTGAACGTATTGTTTTTAGTATTAAGTATGTTTTGATGAATGTACTTGGTTGAATGATTTTTGTGGACTTTGATGATTCTGTTTGGACTTGATTATTGTCATGAATGTTGTTATTGTGAAGTTTAGTGGTGTTAAATTGATTATAATGTTAGAAGAAGTGGATTAGGCTGAATTGTAAGTCATTTTGGTCAAAAATGAAGGTTTTGATAGGTGAGTTTTAGAAATTAGGGTCTAAGGGGAGAAACTGTAATCTAGGACATGTTCTATGGTCATTTGAAACTTGTTGGCACCTTGAGTTAATAGAAATTTGTTACATTTTGAGTTGATTATTTTAAGAGATATATACAAATTATATCATTTTAAACTCAATTTTTTAAGGTCAATAAACAAAAATTTAAACTTCTAAAAAATTGAAAATGTGTTTATCCTTAAAAGGAGAAATTAATTAAAATCATTAACCATCTCAAATAGAAACTCTAAAATTTGAACACTTGTATATTTACATACTATCTGAATTAATATCTCGAAAGATAACTTAAATCTAAGATTTTTTTTATCAGAAGAAATATATATTATAAAGCAGAAATAGTGTTTTCAGCCCATATAAGGAAAAAGTTATTTTGACACCCCTTTATACATAAATCATTTTACAACTGTTGTTAATAATAAAATATTAAAATGAAATAATAAATTAAAATTTAAATTGAATTATTAAATAAAATATATTTTACGGAGTTATTAAGAGGAAGTAAGAAATTAAAATTGTGAAGCATGTACAAGTAATATAGAGATTCATACATTTGAACTTAACATGTATAAAACTAATATTGCCCTTCCACATCAGGCTTAAACTTTTTCACATTCCTCTACAACATGATCCTGTAACAGATGAGGAGAATTTGAAATGGTATGGAGCATTTTCCAATTAGGCTGAGCAAACACTATCGTCTGCTCTGTTAAAAACCTATTTCTAAAGAATTCCTAATGTCTAAGATATCATATTAACCAATTGAATATGTATAAAAGGGCAACCAAGGCTTGAAAATAAGGGTTTGTACTAATCTGGTGTGGTGCTCAACGGTAGTTAGTGGAGCTTGAGCACCAAATTTGCGAGAGGTTTGACGCCCAACTGGAGGGGATGGCGCCAGAAATGCAAGAGGAATGACACTCAATGGCGAGAAGGTGCCGCTCAGCGCCAATTTGCATAGTTTTTTATCTTTGTTTTCTCCTTCTTTGCCTTTGTGGTTTCTCTTAAGGATTGGATGATATTGTATGATATGTTTAGTATGCTTTATGAAATGTTATTAATGTTTTGAATGAGATTGATGTATGTATCAAGGTGTGATGAAATAAGAGTTTCTTAGGAGAAATTATAAGTGGTTGTATCAAGTGTTGTTTGTATGAATGTAGGAAACTCAGTCTTGGGGATTATCTTGACACTCTAATGGTCATTTATGTTCCATTAGAGAGGAGTTATATATGAGGTGAGAGTAGTAGGAGGTCCTAGTCTCGGCGCTACAATATGGCCTAAGACGTGGAACAGACTAACCTTGTGTGTGGTAAGGTGAAATCAATGGCTCTACAGAGCAATAGAGGCCACCACAAGTGAATGACCCATCATAGCTCGACATTCATACTATATCCAGATGGTCAGGTCTAGGTCCATATCATAATTAAGATGTTTGGTTAACTTTGTGTAAAATGTGATGTATGATGAATTCTAATATTATGTGTTTGTTTCTTTTTAACATTAGCTTACCTTTTTTGTGTGTTTCTTGTTTGTTTGCTTGTGTATTGATCTCTTTTGCAATGATCGTCTAGTTGGTGTGAGCAGAGGGTAAGGACGTCTCGATAGAGCAGATGCTGAGAGGTGATAGTCCTAATCTATAGTTGGAGTATGGTAGTTAGTTTAATATGTTAGCATTATTTTGATTATAGAATAAATATTATAGCATTTTAAGTTTCTATTTTTAAGGAACATAAAGTGGTCCATTAAGCAATTATTTTTATCCTTTTTAACTGCATAGAGGTTATGGAGCAATTATTATATTGTTTGAAGGTAAAGCCCAGCCCATTATTTTTGAACCTGTGATGGCTAGACTTTAAATAAAGGGAATGGGTTACTCTCAGTTTTGATCACTAAGCCTACTCCTCTATTCAGAAAAACTCACCATCGAGTTTGAGTGAGTTAAGGTTTAGAAAACAAAGTTGTCTCTCTGTTGGGATTACAAAATTGCAATGGCAGGAGGTACACACATTATTGCACATTATTCTTTCATATTTTTGCTTCCGTTGTTCTTCATCTGAATGTGTTACTGTGATGTTAATATAACATGTTTAGATCAATTTTACTCTACTATATTTTGTCATTTGGTATCAGAGCCTGTTCATTCCTCTGCCTTGCATGTTTTCGTTGATTTGGATTTTTGATTTATGGGCTTTATTATTTTGATGCTTTTAATCCAAACAAAATTCCCAAATTAACGTTAAACTTGATTACAATTTTTTTTTTGTAATCTTAAATGGAGCTTTTCTATTTAAAAGCGAAAATAAAATTGAAACTGGATCAAGAGGATCTGTCTAAAGCCGATGAACAATTTCTGTCTGTTCGTTTTTTCTTTCTCTCATGTTTCAGGATTTTAAAAAAATCCTTTTGTTTTTCTTCATCTCTTTAATATAAAGAGGAAACCTTGTTTTTGCGTTTCAATTTTTAGGTCAATTCATGACCTGTTACAGTATTTTTATTTTTCAACCCTGCATGTCTCCCATCATCTTTCCCCTCTAGGAAATTTGCAAGCTTGGTAAAAGACAATTAATCTTTGAACGTGATATATATATATATATATATATATATATATATATATATGTTTAAATGTTTTTGGATTAATAATTATGTATATTTTATGGATATTATTTGTATGTATACATTTGTTGTTATATGTGCAAATGTGTGCATTATTATTAATATATTTGCATATTAAGAATTTTATGTAAATATTTATATATTATTAATGTTTTAGTAGTAATATAGTTTTAATAAATTAAAAAGTAGCCGCAACATCTTTAATAAATAAAATTGTATATAAAGTTTTGCTACATGAGAAACATTAGTTGTAAATAATTATATTTAATATGATAAAAATCTATCCATAGGAATTTTTTTTCATATTTATATGATTAATTAGGATAAAATATTAAATTATATTTCTTAATTTACCCACAAGAATTAAGAAAAAGGAACATAATTTGATAGTTTTATCATTAAGATAATGAGTCTAATTGAGTAAGACTTTAGCCCACAGGCAAATTTTATGTTAATAAACTCATTGGTAAAGACATGTTTACATTGGTAAAACAGGACATTTATTTTTAGTCTCAAATTATATAATAAGCATTTAATTTTGAATTTGCAGTTTCTCAATCTGTGAATTTTTTTTATATCAAGTGTGGTATTCCTGAGTTGAAAGGAGATAATTATAAGGTTTGGAAGGAAAAAGTTTTTCTTCATTTAGGCTTGATGGACATTGACTATGCTATTAGAAAACCATAACCACCGGGTATTAATGAGACCAGCACTCAATATGCCATTGATCTTTATGAAAAATGGGAGAGGTCAAATCGTCTCTCCGTTACGTTCATAAAAACCAACATTTCTGCTGGGATCTGGGGTTCAGTTGACCAGTATGAGAATGTCAAAGATTTACTAAGGGCTATTGATGAGCAGTTTACGACATCCGATAAATCTCTTGCCAGCACCCTTATAATGCAGTTTTCATCCTTAAAGCTCACTGGAATTAAGGGAGTGCGTGATCATATCATGCGCATTAGGGACATTGTAGCTCAACTGAAAGCTTTGGAAGTTACCATGTCTGATCTTTCCTGGTACATTATATTTTGTGCACTTTGCCTCACCATTATACCCCCTTCAAAATCTCTTACAACACACATAAAGATAAATGGTCTATTAATGAATTATTGACCATGTGTGTTCAAGAAGAAGAAAGGCTATTAATAGAAGAAGGGGAGAGGGTGAACTTAACTACTTCTTTTGAGAATAAGAAGGGAAAGATTTATGCTAAGCCAGTTATTAAGAAGGAGTCCAGCTGTTTCTTTTGTAAAAAGAAAGGACACATGAAGAAAGACTTCTTAAAATTTAAGAATTTGCTTGATAAGAAAGGTACTCCATTTGCTTTTGTCTTTTATGAATCTAATTTGACTAGTTTTAATCATAACACATGGTGGATTGATTCTAGTTCTACAATCCATGTTTCTAATACCTTACAGGGTATGCAAAACCTAAGGAGGCCAGTGGGAAGTGAGCAAGATATCTACTTAGAGAGTAAGATGAGTTCACATGTGGAGGCCATTGGAACGTGCAGTTTAGTTTTAAGTAGTGATTTTGTTTTGCATTTGGAAAAGACATTTTATGTTCCTTGTTTTTCTAAGAATTTGATTTCTGTTTCAAGACTTATACCTTTGGGTTTTTCATTTAATTTTTCAGATTCTGGTTTTACCTTAATGAATAAATCCAAAGTTGTTGGTTTTGGTAAATTATATGATGGTCTTTATTCCATTATTTTGAAAAACAATATCGCTTATGATTCTATGCACGTTACTGTCGGGTTAAAAACATGTGTTATGAATAAGAATTCTTCTGTTTTATGGCACCGTAGATTGGGACACATCTCCATTGAGAGAATTTAGCGATTAGTCAATGAAGGAGTACTTAGTACCATGGATTTTACTGATTTTGAGACTTGCGTGGATTGCATAAAGGGTAAGCAAACTAACAAGTCTAAAAGAGGTGCTAAGAGGAGTTCAAGTTTACTAGAAATTATTCATACAGATATTTGTTGTCCGGATATGGACGCCAGTAGTCTGAAATACTTCATCACCTTTATAGATGACTACTCACGTTATATGTATCTCTGCTTACTTCGTTCTAAGGATGAAGCTTTGGATGCCTTTAAAATTTTTAAGGCTGAAGTTGAGCTACAATGCGAAAAGCAAATCAAGATTGTGAGATCAGATAGAGTGGAGAGTATTATGGTAGATACACGGAGAATGGACAAGCACCTGGTCTATTTGCGAAGTTTCTTCAAGAACATGGAATTGTTGCCCAATACACTGTGCCCGGTTCTCCAGATAAGAATGGTGTGGTAGCAAGAAGGAACAAAACTTTAATGGACATGGTGAGAAGTATAAGAAGTAATTCAAAAATTTCTCAATTCTTGTGGACTAAAGCACTAAAGACGGTTGTGTATATATTAAACTGAGTCCCAAGCAAGGCCGTCCTAAAGACACCGTTTATGACATATAAGCGTTTGGGGATGTCCGTCTGAAGTGAGAATTTATAATCCACAAGAGAAGAAACTAGACCCAAGGACTATTAGTGGGTATTTCATTGGATATGCTAAAAAGTCTAAGGGATATAGATTCTATTGTCCATCACATAACACTAGGATTGTGGAGTCAAGAAATGCAAAATTTCTTGAGAATGACTTAGTTAGTGGGAGTGATCAGTTTCCAAACATTGGGAATGAAAGGGATCACTATGAAGCTCAACCCTCTAGATCAAGTGATAGATTGATTGTCATTCACACCCCTCAAACACAAATGGATGTTAGACAAACAATAATTGAAGCTTTACAACCTGCTGAAAATGACCTTACATATCAAGTTGTTAATGAGGAACAACAAGATGATGTTGAACAACCTACTGAACAGTTGCTTGAGCAACAAGTTCCTTAGAAAAATGATGAGGCAACATTAAGAAGATCTACTAGAGTTAAAAGGGCCAGCAATTCCTAGTGATTATATAATGTATTTTCATGAAGTTGACTATAATATTAGAGCTGCAAATGATCCTGAAACGTTTTCACAAGCCATGAGTTCTAAAGAATCAAACCTATGGTATGATGCCATGAAAGACGAGATGGATTCTATGGCATTCAACAAAGTCTGGGATCTCCTTCAGTTGCCTAATGGTGTAAAATCCATTGGATGTAGATGGGTCTTTAAAACCAAGAAAGACTCAAAAGGCAACATTGAGAGACATAAGACAAGACTTGTTGCCAAAGGGTTCACTCAGAGAGAAGGAACTGACTACACAAAGACTTTTTCTCCTGTATCTAAGAAAGATTCCTTTCGAGTAATTATGGCATTAGTAGCTCATTTTGATTTTGAGTTACATCAAATGGATGTGAAAACAACATTCCTTAATGGTTTACATGAAGCAACCTGAAGGATTCGCTTCTAAAGAGAATGAGCATTTATTTTGCAAGCTTAATAAATCCATCTATGGATTAAAACAAGCCTCCCACCAATGGTATCTAAAATTTTATGATGTTATCACTTCATTCGATTTTGAAGAAAATGCCATGAATCAATGTATATACCAAAAGGTCAATGGGAGTGAGATTTGTTTCCTTGTATTATACGTGAATGATATTTTGCTTGCAACCAACGATAAGGGTTTGCTATATGAAGTGAAACAATTTCTCTCAAAGAACTTTGACATGAAGGATATGGGAGAGGCATCTTATGTCATTGGCATTAAGATCCATAGGGAAAGATCTCGAGGCATTTTGGGTTTGTCTCAAGAGACCTATATCAACAAAGTTTTAGAGAGGTTTAACATGAAGAATTGTTCACCAAGTGTAGCTCCCATCGTGAAGGGTGATAAACTCAATTTGAATCAATGTCTGAAAAATGATTTTGAGCAGCAACACATGAAGAATATTCCATATGCTTCAGCTATTTGAAGCCTTATGTATGCACAGGTTTGCACTAGACCTAACATTGCATATGTTGTTGGAGTTTTGGGAAGATATCAGAGTAATCCAGGTGTTGACCACTGGAAAGCTGCAAAGAAGGTAATGAGATATCTTCAAGGGACAAAAAATTACATGCTTATATATAGACGAACTGAATGTTTTGAAGTGATTGGCTACTCCGATTTAGACTTTGCTGGTTCCGTTGATTCACGAAAATCAACTTCTGGTTATATCTTTATGTTAGCTGATGGAGCTGTATCTTAGAGAAGTGCCAAGCAGACTTTAACTGCTACTTCTCCTATGGAAGCTGAGTTCGTTTCTTGTTTTGAGGCTACCTCGCATGATGTATGGTTAAAGAGTTTCATTTCTGGGCTTAGAGTTGTGGACTCTATTTGTAGGCCATTAAAGTTGTATTGTGACAACTCTGTTGCGGTGTTTATGGCTAAGAACAATAAAAGTGGATGTCGAAGTAAGCACATTGACATCAAATACTTAGCCATCAGAGAACGTGTTAAGGAAAAGAAAGTGGTCATTGAACACATAAGCACTAAGTTGATGATTGTTGATGCTTTAACTAAAGGCATGCCACCAAAGAATTTTAAGGATCATGTAGTGCAAATGGGACTTGGTTTCATGATGTAATTTCATTATCAGTACATTTGTTATTTTTCAATGAAACTCTTATTTAGTTTGATGCTTTTCTCATATGTTTTTGTGCACATTTATTTTGAGAAGATATCATTTAGTTTTGATCTAGTATAAACATATGGTTTATGTATTAAGTTGAGAGCTAATGTTGATAGAAATATATATTGTGGTACATGGAAGATAACACTCACTATCAGAGGACCTATCGCCATGACTCGTATATATTCTGTCACTTATTGTGGTTAATAATTAGATAAATGGACAAGTGAGAGAATGTTAGCATTATTTTAATTATAGAATAAATATTATAGCATTTTAAGTTTCTATTTTTAAGGAACATAAAGTGGTCCATTAAGCCATTATTTTTATCCTTTTTAACTACATAGAGGTTATGGAGCAGTTATTATATTGTTTGAAGGTAAAGCCCAGCCCATTATTTTTGAACCTGTGATGACCAGACTTTATATAAAGGAAATGAGTTACTCTCAGTTTTGATCACTAAGTCTACTCCTCTATTCAAAAAAACACACCATCGAGTTTGAGTGAGTTAAGGTTTAGAAAACAAAGTTGTCTCTGTGATTAAAAATTGCAATGGCAGGAAGTACGCACATTATTGCACATTATTTTTTCATATTTTTGTTTTCGCTATTCTTAATCTGGATAATATAGTTATATTTTGAAAAACTCTATGTAAATATTTTTTTTTACTCTTCTTTTGAACTTTGTAAATATAAAATATATGTATAGCTATGTTGGATAACTATATGGATATTTTATATTTATTTAAGTTTAGCTGCTTTATTTTATTGATTTTGTGATTAGTTTCTTTATACTTTTTATACTATTTAAATGGGACGTTAGATATAATAATTAAGTGATAATTAAATTACATATGTACACATATATTTGTATAGATTAAGAAGTATATATTTTGTTAATTTTAATTTATACAAACTAAACATTAAATAATTTCATATTAATATAAACATTGCAGATACAATGGAAATGAAAAGAACTTTCAATACAATTATAGCTTTTGAAAATAAAATCGGTAATTCAAAATCATTAAATAATGTTATAATTTATTTAAGGTAGATCAATATCCTTATATATATATATATTCGTTATAAAATATTATAGAATGTTTGAATTGTAATATTTTAATTTAAGTTGTAACTCGTACACACATTATGAACAAAAAATTTAGGATGTGTTTTGGCATTTGTTCACTATCATTGTAATAATCGAGAAAAATTGAATCTTAAAAGTAGATAATATTATTTTATTTTAACATTAAAAATTTAAAGGTATAAATAGAAATTTTATTAAACATCTCGTTATTTAAAACTCATACCATTTTTTTAGAGTTGTTCTTTGAACTTTCGTTTCCTTTTCTCTTCGAGTTTTAACCACATAATTATCTTCTTGACGATTAGAAAGTGTCTAGCTGATCATAGTAATAATGTTTTCACTTCCGTCCGATTAGTTTTCTAAAAAGAGTATAGATAGAATTCTCCGAGTTGAGGAAACGATTGTTAGTCTATTAGAGCTACTAAGCTTCCAAGTAAGGGAAGCTATATCTTTGTTCTAAATCTTTAACGTATCTGATAAATCAAATTTTGATATGCTTTAAATTGTATGTTTGACTGAGTTAAGGAGTTGAATAGATTGTTGGCTGAAATTGTGTGATAATATAATTGCTTGAAATTGATAGAATTTAGTATCGGCTTTTGGTAGAGTCTTATTGCTGTATTGATTAATTGTTGCTTGTTTTGATCACTTGAGGTGATGTGTTAAGGTTATAATTCATTGAAATTTGTCGTCGCATCTTGGTGTAGTTGATAGGTGGAGTTATAGGTTAGTTTTTGGTCTATTATGGGGTTTTGACAAGTAAAAATCTAAAAGAGTTATTAAGTCTTATTTCATGGCCTAATAACAAAATTGGTATTCAATGTTAGTTATAAACATATTTTTGAATTAAATCTTGTACCAAGAATATCAATTTAGTCGTTTATGCCTTGGGAGGGTGTGGGGAATTAAGTATGTTTGGAGTTGGCAGGTCATAATTTTGTAGAACTGTTGTTCTACATAGTTATGTAGACTCGTTGGACGAGTTGTAGGTAGCTGGGGGAGTTATCTTCTAGAGAAACTCTAAAGTTACAGTGGTTGAGCGAGAGTTCTCACTAGGTGTGAAAAACTCTTTGTTTATTTATTTGTTGGGAGAGAGATCCTCTCACTTAGCAAGAGATCCTCTTGTTGGGCGAGTTGTGTGACTCGTTGGGCGCTCTGTCTTATCGTTGGGAACCCTGTTTCTAGCTTCCTATGTTGTTTTCTTTGCTTTTAAGTTACTTGTTTGTTTTAAATTGGTTATTCGGATGTTGTGTAGACATGTTGATATTTATGAATGCTTGGTGAATGATAATGATGAATGTGTGTTCGATTTAAGCATGTGGTGAAAGGAAATTCTTTGGGGAAAATCCTTGTATGGTGTTGTTGTGTAATGTATTGTTGTAGGGACTCCGAAATGGGGGATGACCATGACATTCCAATAGTCATCCAACCTCAAGTAGAGAGGGGTGGTTATGTCGTGAGGAGTAGCAAAAGTTCCTTAGCCTAGGGTCTAATTAACCTTAGGTGCTTGACAGATTAACCATGTATGGTAGCTTGGGTGACAAGTTATTCCACCACACATGTGCAAGTCCCCCAAGTGTTTGACACCAATACATGTATCCCAATGGTCAAGTCTAGAGTCTAATTATGTATTTAGGTTTGCTTGGATGTGAGAATGGATATGTTATATTTCTGATTTGTTTGAATCACATGTTTGATTATTTTATAAATTAGCTTGCTTGTGTTTATTTTGTTTGCTTGATTCTTTCTCTTTGATCATGAACACCTAAATGATATGAGTAGAGAAAGATATTTCAGTAGAACAATTGCTTGGTGAAAAGGGTGCAGACGTGTAAATAGATAGAGTAGCCTAGTTTACCTTCAATGTTTTGAACAACAATAATATTTATATAAATATTCTTAGTTTAGGATATCTTATATATAAAGTTTTAAATTATAGTTATATTTTGAAATAATTGTAATAATAATTTATATATTTTTCTTTTAGTTAATTGTTCATGAATGTGTGATAATACTCTAGTAATATTAAAACTATAAATTTAGGATGTTATAATCATTTATAGTCCGAAATTACTTTATTATATATCTATATGTTAACTTCGTTTGAAAGTTATAACATGTTAAATTTTTATTTTTACAAGGTGTTGATAAAGTAATTGGATTACCTTCGATTTAAAACATATAAATGAATACTACTATATTTTTTTTTACTTTTTTTTTAAAAGTTCACATTTTTTTTTACTTTATCGTAAAAAATAAATAAAATAGTCAATACACTAAAATTATAAAATGCACGCAGTATTTTATTATTTATTATAAAAAGAAGAAAATTGGTAAGAAAGTTTCAAAAATGATTTAAAATTATTATTTTAGATGAATAATGTATAACGACCAATAAACTTAGCTATAAACAAAATTAACTAATTTTAATTTGATTAAGAATAGTGAATAAGTTGTAAAGACCTATAAAATGATATTTTAGAGGTGACAGTGGTCTAAAAATAGTGAGACTCGATTATTTTAATATTAAATGGTTTTAATATAAATAGTTTTGTTATAAATGAGTTTCTTTATTTTAAAACACACCATCTTCGTAGAAACCACTTTTCTTGAGTTCTAGGAGTTCTTATCTTCTGTTCATCTATTTGAAGATCAAAGACCACCTAAGTGATCACAACGGTGAAATCTTCAAGTCTACCCAATCAATTTCTCCAAAAGAGTAAGTTAGTTTCTATTCTTTTTTTTTTGTCTGTCTCATTTCTTTTGCATGCAAACCGTAATGTTTTTGCATGTGCCATCTGAGTTTTTTTATATGACTCTCTACTGATCAGTAGTTCTAATGGTATACCTTGATCATGTTTATGTAAGTTGTAGGTGCAGATAGAGTTCCTTAAGCTGATGGAGTCGTCTTAGCTCTTGTAGGGAAATTGAGTTCTTTTGTAAGATAAGGGTGTTGTAAAATTGCTTACAAAATCTCGAACAGTATTTTCCTAGGACATCTAGATTCACTATCCTTAAGGACTTATCCGCGGTGTGTTACGCAAGTTCCCCATTATACAAGAGGAACTTCTTGAATTGTATTCGAGGATTACAGAATTAGCAAGAAACTCTATACGAGTATGTTATGAGATTTAGAAAAGGAGAGGAGGAGAAATATTTTAAGAGAGAAATTAGAGATTGAAATTATGTTTCTGTATGTGTGTCCTTGGAAAGAAATGAGATGTTATATTTATAAGAAATGTAGAGGATCGTTGCAACAAAAAGAAATTAGTCATTAGTATCAGAACGTTGGCCAAAAGCAAAACGCAGCACTTGAATGTTGCAATTGGAATCTTGCACAACGTTTCTTTCTAATTTTCAATATTATAATAATATTTTATAACAATCTAACGTTACAAAGATAATGTTCCAAAACAAATTTTGTAATATAATATTAATATATTACAACAATCCTCCACATATTATAAAAGTTGTAAAGAACAAAATGTCTTTGTTCTGATGGATAATAAGATTTAAATGAAAGATAAGAGTATTTATATCCTGAGTCTCATAAGGTGTAGTGCATCAGATCTAGTATAACAAGCTATACGAACCAGTCTTAGATTGAGAAACTTAACACACGGTGTAGTTGGTATAGCAAGCTATATGAACCAAAGACACCTGACGTGTGTTAGAGGTTTATCAATCACATTACACCCCACAATTCTTGTTGTTATCTCTGTGATGCGCTAAATAGGCCATGGGCGTGCCCGGTATTCATGAGTGCTCTAGAGATCATGCCACGATCTCATGCAAGCGGCCCCACTCGACACTCATATAGGTGATTTCATCAAGTGTATGTTGCAAATCATACACCACCCATAAAGAATATGAAAATCATTAAAAACTTTGTTTAAGTTAAAACTCTTTCACCACATAGAATTTTAATGACAAAGTTTAACTTCTCAATAATCCAGTCTCTAGGACTTTCACACACACCATAGGAAGGGACATAATTGATTAAAATCAATTTAGTGCTATTAAAACTAACAAGTGACTTGTTTTTACCCATATGAACCTTATTCATGGGATCTCCAATCACAAAGCTTGGATTACCATCACTTGTTTGTTTGCAAGTGGCTTAAGTCCCATTCTCCTCGATGTTTCTAATCCAATCACAAAGGTTGGGTTACCATCACTTGTTTGTTTGCAAGTGGCTTAAGTCCCATTTCCCTCGATGTTTCTAATATCATTTGTCTTCCTAAGGGTTTTGTCAAAGGATCTGCTAGATTCCGTTCTAACTTCACATAAGTCCCTAAGGACAGTGAATCTACACGCCCTAGGAAAATATTGTTCGAGATTTTGTCAGCAATTTTACAACAAAGGGAAGCTAATATTTTCTTTAATTTCGTGTTAAAAAGTATGCATTTATGTTTGATAGATTGTAGATTGATGCTTGGTTGAATTTGTTACAAATTGAGATTATTATTGAATGATGTTTGTATCTTGATGAGTGAAGGTTTGCTTATTGATGAATATTATTGTGTATGCTTGTGGATTGATAATTGTTTGGACTTTAATGCTTTAATGCTGCTAATTGGAGTTTAATTAGATAGAAAAATCGGTGTAGAATTGAAAGTAGTAAAAAAGGAGTGTGGTTGGGTTGGTTTTTAGTCTAAATTGGGGTTTTGATAGGTGGGTCTCTAGTGGAGCGACTTTGGAAAGATAATTGATGTTTAGAGTTAGTTTTAGGCCATTTAAAACTTGTCTAGAACCTTAGTTAACCAAAATCTGATATTGAATGGAAAAGTGGTAAATAGGTATAATTATAGGCTAGTTTTGGTCTAAAAAGGGAGATTTTATAGGCAAGATTTTGGGATAAGTGTTGTATGGACAAAACTGAATTTTTAGGTCTGTTTTTAGGCTATTTAAAACATGTTTTGACTCTTAGTTCACAAAAATATGTTTGGTAATGTGTAAAAATCTGATATCTTAGCTTTTGGTATGTTGGTATGAGTTGATGCAACTAAATTCTGGCCAAAAGATCAAAATGGTATCTACTTTTGAGTATAAACATGTTCTTGAATCAATTCTAAGTTAAGAATACTAATTTTGGTCATTTGGACGAGTCTTAAGTGCAATCAAACCAGAAAAAGCATGTTAATGTCAAAACTGATGGGGATAATTGATTATCTTACTTGATAATCGATTATTTCAGTTAGAATGTTGTCTTTGCATGATTTTTCTCTGTAATAATCGATTATTTAGTGTGATAATCAGTTATCTTTAAAAAAAACTTAAAATTTAAATTTTGTTGGGCGTACTATATGCATGTTTGGTTTCTTTTTTATTTCTTCTTTTTTGTTTCTTATGGATGGAAATATAATGATAATGTAAGCTTGTTTAGTAATAACAATGAAATTTTAATGAGGTTTTATACATGAAGTTATGTATGTTTCCAAGTATGGTTTGAAAAGAGTTTATGAGAAATTCTCAATGGTTGTTTCAAGTAATGTATGTATTATTGTACGAGTTCAGTTTTGAGGGTTATCCTCACACTTTAATGGTCATCCATTCTCAAGTAGAAAGGGGATCATGAGGTGAGAGTAGTAGGAGGTCCTTGTCTGGAGGCCTTTACCATTGACAAAAGGGCATTTTAACGGACTAATCTTATGTGGTAGATTGGGATGACCCAATTGTTCCACCACTACAAGTGTACAACCTGCCATAACTCAACAAGAACGCATGTATCTGGATATTTGAGTCTAGATGTTATAATATGTTTAGGTGTTGTGCTTAAGTTTGAAAGTGAAATATAATATATGATAGTTTTGTGAATTCGATATTTTATTTTTTTGATATTAGCTTACCATTTTATCTTTGTCTATTTATATGTACTTGTTTTCTCTTTTGCAATGATCGCCTTAAATGTTATGGAACGTCCTTCCAATTGATCCAGCACGGGTGCAGATGAAACAATGACATAATTAGGTTTTAATTATCCAGGTATAAGTTTTCAATTCTAGAAATCTAAAAGTTTCTCATGAGTTTCATATTTGTAACATTTATTTTATTAATTTTATACTAGTAAAATCAAATGTTATATAAGTTATTTAAAATTAATATTGAAGTACTCTTGTTTTTATATAATAAAAAAATTATATATAGTATGGTATATAGTATAGACCAAACAATTACCACTCAGGGCCGTTCGGCCCGTCCACTCAGGGTCATTCGGTCCATCCGCTACAACAACAATGGCCATCCAGGTC
This sequence comes from Vigna reflexopilosa, assembly GCA_027742785.1. Classification (NCBI taxonomy): domain Eukaryota; kingdom Viridiplantae; phylum Streptophyta; class Magnoliopsida; order Fabales; family Fabaceae; genus Vigna; species Vigna reflexopilosa. The sequence continues at coordinate 20,746,123 of CM050930.1, read as the reverse complement.
AAATGGTTTTATTGATGTTGGACCGTAATTAGGCAAGCGTTTAAGTTATTATTGGACCGATAGTTCTGCAGATGGTAAAATAATCAAAGATATCTGATTAAAGATATTAATAATTTGTTTATGAGCAACTAACCGAATCTCAAGGTAAGTTTGTTTATATTTTATTGGATCTGTAGTAGTTCAGGATCCGTGAGATGACATATAAATATAAGGTCAGGGCCGAAAGTCAGGTATGTCCTACTCACGTTCAATCAGATCCCAAATACTCAATTATGATAAAGTATCACTCAACATTCGGTTGTGAGCAAAAGCTCTTTCAACACACGCCTAACTTGAGCGTCAAAGTGTCTTTTGCAGGTACCTCCCCCTTTTGATCAAGAGTGCAACTGAGCGGTCCATACCAAAAACCGAAGACAAACAAGCGGAGCACGCGATTTCAGCATCGGAAAGCAACAAAGTCACATTAGAAATGTTAGTCTCTCAATTTACAAATCCATATCAAAATATATATATATATATATATATATTGATTTTAAATATAATATTTTGAAATGGTAACGAGGATTCAGTTTTGTCCACCAAATATGAACTTTTTTTTTTTTTTTTGCTATATTTGAGTCCGGTATTGATAAAAAAAAAGTAACATTTTGAAAAGAAAAGGCTGAACTAAATTAAGCAAGGAATAGAATTATTTATACTTTATTTTATAATATTTTAAATTCATCAGTCTAGAAGAAATTTATACCATTTACAAAAATAAAAAAGATGAGAGAAATATAGAATTGAAGTTGAAGGCACCTGAAGAACAAAAAGTCGATGCCAGCAGAAAATAGTTAAACTAATAATTTGCCACAATTTGCATGCATACGAACATTCTCACTGATCGCGACTCCAGCTTCGGATCTTCCGCCACTTACATTCCCAATCTCTTCGCACCAAAGCTACATCCTTCTTCAGGTAACCATCCAATTCGAATCAATTCTCCGTTTCATATTCGCTTTACTCGTTTGTTCCAATTCCGCTTTCGCATTTTCACTCTCGTTTTGTTCACTCAGTTCCAGTAGAATCCTTTTCGCGCTTTAAGATTCGGTAATAATTGTAGATTCCATTGCTATTTGCTGAAATTGAATCGTGTGAATTTGCAGACGATATTATTTTTTTTTTAGTGGCGCAATGAATTTTTTGATGCGGTCTACAAGTGGCATGTATGGACCTGTTCCTGCTCCGGAGCCTCGTTCTGATACGCATCAAAGGTCTGTATCTGCTGGATCTTCTTTGGAGACTCTTGTAACTAATGATCCATATGCACGCTCTGATGCTAAGGTGGATTTTGGCGTCATTAATAAGCATTCCGATGTTGACGAGGAAGAAGGATGGATTACCATTCCATGCAGTATATCTTCTCTTCTCCTATCATTTTCCTGCTTGTTTTCTATTATTGTTGATACTTTGGTCTGGTATCTGAATTTTGGACATGAATATAGAATCTGATGGCAATATGGTTCAAATTTGTCCTGTGTTATTTATTTACATTTAATGTTTGCCCAAGATGACAATTTTTTTATTTATTTCATCTGACAAATGTAAGCAACATATTATCTGCCACACTTGCTATCGCGTGTGGAGAAAGAAACTTACTCGTCATTGTTGGAGAAAAATGGGAGGAATGGGTTGTTCTTTTGCAAACGGTTATAAAAATGATACCGCCAGCTTTCACTTGTAATTTTAGGGTATGTTCGGGACAAATTTCTTTATCTCTGGTAAATATTCTCTAATTTGATAATTTTTAAAATGAAAATAAAAAGATAGATCAATGTAAACTTAATGTTTATTAACCTTACGTATATGGATATAAAAAACAAATATTTACCTTCTTCAAAACAAAACACCCCGACATACCCTTTGCAAATATTTGTGAGAGGACATGGTCATCATTTTCTGCTGCTCGTCAATCTAGAGTATCGTATTGCATTACTCCTAGGTTTGTTCTTGAATCGCAAGCTTGCTCCTAGTGGAATAAATTTACTTATTTACCTTTTGTTAACGAGATATGATACAATTATGAAACATTTTTCCTAATTGTGAACTATAAAGTGCACAGAAACGCTGTACTAGATCCCCATCATTTTGAATATAAGTCTGTGTGGTGCAAGTACTTGGTTAATGGGGTAATGTGATTATATCTAGGTGGGGCAAAAGGGCAGCCGTTGTCTGTATCTTTAAACCATTAGGGAAGGAGTACGTCAAGTGTCTCTTCTCCCCTAGGTCTAGACTAGAATCAATTTGTTAATTTTGTTTATTATATGCTTAGCACATGACTAAAATTAAAACCATATCAGTGTTTTTGTTAGCATCCAGTACAATGGTTGAATTAAACAAAATAATTTGGTTTAAGTCCTTCTTCTTGTATTTGATTTTATGGACCAGATTTCTCTGCATGTATGATGCGATACACACAATGCTCGATTTCATTTTGCAGAGGAACTTCCAGAAAACTGGAATTGTGCACCAGATATACTGTCTTTGTGCTCTCTTGATCGTTCCTTTCTTTTCCCTGGTAATAGATTGTTTTATTCTTTAAATATGTTAATATCAGTTTTGGCATGTGTAATTTGGTCAGCTGGCTTTCACAAAAAAGTTTAGCAGACCTAATTTATACCTGTAATTCAGGTGAACAAGTTCATATATTGGCATGCTTGTCTGCATGTAAGCAGGATACGTCATCGTTCAAAATTGCTGCAGCGATAAGTGAGAATGGCACTGGCCACAACCCCATGAAAGAAAATGGAAACACTGAAAACAGAAATAATACAGTGTCTGGAGAAGGGGAACTGAGTACCGGTGGTGAAGAGCAGCTGGAGGATGTTTCTGATGTTGAAAACCTTCTTCAAAAAGAGGGTCTCAAAAGACAAACTTCAATATTGTTGCAAAAGTTTGAAAATTCTCACTTCTTTGTGAGGATTTCCGAGTCAGATGATCCCCTTTGGTCCAAAAGAAGCTCTTCAGAAAATCCTCCCAACACTTGTAATTCAAATAATGAAAAGGGATCAAAAATGACATCTGAAGGGTCCACATTGTCTTCTTTTTGTGCTGTTATTGATAGAGGAAATTTTGATTCAAATGTTCCTGGTGGAGTGGCGAGAAATTCTGTGAAGTGCTGTGCTTTACCTAATGGAGACATAGTGGTATGTGTCATAAAAGTTGGAAACTATGATTGTGCATTTAATTGATCTAATATTGTTAAGGAGAGACAGAGGTGTTTTTTGTTTGTTACTATTTGAATTTAAAGTTCCACTGTCAGATAAATTACTCTTCATTCATTAAATTTGGGATCAATCAGTATGTTGGTAAAACCATTTTGAAGGAGTTAGAGGTTAATAGTTTGGCTACAGACACGTTTTATGATAATAAGTTTTGCTGTTGTTTTATTCATGTAGCCAATCCCACGTAGTGGGAAAAAGATTTCCTTGTTTTTGGTTGTTGTGTACTCTATTTTTTGTTGTTGCCAGCTTATGTCTATTGGTCTATTCTTCTTTTGGAATAATTACTATTTTTCATGCCGTATAATTTCTTTAAGATATTGTTTTCCTTCATACTATGGCGTAAACAGTGAAGATATGATTTTGAAATTAATTATTTGTAATGAATAACATGCAAACTGGAGGAGGATCCAAATCTGTAGTTTGGGTTAGATGCTTACTTTATCCTTGTTGCCACTGAACTTATTATAGATATAATTACGTTTATGGCCCCTCTTTAGTGTTCAGCTGTGCTTATGCTTTTACGCGTTTTTCTTTTATTTAGGATTTTTCTTGGATGATATCTTGCTCTTACTCTAGTTGTATTTTCCTCTTCTCTGTAGTGAAATTTCTTTCTTCAATAAAATAATCCAGTCCAATACATTGTTTGTCCATACTTCTGGAAGACTAGAAAAAGCTTTTACAGAACTAAGACATGCAACACTGCAGGTCAATCCACTTGTTCTTGTTATTGTTAGTTAAATATGGAGAATCTTGAAGTTAGATGGTAATGCTCGAGTGCATTTGGATGAGGTCGTAGAATAGGTTTATCGTATGCTCTGCTTGGATTCACTGTTTAACAGATAACATCTGCAATTTTGTATTTTCTCTGCAGTATTTAGAGCATAAATTTCAATATGCATACGGTGCTTGGACCTACTACTGTGGAGTATATTTACTTGTGTAATTACATCATCACTGGCCTATCTCTAAGATGTTCTTTACAACTGAAAATTCATTGCTTCAAACTGTTTTTTGGATGCTTTCACCTCAGTCTCTTCTTTTTATTGGACATTTCCTTTTACTAAATTTTAAATATCTTTTAGCAGTGTATACCTTTCCTCTGTCACGCCTTTGAAGGCATTTGTGAATTTTCGCCGGGGAAATCTTACTTAATCAAGAAATTCTTTCTATTTAACTTCTTGACTTCTGGGGTGTTATCCTTTAATATGCAAAAAACTTTTGGCAAGGTTAATTATTTTAATAACTCTGATCATTGATCTAATTCAGTTTTCCTATGTGGAAGGATGCAGGTTATTTTACAGGTGAATGTTGCTGTTAATTTTCTTAGAGATCCTTGTATAGAAATTCTTCAATTTGAAAAACTTCAGGAGAGAATGTCATCTCCTGACAGCAGGTTGAATGCACTTTATACAGATCAGGATTCATGTGCAGACCTGTTAAATTGGATACTTCCTTTGGATAACGGGAAGCCTTCTACTTGTCCACCATCTCCTCACTTAACTTCAACTTCAGGAATTGGTAACTCGTCTCAGAGGTCCAATATGTCAGGATCATCTAGCTCTCAATTATTCTCCTTTAGCAATTTTAGAAGTTACTCCATGTCATCATTGCCGCAACCTGTGAATGCTCCAATTGCTCCTGTTAAAGCAGCTAGTTCCAAGCCAAGTTTTGACATTGAGGAGTGGGATCAAATCTCATCTCAGAAATATTTATGGAAGAAAATGGGGGTTGAAGGACTCCTATCTTTTCGAGGTGTTTCATTGGAACGAGATAGATTTTATGTTTGTTGTGGATTAGAAGGCCTATATACACCAGGAAGAAGGTGGAGAAGGAAACTTGATATAATACAACCATTAGACATTCATTCTTTTCATGCTGATGTCAATTCGGATGATCTTCTTTGCGTTCAGATAAAGGTTTGAACTACAATGTCATCCATTAAATTTAACAATTTTTTTGTGTATTGTTTTGTGAACATACTATCCTAATATCTTAATCTGCAGATGAAGATACATGAGTGGTTTTATATTATATTTCGAGCACACTGTCACGCAAGAGCCCTTAAGCTTGAACCATGGAAAAAATATCTTATGATGAAATTAAACTTAGCTTTATAAAAGAATGGGGCTTAGAGGGATTGAACTCTAGACTACTTGATCCTTGAGACTTTGGTACCATGTAATAAATCAACTATGCTAAAAGCTTAAGCTGTTAGATGAAAACATGAATGGTTTAATTATTTATATTATATTTCTAACATATTGTATATTATGTTTTCATGCTTCTCTTTTAGCCATTTTAACTGTTTTTTTCAGTTCTGCTTTTACTAATAGTTCTTTACCTGTTCTCCAGAATGTTGCTCCTACACATGCTCCAGATATTGTGATATTTATAGATACCATTACTCTTGTTTTTGAGGAGCTAGCACAAAATGGATCACTGTCGTCGTTGCCGATTTCATGTATTGAAGCTGGAAATGATCATTCTTTACCAAATCTAGTGCTCAGGTTATTTTACCGAATCTATATTTTAATGTTTGTTATAACTCTTTATCATTACTTTTCTGATGTCTTGGTTGATCTTAATACATGGCTATCGAATTAAATCTGCTTGTGTAGATGGATAACTTCATCCCCAAACATGTAAAACAAACCTTGTCAAACGGGGGAAGGGGGTTCAATAATCAATATGCACTTGAGAAAGTACTAACTAGAGTTCCCAAACAGTTTGACTTCTACAATCTACACCATTACCACCATTAAACTAGATTCAAAAGATAAATCAATATATGTGGAGACTGATAGGGCATGCATCGTGTTAGAATGGATATCTCATCTGTTAACTGATCGGCTTGTGCTTTGTGAAGCTAAATTCGCTACTCTATATTATAATAATTGTAACCGTTATTCAGTTTGCTTTACGCAATTGCTTCCTGCACCCCATTAATTTCTACCTGCACCCTATAAGTTTTGGGAATTCCACTTTTACCCTTGATTGTTTTATATTAAAGTTGTCTCCTTCCTAGTTATTGGTTTACTGTGTGTTCGTGTGGGTTCTCCGAGAAGCTTTGTTGGAGGTGCGTATTGGATAAACGTTGAAGGTAAGATCTCCAAAAATAGAAATCTGGAAATAGACTTCTGAGAAATATGATCCGGAATAGGTGTGGGAGGCGAGAAATGGTTTTCCTTTTACTAAGATTAAAGTACCATTCTGGAAAGATCAATTTGGAAGGAATTGAATTGACCATGCATAAGGCTTTCGAAAATGAATTACATATTGTATTGTTGAATATGTGTTCCAGAAAAGGAAATTCGAAAAATGAATTTCATATTGTATTGTTGAATGTGTTCCAGAAAAGGAAATCCTGTAGTATATATGTGCTTTTCGAAAGGCCATTCCGAAAGTGTGGAAATGTTCATTTCGCAATTCTTTATCCCGACCTAAAGTTGACAATTACGGAATGCCCTTTCGATAGGAGTTTCTGAATTGTGCTAGTGCACCGTGAGCAAGGAGGGAGAATCTGATCAATCCACATAGATCGTGAAGCTAAAAGAGGAAGTTGAATCCAAATCCAAATTCCTCCAAAACGAACTAAAATTTCAACTACCACTACTAAATTACGAAATGGACTTCAATCAAATAAATAGCTATGTGTGAAGCTAAGAGTCACGGATCTCAGACCTTACAACGAAGAAGCTTTCGGAGCTTATAACGAAGAATCTTCCATTTCCATTTTCTAGAATTTTGTGAAAAAAATTGAAGGAACTTGAAGAGGGGAAAAGGTCCTCCATTGGGAACTCGGCACCCGGTGACAGAGGAAGATGGCTTTGGCATTTCCGGATTATGAATTCCGGAAATGCTTTCCAGAATGGGAAAACTTACCCAGCTACAATGTCCAGGAAAAGAAGAGGATTACAAAACTCCATGAGGTTATGTTTGACATTTCACTTATTTGATAGTTGCAGGTTGACATTTGAATGGAGTGCAGGAAGCTACTGCCTTCTTGATATAGCTAGTTGTTAAATATGATGAAAAACTATATTTAGGATCAATCTCCCTTGTGTGTCTTTGCATACACATAGGGTAATGTATTTATAATAATAAAAATGTGGGCTAAGCCCAAATACAAATGAATATGTAAAAATAAAATATAATGAGCATAAGGACTATATTTCCCTAATAAACATATAGGTACTATGTTTCCCTAATTAACATAAACACACAATATCTAACACTCCCCCTCAAGCTGGAGCGTATAAATCATATGTTCCAAGCTTGTCACAAAGATAGTCAATTCTAGGTCCTCGCAAGGACTTAGTGAATATGTCTGCCAACTGGTTGCTTGAGTTAACGAACTCAGTCTTGATATCTCCGGATATGATTTTTTCTCTAATAAAATGGCAATCAACTTCAATGTGCTTGGTTCTCTCATGGAAGACAGGGTTAGAGCTAATATGAAGAGCAGCTTGATTATCACATATAAGTGTCATGTTAGTGACATCTCCAAATTTCAATTCACTAAGTAATTGTTTAAGCCACACAAGCTCACAAGTAGCTGATGCCATAGCTCTATATTCTGCTTCTGCGCTGGACCTAGCCACAACACTTTGCTTCTTACTTTTCCAAGATATCAGGTTGCCACCAATAGAGACACAATATCCAGAAGTAAACCTCCTATCAGAAGGGGAACCAGCCCAATCAGCATCTGAATAGCAAACGATTTTTGTATCGTTGTTAGGACCATATAGCAAACCTTTTCCAGGTAATCCTTTAATATACTTCAGTATGCGAACAACTGCATCCCAATGGTCTTCACATGGGGAGTTAAGGAATTGACTCACCACACTTACTGCGAAGGAAATGTTAACAATAAGATAGTTTAATTTACCAACTAATCTTCTGTAACATTCAGGATCTGAGAAAGGCTCCCCCTGATTTGGTAGAAGCTTGATGTTAGGATCCATAGGTGTCTCAACAGACTTACAGTTCATTAACCCTGTTTCCTCCAAGATGTCTAACGCATACTTCCTCTGAGATATGACAATACCATCATTGGATTGTGCTACTTCAATACCCAAAAAGTATCGGAGTTTGCCAAGATCTTTGGTTTGAAAATGGTGACAAAGGTGTTGTTTCATCTGAGAGATGCCAAGATAGTCGCTTCCTGTGAGAACAATGTCATCAACATACACTATTAAGTAGATACATCCAGCACTTGAGTGGCGATAGAACACTGAATGATCCGCTTCACTGCGAGACATACCAAATTGTTGAACAACACAGCTGAACTTACCAAACCAGGCCCGAGGAGACTGTTTTAGGCCATATAAGGATTTGCGAAGACGACATACCAATCCAGATGACTCCCCCTGAGCAACAAAGCCGGGCGGTTTCTCCATATAAATTTCTTCATGCAAATCACCATTAAGGAAAGCGTTTTTTACATCAAGTTGGTAAAGAGGCCATTGTCGAAGAGCGGCCATGGCAATGAATAGGCGAACAGAGGTCATTTTCGCCACTGGAGAAAAAGTATCACCATAATCCAAACCAAAAATCTGTGTGTATCCTTTGGCAACCAGTCGAGCCTTCAAACGATCAATTGTACCATCAGGGCCAACTTTGATAGCATAAACCCACCTGCAACCAACAACAGACTTTCCAGATGGTAATTGGACAAGCTCCCAAGTTCCACTTTTCTGTAAAGCACTTAATTCATCCAGCATGGCTTGACGCCAACCAGGATGAGTTAAGGCATCACCCACAGACTTGGGAATGGACACAGAAGAAATGGAGGAGAGACATGTGTAAAAAGATGGAGATAACCTGTGGTAACTAAGAACAGTATAATGGGGGGAAGGGTTACGAGTAGAGCGTATACCTTTACGGAGGGCAATAGGCAGGTCAGACTCATTTGCAGGAGCCGGAGGAGACACAGGAGGCGGCACAGGAGATGAGTCATGAGGGAGACGAGGGCGGCGACTATAAACCTGAAGGGGTGGAGTTGAAGGACGATCCTGAGAGGCTAAAGGAGGAGAAGGATCACAGACAATAGGAATATCAACAGTAATAGGTGGAGGTACAGAACTAGAAGATAGAGGTGAAAAATAAAACGAAGATTCATCAAAAGTGACGTCAGCAGAGATAAAATGACGATTGAGGGAAGGGGAAAAACACTTATAGCCCTTTTGTGACCGTGGAAATCCTAAGAAGACACATTTGTGAGATCTAGGAGATAACTTATCAAGACCAGGACTAAAATCATGAACAAAACATGTAGACCCAAAAACTCTAAGAGGTAATGGATGTAAAGGGTCTTGAGGAAATAAGACAGAATGAGGGATTTTGTTATCTAGGACAGAAGATGGCATGCGGTTTATGAGATAACATGCAGTGAGAACTGCATCACCCCACTTATATACACTGAATTGGCCTTATTATCTCTAGTCGATGTGGGACTTCCAACACACCCCCTCACGCCGAGGTATATACATCTCGAACGTGGGACTAGACATTAATGGGTGGTCCAATAGCGACCCGATAGCGGGTGGAACAATATGCCCAACAAACAACAAATATCGCTAGGATAGGCTTTTAACGATGGCTCTGATACCATGTTAAATATGATGAAAAACTATATTTAGGATCAATCTCCCTTGTGTGTCTTTGCATACACATAGGGTAATGTATTTATAATAATAAGAATGTGGGCTAAGCCCAAATACAAATGAATATGTAAAAATAAAATATAATGAGCATAAGGACTATATTTCCCTAATAAACATATAGGTACTATGTTTCCCTAATTAACATAAACACACAATATCTAACACTAGTAAAGTAGGCTCAGCCCAATGTCCAAGGTGGAACTAGTCCATAAACTTATGTACTTATATATTTTTAAAAGTATTATATATATATATATATATATGTATATATATTACTTGAATTTAAAAAAGTTCGTATTTTTAATTTAGAATGACTTTTTTAATGTTCTTTAAAATTGGGTCAAAATGATTTTAAGTCATTTAAATTATGTTTCGGATTGGACCAGTAGAATTTTTTATTTGGCCCATTTGGTTGGACCGTGCGTTCTCTCAGCTATACTCTGGGCTTTTGTTGATTTTGGACATCACTTCATTTGTACGGCCCTATAGAACAGTCGTCCCTCTCTCACCTTCGGGGGCTTCTTCCTGCACCCTATTGTTTTCTTGTGCTCCCCCAAAACTTTTAAAATGGCTAAATTAGCCTTTGATCTTTGATCTGGATAAAATACCTATTTCACTTCCATTTTCATTTGTTGCTCCGCGGACCATCATCACCTCCCACCTCCTCCACCTTTTTCCTTCATTTCTGCCAGCGGCTCCTTCAACCTTTCCTTCATTCCACCATCATATCTTCTCTCCATTTCCTCTCAATCATTCCTCCGCGATAGCAAGACACCAAAACACCTCCATTTTTTTCCTTGGGCAACTAAAGCCTCCATCTCTTCTCTTTAAACGTAGGTAAACGGATTTTGTTTTGGTTTTGGGGATTTGTAAATCCGGTTTGTGTGTGAATTGTGTGGGGTGCACCACCGGATTTGGCTGTGCAGGATTTTGAAAACCAGTTGTGTTGTCTTGGTTGTTTGTTGTTGGGTGTTGATTGGTGATGGTTGTGGGTCGTGGCTGATGAAGATGGTGCAGAGAGGTAGACTGGTGCAGAGAGGTAGACTGGTGCGTTTCTTAGCGTTTGAAGGAGTGAGATGGAGGTTGTCTAATGAGAATCAAGGGAGGGTATTGGGAGAAAGAGCTGGGGAAGAAGAGGATGTTCTGAAATCCCACACACTACCAAGAAACACACACCGGATTCTATGTTCCGAATCACTAATACCCTATATTACGAAATCGATTAACATTATCGAATCCGGGAACAATGCTGCATTACCGGATTACGAAATCCGATTAATATATAATTTGAAGGGGCAGAATATAAAGGACAGCAAAAGTTGGGGATGCTGGAAGAAAACAATGGGTGCCCCCCTCAACCTATTTACTGTGTTCAAATAAATTTACACGGTCTGCTGCCTTGTCTCTTAGGTTAAACACGGGAAAAAAAAAAAAAACTACTGTCAATAGCTCTTCCTGATATCACCACGCCCTTCATCCTAGAAAATTGTCATCGTGTTTGAGCTGTTACACTATCAACTATAGGGTACACTCAGTTGAAGGATTGTTTGTAGGCTTCATACATTGTCCACCGGGCAGTTGGGGTCGTCCTTGTTCATGATGGTCATAAACAATGTATTCCCTTTCATTTATTACAGAAATAGAATTTTCATTTTTTTACCACTCTGACCTCCGTCAAGCTCTCTTGTCAGAATTTCACTCCACCTCGACTGGTGACCCCTCCGACACCAAACTCACTTTGCCTCCACTACAACTTCACTCTAGTAGCTTCAACTGCACAAAAGCACTTGGAACAGCATTATCCATCAACAAAGTAAGTACTTAACTTCCGAAAGGCAAAATATGCACAAGCCACCTTCCGCACCAAATCAAGTTTGTAAAGATTTAAGCATGGATTTCACAACTCACCTTCCTCGATCGTGATCGCCTTAGCAAATATGACCACTTCCTATTCAAACTTTGGGCCTCCGTTTCTTTGTTGATGTTAGACGCCTTGTAATACCCACATCCGCTTTCCCAACGCCACTTCACGAAGACTTAATGCACACGACCTGCTCCACCGTCCTCTCTTCCCAATCCAACCATCTTGAAGCTTCCATCTCCTATATTTTTTTTTACATCGATACTGTTAGCGGTTAATTTTGGTCAGTGGAAAGTTGAACCACCATGTCTTCCATCCTTTCTTCTTCCAAACCCTTGAAACCAACCTTATATATCTCATGTTAACAGGGATCTCCCATGATCATTTATTTTCTTCCCTTTTGTGTCTCCCTCTTTTATCTCTTCTATCTCTCCCTCACACCTCTCTTTCTACAGAAGTAGTAGCAGCACTCTAACAGATCCCCTCCAACTCCTCAAGATATAAGTTTGTTGAGTTGATTGTTTATACTCTCTGTGGTCGATCTCTCAGTAGAAATGATCTGGTTTTCATTTATAAAAGGTAGCATATGGAGGAGGTATTAGTAGAGCGTGAAGTTAGCTTTTTATTTTTTTTTTATTGGTTAAAGCTTGTGAATTCCTTAATGTATATTTTCTTTTGGCCATTCTCTAATGAAGGCTGCCCTCAAGCATGTTCCTTATCCTGCCCTGTTGTCTCATTCTTGAATGAAATTGCATATGATGTTTTTGAAAATTACATATCATGTTGCATTTTTTTAGTTACTTTCTAATAATGAAGTGTACAATATTCTACGTAATCCAATTTGTTCATGAAAAAAAGAATATATCAGCATGTAGACAGTGAAGGTGATGCGTGTTTCTTGAACACTTGATTTTGTTGTTGAAATCAATCTCTTAGTTGTTTTTAAATTTTAAATAGATATAATATTATCATTCATCTTACTAAACGTTTCTAATTACAGGAGAGGTGAAGAGCATTCTTTTATTCTTAGACCAGCAACTTCTACATGGAATGGTCTTGAGATTCAGAATGATAGAAGTTCTCATTTGTCAAAGTTGCAGCTTAGAAATAAAACATCAAAAATAAGTCTCAACAGACGAAAGACTGCTTTAATTAATGACCGTTATTCAATTTTGGTGTCATGTCGATGCAATTATACAGGTAGGTTTTTCAGCCATCTCGGTTTGCTGTTGTCCTATCCGATGAATTAAGGTGTTAATTAAATTTTTTTTCGCTTAGCGTCAAGATTGTTCTTTAAGCAACCAACCAGTTGGCGACCACGTGGCTCAAGGGATATTATGATCTCTATTGTGTCAGATACGTCAAGACAGTCTCCTTCTGCTTGTGAGAAAACTTGCCAACCTCCCGTACAGGTTAATATATGGTTAACTATTTTCCAAATCAACTTGTGCTTTCATGTGAGCTCATTTATTTTGGTTTGATTATTTTCACATGGAAATTATCCGTATAAACTTTTATACTGCCATTATCCTTCATCACAATTAATTTATTATTTGATTTAATTTGGTCAGATCTTAACTCTTCAAGCTTCAAATTTGACCTCTGAGGATCTAACTTTGACAGTGGTCGCTCCAGCCTCATTTACTTCAACAGCCTTCCTGAATTCACTGACGAATCCAACAAGTCCTTTTATAGGTTTCTTAGACTTTTCAGGAAGAGTAAATGACGATAGGGGAATTGGTGCCACCCAGGGACAAAGTTTTACTTCTGTTGTAAAAGATAATGAGAAACAAAGTTATGATAACAATGCTCAGGCTGCTTCTACGAGTGATGAAGTCATTCTTAGTGCCAATCTTAGTTGTACACATCTATGGTTTCATAGTAGAGTTCCACTTGGGTAATGTATCCAATCTTTCTCTCTGTCTCTTTTTTCGGTAAATTGTGTGTTTAGACTTGTACTAATTGATTTGAAGCCGTGTTTGGGCCACATTAGATGTATTCCTTCTCGATCCAATGCCACTATCAAACTTCAACTACTTCCATTGACTGATGGCATAATTGTTTTGGACACTTTGCAAATTGAAGTCGAGGAGAAAGGTATAGATTTGCTCTTTGGACCGGTTTTTCCCTCTTAATTTCTTGTTTGAGCATCTATGTAAAGAAATATTTGATTCATACAAATTAACGGGAAGAGTAACTGGTGGTTAAAGATCCGTTACTTGTATGATTGTCATGGTTATTTTGAAGTATCACTCATCTGCATAACAATAGGGTTTTATTGTGGGATTCCCTTAGCTGACGTTCTTCCACAGTTGCCCATCTGGTCCATTTTATATCATTAGTTTTGGTGCCTAACTTTAATTATTTATTTCACCAGAAAAGAGAAGTGAATATAATTGAGTCTGTCTTTCTGTACCAGCCCTCATCTCTATTTATAAGCCAAACAGGATGGGATTGGAGAAAACTGACCCTTGGACAGTAAAGAGGAGATAAGTTGGGTGGCAGTGGCGAGTGGGCAGCAGTAGACAGTAGCATGTAACTTTATAAGTCGGGAACTGGAGGTGTGTGTAGTGGGGATGGAAAGCAGTGTGACATCAGGGACAAGCCAATCTAGAGATAACAGCACTGTTGGTATGGCCGCAGGCACAATCTTACTAAAACTCCCCAAAATTGAGAGCTGTGATATAAAAGAGAGAAAAAGTGAATATTATTGAGTGTTTTGCATTTGCACTACTAGCTCTAGTCTCTTCTGATAGGTTGAGAGAAAGGGGAAAAAATCCTAATAGTTACGAATATATTATAATTATACGCTCGGAGTCTTTTCAATTGAGTGCCTATTTACAACAGTTCCCACCGTCATCTCTTTAGGTATTTATTTACATGTGAAGAGCATATGTTCTTACGAAACAGGTGAAAATTATGTAAACAAACAACATTGTTTATTTTACGTTCCTCTTTATTCGTCTTAGGAAATACTTATTTCTTTGCAAAAATAGTCAAGCCCATCATGATACAAAATGTCAAGACGACACAACTCAAGTTCTCACTGAGTTTCATTCGGGTGTAACAGGTGTTACCTATATTCCTGAGCGCTCATTAAAGATATTTGCAACTTCCAGTATTTCCTAGGGAATTATGTACATTGGACATATAGCTGGTTGCATTTTACTCGGGTGCTGTAGAAACAAAAATGGATGATTTGCATACTGAATTTCGCAAAGTACTCTGAATAGCACAAAATGGGTAATTTGCTTGGACTTCAAATTGATCTTTCGATTTACTTTCAATAGCTCAGATGTCCTTCTGTTAGTTGAAAATTGGGATGAAGTTGGGATGTCAGTTTATGTTAAATATGGTTACACTTTTGTGTTGTAGACCCACGAGCTTAAATAGAAGCTTGTTACACATCTCTTGTAGAGGAAGAATGTAATCTCTGTTCCTATCATCTAAGTCGCATTTACACTTTGTCTTGAAGGAGGGAAAGAGAAAGAAAGAGTGTTTGGTTCTTTAAATTTCATTTCGTGTAAATTTTCTCCTTATTTGATATGTTTTTTAACTGAAAGATTATCATGCCAACTTCCAATTATTTAATGCTTATCATGGAACTGAAGTAGGCTCGAGTCTGTGATTTGAAAATTCTTTTTTCTTGTTTCTAAGCTGAGAGAAACTCGAGCTGCAGGATAACCCCACATATATCCTTCCCATCAGAAGGATTTGGAACATACAAAAGTTCCAAGACTTGCTACAAAAATATAAAGAGTTTAATTTCAGTTCACTATGTAGAATCTTCCTTTCGGTTCTCAACTAGTCAAGAAGCTCTGTTAAATGTTTAATGTTGCATTCAGATATGAATTCAACTTTGATCAATACCCATTTGGTTAACACAATTAACAGAATCTATTTACCTTTGCTAATTAAAGTAATGGTTGGTCATTCATCTCAAATCAAAATACCAAATCAGAAGCATTGAAGTAAAGGTCCCTTATAAAAGCAAGCCCCTAAGCATGGGCGAATACAAGAAAAGGTCAATTCGACAAAAGAATGTTGGGGAAGTAATAAGTAAAATATTACCTTAATTTTTTTAATGATCACATTAGTCAAGTTTCAATTAAAATGTTATGCATTGATTTTCCATTATTTCTAGGTCATACTATTGTAAGTTGTGCACAACTACTATCTAGAACTACCTCTAAAAATAGTTTTTCACAAATTTTATTTTTTGTTATACTCTTTAATTAATGTAAAATTATTTTATATATTTATTTTACGACGTCAAAACTGACTCTCTATCACTCATCGTCTTTAATTTGTTTGTTTAGATCAAGGTTTCTATTACCTCGCATCTCATTTGTTATTAGTTTGAATTCTATCTTCTAATTCTTTTATTTTTAATTTTAAATGAATCATATCTTAAATTTAAACAAAAGAACGCGACCATAAATATATATTAACAAATATAATAAATTTAAAATTAATATATCATTAATAAACTAAATATAAAAAAATTATAGTAATATATACATTGGATTTTTTTTATATATCTAATTTTTTTTCCATTTATGTTTTTAAATTAAAATAATTAACTTATCAGTTATATATGTGATCTTTTTAAATTTAATTATTTTTTAATTTAATCATTTTTTAAACTAAAATAACTATTTATACTATTATATTAAGGGAATTCTATATATATATATATTTTTTTCAATTTTATCTTTTAAATAATAATTTTATCAATTTTATCTTTTAAGTAGGTTTTTTATAATTTAAATATTTTTTATTTGATATTTTTGAATTTAATATTTTTTAAATTTAAAATAACTATTTATAATAACAAAATTGTCTAAAAAATAAATAAAACTATTTACAATAAAATTATAAAATTATTTATATTTATTTTTATAATTATAGTAATAATTTTTGTAAAACCTGTGAAAAGAAAATATTGGAGTTGCACACGTGGCAGCAAGGCATTGGGCTGAACTTTCTTAGTAAAATAAAACTTACAATTTCTAAAGTTTATCACAAAGCCAGAAACACCACTGCCTTCTTCAAACGTTCTTTTCTCTTCTCTTCCACTTTGCCATCTCTCCATCTCAACTCAGATTCTAACCATTTATTTCTTAAATTGAAGCTATCTAGACCTTCAGGACTTCAAGAGCAACGTTTCTACCGATTGAATTTTTGTTTCCTCCAACCGGTAAGAAAACCCCCTTTCTCGTTTGCCCTAGGGTTGTAAGCATGCGATTTTTTTTGGTTGCATGCAGCCCATTTCGTTTTCTTCTATAATCTAGCTTCTATTGGGTTCTAAAATTCATTCTCCATCATCGATTGATGATTTCTTGGTAATTTTAACATTTTGGGAGTGCAAGAGGGTGGTTTTGGGTTCCCTCTTGAATTTGGTTGTCCACCCTAAAGGTAAGGGGAGCTAGTTCTAATCCTTATTTTATGGTATGATGTGCATGAATGATAAACTTTGTAGTGGTGTGTTGTTGGAAGCATGATTTGATTTTTAGTTGACTTGAAATGCATGTATGAAAGGGTTTGATATGCAAATTTAGTGTGTGATGACTGTGTGTTGTCTTGGAATGATTTAAAATGTTGAGATTGTGTATGTTGGAACTGTTTTGGTGTGAAAATTCTGCTATGGTACTGTTAGAAAGGAAATTCAGTGTCTTTAGAGTCAATTTTAGGTCATTTGGAGGAAGTGAGGTAGTAATTTTGAGCAAATGAGGTCTGTCACGTTTTTGGACTGTTGGGGTAGTTTTATCCACTGTATTGTGACTTGTGTGAGTCACTAAATTGATCAAAACAGGTGCAAAGAGGTAAGATTGAGTTTTGGGTCTCTAAGTTGGAGAAATTGGTGTTTTAGAGTTAGAATGGAGTGTAAATCACTTTAGAAAGGTAATGGGGATGTTTAGAATCATTGAGATAGGTTTAATTATATCTACAACAAGAATTAAAGGGTTTAGAAGTTGGTAAAAGTCGTTAGAAATGGTTACAGAGGGTGTTGTCCAGATTCTGCATAATTCTGCATAATTCTGCATAATATGACCGTTCGGTCTTGTACTCTAGGTCTGAGAAGAGTTTATTCTTCTCATGACCGTTCGGTCTTGTACTCTAGGTCTGAGAAGAGTTGATTCTTCTCATGACCGTTCGGTCTCGTACTCTAGGTCTGAGAAGAGTTGGTTCTTCTCATGATCGTTCGGCCTCGCATGGCTCTTAGTCTTGTGTTACTCCCGGTCGTAAATGGGTTGCCCACTTGAGTCTTGCCAGTTGAAACCGTTCGGTCTTAGGTGCTCTCGGTCATGTATTGTTCTCGGTCTTAGGTGCTCTCGGCCATTGTATTGCTCTTGGTCTTGTGAAGGCTCTCGGTCATAGATGGGTTTGTCTCACTTGAGCCATGCCAGTTCATGACCGTTCGGTCTATCCAAGGGTGCTCGGTCGTGCACTAACACTCAACCCATTTTTCCCTAATGGTCGGCCTATGCACTAAGTGCTCGGCTCATGCTTAAAACGTTCGGTTCAAACTTCTAGTTAATTGCTCTTGGTGAATTAAGAGTGTATTTGGATTTTATTGTAAAGTAAGAATGGTTGATGTTGCATGATGTGTGTATAAATTAATATGGCATTGGAGGTATATCATGTGATTAAAGTGGTCGGATTGAATATGGAATTAAGATCTTTCGGTGAGATCAGTTAGTGTATTGAATGAATGTGAGAGGCTTCCATATGGGGGGTTATCCCTAACACTCTAATGCTATTTCATTCTCACTTAGAGAGGATTGACGCATGTGGTGAGAGTAGTGGGAGGTCCCAGTGTAGGCGCTTCTCGGAAGGCCTATTGTGCGGTAACGGGCTTACACTTGTGTGTGGTAGGGTGAAACCCATTGGCAATGGCCTTGCAAGGCAGTAGAGACCAGCATAAGTGCACAACTCACCCCAGATCGACATTCATTCTAAGTCTGGACGAGTCTAGTGTGTCATAACATGATAGGATAATTTGTTTAATCACTTGTATGCTCATGCTTTCTATTTCTTTTTACTATTGTATGATGAATTACATGTTTCTTGAAACCTAGCTTACCCTTACTCTTGTTTGTGTTGCATGTTGTATGATTTTCTCTTTGCGATGATCATCTAAATTTGGACGGGAGCAGATGGAAATGAGGCTTCACTGGAGCAGACTCTGGATGAGTCAGATGCAGTTGCCCCTAGCTCTTAGGACTTTCTTTTAGCTTCTTCTTAATGATATCTTGTATTTTGAAATACTCTATAGCTTGTAGTTTAAAGTTTAAATTCTAGCCTCTTTTGGATGACTGTATTGCTTAATATTGTCTCTTATTAACTCTTAACTGCTCTCTTATATTAGAAATGCTGACTTCTATCATAATATATGCTTAGTATAATATTTGGGATGTCACAATTTTATTATTTTTTAGTGTTATAAAAAAGATAAATACATTATATATAGAAAGATATATTCGCATGTATTTTTATAAGTAATAATAATAATAATAATAATAATTAAATTTTAACTTTGAAATGAAGTAAGAAAAATTATGACACGAAATCAGTCAAACATTGCCCTTTTGTTCCATTCTACAACTTACAATCACCATATGATTTCTTAGGCCTTGTTCACTTGAGTGGATTTGAGGGAGAGTAATTGAGTGGATTTGATAAGATTTGAATGTAATTTTTGTTGTTGTGAATTTGAAGGTAAATGAGAGTGAATTTGAAAGTAAAGTTTGTGATAATTAATTTAGGATTTAATTTATGTGACAGATTAAAAAAATTTACTTCCAAATTCACTCTCACTTACCTCCAAATCTATTCAAATAAACAACAAAAAAATTATCTTCAAATCTTCTCAATTACTCTCCCCCAAATCCACTCAAGTAAACAAGGCCTTAAAGACAAAAATTCTCACCAAAGTGTCACTTGGTTTGCTTGGATGATCAACAGACATCTTTTGCCTCTTCATAGTATAACTTGTTTTGCTATGTCCATGTGAAAGCTGATCTAATTGTTCGTCGGCTTCAATATCTCCATCACGAATTCTTTTGACATAACCTCCTGAATTATGGAAGACAATTGATTTTATCATTACTTCATCTTCTTCTTCCAGCCTTTTCTCCTTATCAGCTGCTGTGCGCTGCAGAGCCTCCAGCATTTCATCAGCAGAAACAGTTGCATTCCTAGACTTCATTGATTTCATCTCATCCAATGCAGCTAGGATGTCCACCTTCCTTTTAGAATCCAAGGTTCTATTTTCCAATGATTTCATAGCATCTCCCATCTCTTCAGAATCCCTCTTTGCACGCCAAGGTTCAAAATTTCTGGTTGCACCAGATTCAACAATATAATCTGAATTTTGTGGATCAGTCTTCATGGTAATTTCAGCTGAACATTTGGTGCATTTGAAATAGAATCTGAATATTTGAATTCCAAGATACGTCTGGCCAATAACATCTTTTCTGGATTTGAACTCGGTGCCTTTGTAGATATAATTTCCATAGGTATTACATCGAATGCTCATGGGAAGCATCATGCGAACCTTTATCTGTTGGTTCTTGGGCCTTCTGGCTCTCGGAAGCTTGGAGGGATCAAAGTGATGTATTAATACTATTATTAACAGTGAAAGACTCAAACTTGTGAGTCACAAGCCTACAGATAGGGATGATCTTATCCACTATTAATTAATAAGTCAGCAAAATTTTAGAAATTAATAAGTCAGCAAAATTTTAGAATTTTTTGCGTTGTGTAATTCACATTTATTATCCATTGGGGAATATGGTTAGAATGGTTGGCTATATATATGATTGTAAGTTTGTTATTATGAGAAAGGAAAGAAAAAAAGTATTTTCTCTTCCTACTCTTTTCTTTCTTTAGGAGGTTTTTTTGTCTTCGAATACAGAGAGGACACACTTATATCAACATTTTTGGTGCTCTTGTTGTTTTCTCTCCACCATGGTTGAATCTATTCTTAAGACTCAGTAAAAAAAAATGGATGAGATGCTCTGTAACGTGTCCTTTGTCATCTCCAAAATGGATGACATGAATCTTTGACTCTCAGTCCTTGAAAACCGTCCCCCTTCTCCACCTCCTTCTCCTCGCCCATTTTCCTCACCTAATAACCATTCCTCTCATTGCCATTTTCTCAAGTTGGATGTTCCCCACTTTGATGGTTCTAACCTCATGGTTGGATCTTCAAGATCTCTCAGTTTTTTTACTATCATTCCACACCGAAGGAAGAACGAATCATGGTCGCCTCTTTCTACCTTGACGGTCATGCTCTTGCGTGGTTTCAGTGGATGTACCGCAATGGACAGATTCATTCATGGTCACAATTACTGCAACCTTTAGAGACCCATTTCGCGCCCACCGCCTTTGATGATCCTCGGGGTAAGTTTTTCAAGCTAACTCAAACCTCTTATGTTGTTGTTTATCTGAGCGAGTTTAAGCCTCAAGCGCTCTCTCAAGCTTCTGGGTTAGCTCGCCTGCATGAGGAAAAGTTCCATGATCTTACTCGTCTAGCTCGGTTGCGTACTGGTCTTCCCGGACCGTTGTTGCTGGTGATCCGTTCCTTCACTCCACCTTTGGTTCCTTTAGTTCCTCCGAAGAAATTCATTGCCACCTCTTCTACCTGCTCCTCCTCCGCGCACACGCTTTAAACAATTAACCAAGGCGGAGATGGCTGATCGACGGAGATGGCTGATCGACGAAGATGGCTGATCGACGTCACAAGTCAACCTATCACACCATTGCCTCTCCCTACCCTTTCACACAAACACACTTCACTCCAACTTCTGCTACACAAATACCACTTCCTCTTTACTAAACCTTCTTCTCTCCCTCAAAAAAAAATTTCTGATCACTTCATTCCCTTAGTCCCAAATTTTTCTCCGGTCAATGTCCGACCCTACCGCTACCCACAATCCCAGAAAATTGAGATTAAAGCTCTAGTCTCTAAGATATTATCCAATGGGTGGATACAACCAAGTGTTAATCCCTTCTCTTCTTCGGTCTTACTACCGAAGAAGAAAGAAGGCCTTTGGCATATGTGTGTTGATTATCAGGCCCTCAATGCCATCACAATCAAGGATCGCTTCCTGCTGCCTACAGTGGATGAACTTCTTGATGAATTAGGTCATGCTTGGTGTTTTTCCAAGCTTGATATGACTTTCGAGTTTCATCATATCTGCTTAAACCCCAAGGACACTCATAAAATCACCTTTTGAACTCACGACGGTCATTACAAATATTGTGTCATGCCTTTCGAGTTATGTAACGCTCCTTCCACGTTCCAATCCACCATGAATGACATTTTTTGCCCTTGGTTACGTCGATTTGTGATTGTTTTTTTCAACGATATATTGGTTTATAATGCCTCTTTATCTGATCATGTTGTCCATTTACAACAGGTTTTCTCTGTGTTATCAAAGTGTTAACATTCTGGCAAGTGTACCAGATCGTATCAAGTAATAATAAAACGGTAAGTCTGAGTATCGTTTTCCTAAGAGACTCATAGCACTAAACTGTTGTGCTTTTGCTTAACCAATCAAGACTATAAAAATAATATTTTGGGGTTTTTGAATATAAAGTGTGGAAAAATAAACATGAATGCAATTTGATCAATTGAGGTTAAACAAAAAAGTGGATGGATGATGTTGATAATATGAGATGAATATGTTGTTAGGGTTTAGATTTCACCTAATCACTCTCATATATGTATTATTCTTATTTGTTATTAATGTTCATGCAACTTTCTAATTTACTCTAAACTCGATTCCTTAGCGAAAAGAGCCTATCACCAATTACTAGTTTACTATTCCTAGTCTCCCTAGTAATTACTAATGCATTAATGATAGAAGCTTAAAGCAATTGACCGTCCTATTCCTATTCTTAGGTGTCGCAACCTGCGTCGTGACGAGACAACGATCCAAAATGAAAAACGGTTTTGAAAAAGAGATTTTGGAGTCGTCACCATAGTTTATTCTGGAAAACTACGAAAAAACCATAAAACGATAAGGCAAGGTCCACGAAAACCAGATTCTGGGTTCAGGAGTCGGTTACTTGTAGGGAAGGTATTAACACCCTACAACGCTTGCCCAAAGGCAGTACCTTTAATTAAATGCGCGAATGTGATGTGGTTTTCAAAATGTTTTATTATCCCCAAAAATAAAATTGTAACAAAAACATATATTTTTTTTAATTTTTGGACTCGACAAGGATTAACCTTGTTCCTACGTATTCTCAAAATGAGAAACCAGGGTTACGTAGTTCTAGTAAATCATTTGGAAAATTTGTTTGGAGAATTTGTTTGGAAAATTTGGATTTTTAGTAAGGTGAACCTGACAAGGACTGGCCTTGCTCCTACGTATCTCCACTCTTGGTGGAGAATCAAGGATCATGTAGTTCTGGCGAAAGATTGATTGTTGTTTGAAAGTGTGATTGTTTTTGGAGATTTTTTGTATAAGGAAGGGAAAAGGTTTTTTAGCACAAGGACGCCGCGAATGGGCACACATGTGCTTAACCTTAAAACATATTTTTTTTGGTTATTTTTATAAGAAAGAAGAAAAGGATTTTAGTGCAAGGACGCCGTGAACGGACACACGTGTGCTTTAACCTTTAAAATATATTTTTATTGTTATTATTTTTTTTAGAAAGAAGAAAAGGTTTTCAGCGCAAGGACGCCGCGAACGGGCACACGAATGCTTTAACCTTTAAAATATATTTTTATTTTTTTTTAAAAGAAGAAGAAAAGGTTTTCAGCACAAGGCCTACGCGAATGGTCGCACGTGTGCTTAAACCTTTATAAACATTTTTTTCAATATAAAATAAGAAAAGGTCTTAGCACGAGGACGATGTGTGCGATCACACATGCGCTTAAACCTATAAAATATTTTTGGATATATTTTTTTATAAAGGAAGAAAAGGTCTTAGCACGACGACGATGCGAGCGATCACACACGTGCTTAAACCTTTAAAACATTTTTTTTATATTATTTTTTTTATAAAAGAAGAAAAGGTCCTAGCACGAGGACGATGCGGGCGATCACACACGTGCCTAAACCTTTAAAACATTTTTGTATTGTTTTTTATATTTATTTATTTAGAAAATAGATAAATATTTAAAAAATGGAAAAATAAAAATAAAAATAGAGATAAAATAAAAGATAAAATAAAAATAAAGATGAAAATAAAGTAAAGAGTGAAATAATAAAAACAAACAAACTAATAAGTAAGTAAAAGAGGTGTAGCGATGTCTAAATAAAAAAAAAGGGTGTTCAAACCAAACATAGTGGACCTAAGCCCAAGTGGAAAGGGGTGCGAAGATGAAAAACAAGGGTGTGAAAAAACGTTTTTTATCATATTTTTTTAAATGAAAGCTGGATCAGAAACATGGGCCCATGGCCTTTTCGTTCCTCAGCTCAGGAAACCTTAGGGGTCTCTCATTCTTCACAGTACACCATTTCACACAACTGAGACCTAGGGTATACCCTTCTCTGAGCAAGAAAACCCAGAGGCGTAAACCTCCGCCGTTTACGCACACGTGCCACTGCCGGCAAGGCCGGCCACCGTAAGCCACGAGATGGGCGTCCCCATCGTCACCAACCACCGCTAGGGTCGTCACCGACCGTGGCACCAGGTTTTCTCCCCTCCCATCCTCTTCGCGTGAGAGAGGAAACCCTCTTGCTCCGAGACTTGTCCACGCCGCTGCCACCAGCGAAGATCGACTGCCACCACCGTCTCCATCCGACAGCCACCACGTCGCCAACCGCCACCTCACCGCCGGCCACCGTACCGCAACATTCATCCTCCCAATGTCACGTCGCCGCGACCACCATCCTCACGCGTTCTTCCTCACACTAGTTGAAGCATCAAACCATCAATGGCGGTAGTACCACGGCGGCACCCAATCGTGAATTGCAACTATACCACAAACTCCATGCTCGAACACCGTCTTCCTTTTTCTTCTTCTTCGAGTTCGTGGCCGCCTTCACCGGTTCTCCCAACACCGAACTCTGCGATCCCAAGCCGGACAGAATCGCACCCTTCCCAATGATTTAGACGCTCAGCCTTCCCTTCTCTCGTAGACTCATCCTAGTTTAAGGGTTCATCGACCTCACTGAAGGTGAAAAGAACCTTATTCCCTCCCCTGGTTTGCTTCTCTGCTTTCCTGCTCCATCTAGTTTGTGTGTGAAACAGGTATCGAATCTGGTTTTCGTGGTTGTTTCAATTGACACAAGGGAAGGGTGGATGGAACGCGTTGTGGTGTTCCTTTGTGGATTTCTGTTTAACTGGGTATGAGTTTTTCTGATGGTGTCATGTGTGCTGGCCTGTGGAAACGGAGACAAAGAAATGTTTCGATGTGTGCTTGGTATTGTGCGTGTGTGTTTGGTATTGGGCGTGTTGATGATACGATGGGAAGGTTTAGATATGGTGGTGAGAGAGGAGGTGGTACCCGCTGGCTTAGCTGTGATGCGTGTGGGGTATAGGCGAGAAGGAGAAGGGTTGCCCAGGCCGAGAAAAGTAAAATGAAAGTTATGGCGAATGGCGCCTTAAGCAACAAATTTATCTTCTTTGCCGATGAGATGCATCAAAGCTTCGGGAAAACTGGTTATGGGTGTAGATTCTATGAAGGTAATCCTACTTATTTAAGAAAATCAAAGAGGAAGCAATGCTTCGCTCTCTGAATAGGGATCTCATGGTGCTTCAGGGACATTGAAAGCTTTGAAAAATCACAAAAACTCATGTTGTTCAGTAGCCTCTAAGAGGAGAAAGAGAAGAAGTTTTCACGATATGTCCCTTAAGGGTCCCCGATTCCTGATTCAAATGAGGAGTCCCCCTTTCCTTCGTAGTATCTGCTCTTTTAGGTTCCAATCCCTTTTTTTGTTTTTTTTTTCTGCCTCTGTGCTTTCTGCAGTAATTTTTGTGACAATTCCGTATGTCCCTCCCAAATCGCCTTTGCCAAGAACCAACCCCGCCTCCATCACACCTAAACGCCTTGTCCTTTTTTTTTTCACAAAAACGGTTTCCCTTTTCATAAATGACAAACAAACTTTCTAACCCTTTTTTTCTTTTTTTTTCTTAACTAAATTAATTATGCTTAATCAATTTTTAACTATGTTTAATTATGATAATCAACACTTAAAAGGAAAACAAAGAAAAGAAAAGAAAAGAAAAGAAAAGAAAAGAAAATAATAATAATAAAAAACAAAATGTTTCAAACCTTTTTTTTCTTAATTTTTTAATTATGCTAAAACAAAGCTAAAAGTAAAAATTAAAAACAAAGTTAAAAATGAAACTTATGAAAGGAAAAGTAAGATAAAAAAAATAAAATAGAATAATAAAAAAGAAGTAAAAAAAAAAGACATAAAATAAGATAGAATAAGAAATGCGTATATAGTAGTCACCTAGACGAAATTGGGTGTTTACAACTGCCTCTCTTTACTTAGATTTTACCAGATAATATGAAAGTTTGATGTTTTTGTATTATCTCAGTAAAACTAAGTAAAGATAGAAACACTAATTTCGTCTGGGTTTCAACATGAAAGAAGAAGAACAAAAATTGATTTAAGTATACGATGACCAACTTCAATTCACGATGCACTGAAGAGAATTCGACCATTGCCTAGCGGGCGCCGACATCTCAGAACAAAAATAAAAGGTGCGAGATAAAACTGGGCTTCGTGGGTTAGGTGAAACTGGGCTTAGGGGGGCCAGTGTGAAACTGGGCTTCGGGGCCAGGTGAAATTGGGCTTAGGGGCCAGTGTGGAAATTGGGCTTATGGGCCAGTGTGGAAACTGGGCTTTAGGGCCAGGTAAAACTGGGCTTAGGGGCCAATGTGGAAACTAGGCTTGGGGGCCAGTGTGAGACCTGGGCTTTGGGGGCCAAGCGAGCTGGGCTTAGGGGCCAGGTGAGACTGGGCTTAGGGGCCAGCGTGAAACTAGGCTTAGGGGCCAGTGTGGAAACTGGGCACTAGGGTCAGGCGAGCTGGGCTTTGGGGGCTAGTGTAGAAACTGGGCATTTGGGCCAGGCAAGCTAGGCTTTGGGGGCCACTGTAGAAACTGAGCTTTGGGGCCAGGTAAAGCTGGGCTTTGGGGGCCAGTGTAGAAACTGAGCTTTTGGGCCAAGCAAGTTGGGCTTTGGGGGCCAGTGTAGAAACTGGGCTTTTGGGCCAAGCAAGCTGGACTTTGGGGACCAGTGTAGAAACTGGGCTTTGGGGCCAAACAACCTGGGCTTTGAGGGCCAGTGTAGAAACTGGCTTTGTGGGCTAGTGTAGAAACTGGGCTATTGGGCCAGGCAAACTGGGCTTTGTGGGCCAGTGTAGAAACTGGGCTTTTGTGCCAGGCAAGCTGGGCTTTGGGGGCCAGTGTAGAAACTGGGCTTTTGGGCTAGACAAGCTGGGCTTTGGGGGCTAGTGTAGAAATTGATCTTTGGGGCCAGGTAAAGTTGGCTTTTGTTGGCCAGTGTAGAAACTCGACTTTGGGGGCCAGGTAAAACTAGGCTTTGTGGGCCAGTGTAGAAACCGGGCTTTGGGGGCCAGGTAAAGCTGGTCTTTGTGGGCCAGTGTAGAAACTGAGCTTTTGGGCCAGGCAAGCTGGGTTTTGGGGGCCAGTGTAGAAACTGGGTTTTGGGGCCAGACAAGCTCGACTTTGGGGGCCAGTGTAGAAACTGGGCTTCGTGGGCCAGTGTAGAAATTGGGCTTTGTGGGCTAGTGTAGAAATTGGGCTTTTGGGCCAGGCAAGCTGGGCTTTGGGGGCCAGTGTAGAAACTGGGCTTTGGGGCTAGACAAGCTCGGCTTTTGGGGCCAGTGTAGAAACTGAGCTTTGAGGCCAAGTAAAGTTGGGCTTTGTGGACCAGTGTAGAAACTGGGCTTTTGGGCCAGGCAAGCTGGACTTTGGGGGCCAGTGTAGAAATTGGGATTTGGGGCCAAACAAGTTGGGCTTTGGGGCCAGTGTAGAAACTGAGCTTTGGTGGCAAGGTAAAGCTGGGCTTTGTGGGCTAGTGTAGAAACTGGACTTTGGGGGCCAGGTAAAGCGGGTCTTTGTGGGCAAGTGTAGAAACTGGGCTTTTGGTTCAGGCAAGCTGCGCTTTGTGGGCCAGTGTAGAAACTGAGCTTTTGGACTAGGCAAGCTGGGTTTTGGGGGCTAGTGTAGACCCTGGGCTTTGTCGGCCAGTGTAGAAACTGGGCTTTTGGGCCAGGCAAGGTGGGCTTTGGGGGCCAGTGTAGAAACTGGGCTTTGGGGCCAGGCAAGCTGGGCTTTGGGGGCCAGTGTAGAAACTGAGCTTTGAGGCCAGGTAAAGCTGGGCTTTGTGGACCAGTGTAGAAACTGGGCTTTTGGGCCAGGCAAGCTGGGCTTTGTGGGCCAGTGTAGAAACTGGGCTTTTGGGCCAGGCAAGCTGGACTTTGGAGGCCAGTGTAGAAACTGGGCTTTGGGTCCAAACAAGCTGGGCTTTGGGGGCCAATGTAGAAAATGAGCTTTGGGGTCAAGTAAAGTTGGGCTCTGTGGGCCAGTGTAGAAACTGGGCTTTGGGGGACAGGTAAAGTTGGGCTTTGTGGGCCAGTGTAGAAACTGGGCTTTGGGGGCCAGGTAAAGCTGGTCTTTTGGGGCCGGTGTAGAAACTGGGCTTTTGGGCCAAGCAAGCTGCGCTTTGTGGGCCAGTGTAGAAACTGAGCTTTTGGGCCAGGCAAGCTGGGTTTTGGGGGCTAGTGTAGACACTTGGCTTTGTGGGCCAGTGTAGAAACTAGGCTTTTGGGCCAGGCAAGGTGGGCTTTGGGGGCCAGTGTAGAAACTGGGCTTTGGGGCCAGACAAGCTGGGCTTTGGGGGCCAGTGTAGAAACTGAGCTTTGAGGCCAGGTAAAGCTAGGCTTTGTGGACCAGTGTAGAAACTGGGCTTTTGGGCCAGGCAAGTTGGGCTTTGTGGGCCAGTGTAGAAACTGGGCTTTTGGGCCAGACAAGCTGGACTTTGGGGGCCAATGTAGAAACTGGGCTTTGGGTCCAAACAAGTTGGGCTTTGGGGGCCAATGTAGAAACTGAGCTTTAGGGTCAAGTAAAGTTGGGCTTTGGGGGCCAGGTAAAGTTGGGCTTTGTGGGCCAGTGTAGAAATTCGGCTTTGGGGGCCAGGTAAAGCTGGGCTTTGTGGGCCAGTGTAGAAACTGGGCTTTTGGGCCAGGCAAGCTGGGCTTTGTGGGCCAGTGTAGAAACTGAGCTTTTGTTCCACGCAAGCTGGGTTTTGGGGGCTAGTGTAGAAACTGGGCTTTGGGGCCAGACAAGCTGGGCTTTGGGGGCCAGTGTAGAAACTGGGCTCTATGGGCCAGTGTAGAAACTGAGCTTTGGGGCTAGACAAGCTGGGCTTTGGGGGCCAGTGTAGAAACTGGGCTTTGTGGGCCAATGTAGAAACTAGGCTTTTGGGCCAGGCAAGCTGGGTTTTGGGGGTGAGTGTAGAAATTGGTCTTTGGAGCCAGACAAGCTGGGCTTTGGGGGCCAATGTAGAGACTGGTGTTTGTGGGCCAGTTTAGTAATTGGGCTTTGTGGGCCAGTGTAGCAACTGGGCTTTTGGGCCAGGCAAGTTGGGCTTTGTGGGCTAGTGTAGAAACTAAGCTTTTTTTCCAGGCAAGTGGGGCTTTGGGGGCCAGTGTAGAAACTGGGCTTTGGGGCCAAACAAGCTGGGCTTTGGGGGCAATTGTAGAAACTGAGCTTTGGGGCGAGGTAAAGCTGGGCTTTGTAGGCCAGTGTAGAAACTGGGCTTTTGGGCCAGGCAAGCTGGGCTTTGTGGGCCAGTGTAGAAACTTGGCTTTTGGGCCAGGCAAACTGGACTTTGGGGGCCAGTGTAGAAACTGTGCTTTTGGGCCAGACAAGCTGGGCTTTGAGGGCCAGTGTAGAAATTGAGCTTTGGGGCCAGGTAAAGTTGGGCTTTGTGGGCCAGTGTAGAAACTGGGCTTTGGGGGCCAGGTAAAGTTGGGCTTTGTGGGCTAGTGTAGAAACTGGGCTTTGGGGCCCAGGCAAGCTGGGTTTTGGGGGCTAGTGTAGAAAGTGGGCTTTGGGGCAAAATTAAGCTTTATGAAAATTTAAGCAATCATTATTCAATCTGTGTGGGCTTTATTAGGCTTGTAACGTGGCTAGGGGCTAAAAGGTATTAGAAGAAAGGGTATAAAGGCCCAAACGAATGTTTGTCGGCTATATTTTTTGAAACAAGGGTTATCATCTAAGCATGGCATCAACTATTTGACTTTTTGAGCACTTTTCTTTTTTTCGTACTTTGATTTTCATTTTTTCTACATCACTTTGTGATTTTTTTTTTTGTTTTTGTCCTGTTTTTTTTCTTGATGAATTCTCTTTGTTTGATCAATGAGTACTCATTATTTGCACACTGAGTTGACTCTTACCGGCGATAACCCTTGCTTGGGAAAATTTTTGAAAAAAGAATTTAATTTGGGCTCAAATGGGGTGACAATGGTTATGTTTTTTTATTTTGGATAAAGACAAAGAGGTCACACATCACTTTGAACTTTGATTGCTTTATTTTCAAAGGATTAAGTTTGCGACTAGATGACCTCAATATGAGTCATTTTTATTTGTTTTTCTTTTTTTCATTATTTATTTTTGACTTAATACCTCCATTGGTCCTCTTATTTGTCTGCTAATCTCATTTTGGTCCTCAAGTTTTAAATTGTCTCAATTGGGTCATAATTTTTGTAAAAATGCACACATTTTACCCTAACCGTTAAGTTGTCTCAAACGGTGTTAATTGATGTTGGGATGAATTTTTTATTTTAGGCTTAATTCCATTTTTGGTTCTTATTTTTGTGTGAAAATCTCAGTTCGGTCCTCAAGTTTTGAACTGTCTCAATTGGGTCATAATTTTTGAACTGTCGACAACGACGACATTTTTTAGTTTGAGAGGGAGAAAAGGTGTGAGTCGGGGGGTTTAAGGGTAGAGGAATGAGTGAACTGTGATCAGTGATTGGAAGGAAAAAGAAAGACTATAGCCACGTGGATTTAATGATTTTAAAACATAAAAAAAAAATTACAGCTCAGTTCAAAGTTAACGTCGTCTCAATACACTTAACGGTTGGGGTAAAATGTTGTAAAATGTTTGCATTTCATAAGGACTAAAAAATGCCGTCGTTGTCGACAGTTCAAAAATTATGACCCAATTGAGACAGTTCAAAACTTGAGGACCGAACTGAGATTTTCACACAAAAATAAGGACCAAAAGAGGAATTAAGCCTAAAATAAAAAATTCATTCCAGCATCAATTAACGCCGTTTGAGACAACTTAACGGTTAGGGTAAAATGTGTGCATTTTTACAAAATTATGACCTAATTGAGACAATTTAAAACTTGAGGACCAAAATGAGATTAGCAGACAAATAAGAGGACCAATGGAGGTATTAAGCCTTTATTTTTTTGTCTTAATGGATTTGGGGATCACCCTACTAGCGCAAGCGAGAAAACTTTTGATCAAGCCAATATGCTCCAGTGTACAGGTTTACTTTGTTACCGAGGGCAGTGACAGTGTTTGTTGGGGAAAATCCTTTATTTTGGAAAAGTGAAGGGTGAAGATTTTCAAGCAACATACACACAAACGTCTTAGGAGAAAGCGTCAAATTGTTACTTTTGATTTAACATTTGACCTTAGAAAAATTTGACATCCCAATTTCCCTTTTGATTATCCATCATTTTTCTTTTGCTTTTTTTTTTTTTTGCTATTTTTTGCTATTTTCGAAAAACAAGAGTTTGAAAATTTGCAAGAAAGACAAGCGACTCAAGATTGCCTTAAATTTATTTGTTTTTTTTATTTGCGGCTTTCGTTTTCTCCACGACACCCTATTAGGATATGATTTCTAGTAAACTTTGGAGATTCCTCGCAATGAAAGTTCTTATTAAAAGTCGTAGATGAAAGCACAATATATATGAGCATAGCCCTTACAGCAAGACAATTCAAAACATGAGCAAATCAACATCAGTTTCACTTTTTACAATAACTCATGCTTTCCTATATAGTCCTAGGGTCCTCTTCATTCGTCCCTGGCCTTTGTAGAGGCGAACTCACGCCTTGCCTCGGTGCTGGATTGACTTTCTTCAAACTTTAAGCATCCTGAATCGATCAACGATTGCACTTTATGCTTTAGAGCCTTGCATGCCTCTGTTGAATGCCCACGCGCTTCTTCATGATAATCACACCTGACATTTATGTCATAGTTCTTTGGGTAAGGAGGTCGTACATGTGATAAGCTGTCGTTGGAGCTATCAAATTAATACTACTTATCAAGGCAACTTCAGTATTGCCAAGTAGTATTCAAGAAAATAGATAGGGCTAAAGTAACCCTGAGTCGTCTCCCAACGAACACGGAATTGCTTTCGAATATCTGACTCTTATGAATGTTAAGCAATGCTTATGAATAAAAGTGAGAATGTTTAAAGAATGTTGTAGAACAAA
This sequence comes from Vigna reflexopilosa, assembly GCA_027742785.1. NCBI lineage: Eukaryota > Viridiplantae > Streptophyta > Magnoliopsida > Fabales > Fabaceae > Vigna > Vigna reflexopilosa. Next base: position 20,713,877 of record CM050930.1, on the reverse strand, counting down.
GAAGAAACTTAAAAACAATTATGAAGAAACAGGCTAATTCCACTACTTTTCCAAAATAGATTTATCATCGGTTATTCACAGATCATTGTTCAATTGATTATTGTTTAAGTTTCAAATTAATTAAAGTACATTCTTAATTAATTTGAGGGCAATTATGCAGTTAATCAAAGTACATTCTCAATCAAATGCAAGACCTTTCTAGATTATTCACAATAAATTCAACCAAAGTACATTCTCAATCAATTTTATTGTGTTTAATCATGTCTATTCTTAAATCTCTTAACCAAATTAAAAGCTAATCAATCAAAGTAAATTCTCAATTGATTATAGTTGAAATTATTACTACCAACCAAAGTACATTCTCAATTGATAGTAAAAACCATTTAATCATATGAAAGTTCCTAAATTCAATCAAAGTAGATTCTCAATTAAACCTAGAAACCCTAAAACTCATATAATTAATATGCATGTAGATTCAAACACATTATGATGCAAAAATCTTTGCTTTTAATATGGTAGAGAGATGAAAGACATAGAGAGAGAACAACTTAAATCAATAATCAAAATAAACAATTGCATTAATTCACTTAACCTCAGAATCCATAATGAAATTACAGCAGAATAGCCCTAAATGCTTAGCTCTCCATGAATGGAGTTGAATACATGATGAAATAAGAGAGAGAGAGGAGTGGTGAATGAATGAATGAAGATCCTTTGTGTCTCTTTATATAGGGCTTGATTGGGCTTGGACTTTGAATGTTCTGTTGATAAAATCTTTTATCTTATATCTAATATCTTTCAAATATTCAACAGATTTAATCAGTTTTTGAGAATATTTGATAATATCTTTCCTAGATCAAAAAGATTTGGCAAATATTATCTTTTGATATTTATTGATATAGTTAAATAAGATAATTATTTAACAATATCAAGTAAAATATCTTAAGATATATTTTCTCCAAAATATCTTTTAAAATATCTAACAGATTTAAACTTGTCCAAAATTACATTTCAACCCTTTTTATTTTATTTACACATAAGTCCAAAATTTTCCTCTAATTGCACTTTAGCCATCTCTTTCTTTTCAAAATTGCATAAGAGTCCTGAGTTGACCAGATTGGACCATCTTTGACCATTCAATTTCATGCTTTAAATGAATAAAATTTTAACTTCAGCTGCACAAATAAATATTAGAACATCCAAAATAATTTATGCAACTAAGAATCACATTTTAAGCATCTTTAATTCCCAAACCCAATAAATCCAATTGTCACAAATTCACTTTAAATTAATCATTTAAGCACAAAAATCTCATTAAAAATTTGAATTCTAAAACATAAATCTGGGCATAAATATGCACTCATCAACAGGCCTGGTGGGACAAACCTCTATGAGGTTATTGCAGAGAAGATCTGGCAGTAGCTCCGTATAGGTCATAGGGATAGGGGTGAAATTGACGACCTTCTCATTCCGGTTGTAATTTCTCTGCTTAATGACTCGATTGGACCCATAGGAATGCGCCATCTGGGAATAGGCAGTAAAATGTGAATTAGCCTTTTACTTTCTCTTTTCCTCCTGTCCAGGACCATACTCATTCAGACTCGCCACAAGATTTGGATTTAGTGCAATTTTTCCATTTCTTATACCTCGCTCAACCCTCTCTCCAATTATTACTATATTAGTAAAACTCGAGGAGACACTGCTTATCATGTGTTCATAAAATGGTGGTTGCAGAGTATTTAGAAATATGGTAGTTATCTCCTTGTCACTCAGAGGAGGTTCTACTTGAGCAGCAATTTCTCTCCACCTTTGGGCATATTCTCTAAATGATTCAGACTCTTTCTTCACCATGTTTTGTAGTTGTACTCTGTCGGGTGTTAGATCTTCATTATATTCATACTGCCTTAGGAACGCATCAACCAGATCTTTCCATGTGTAGATGTGTGTTCCTTCCAAGCGCATGTACCAATTTAGAGCCACGCTAGTTAAACTTTCATGGAATAAGTGAATCAAAAGTTTTTCATCATGAACATAGGCTGCCATTTTTCTGCAGTACATGGTAATGTGGGTCCTTGGGCAAGTGTTTCCTCAATATTTCTCGAACTCTGGCAACCTGAACTTTGGAGGTATCACCACATCTGGAACTAAACATAGTTTTCTAGCATCTCCAAATTCATAATTTCCTTTGCCCTCTATAGCTCTCAACCTCTTTTCCAGCATTTCTAGTTCATTCTTGTCGTCCTTAAGTTCCACTGGTGTAACGACATGAGGTGAAGACTTCATCTCGGGTTGTTTTGTCATTATCACGCCCGCCATGTCTGACTGGATTGTCTTCCCATGAATTATGGTAGCGGCTGCCCCAAGCTTGTCTTCTACCTCAACTGCGTCATCTTTGACCTTTTGAGTCCGCTCCTGAGGGTGGAGTGTAATTCGGAGGAAGATCATAAGGAGGGAAAGTTCGTGCCTCTGATACTTTGTGTTGCAGTTGTGGTGTGCACGACTCTCCAGGGCCTTGTAAGGCATTCAGGACCTCCAGGATTTGGCTCATTTGTCCCTTCAACTGTTGGATATCGGCTCTCATCCCCTCTTGAACTTCTTCTTGGTTCTCCATGATTTTTCCACTGGTTCGTGCCTTTTAGGGTGTCTTGGAAACTTAGCCGTATTGTTATTTTTAAACTGAATTTCATTAGATGAAATAAATTAAGAAGAAGAAAATAAAAACGAAAGGGAGAAACGAAAAGACAAAGTAACGCAACTACTATAGTCAGGAATTATAAAGATGTGAAAACATTGCCAAACGTATAATCTGAAAATTAACATGAAACAAAGTCAATAGGACAGTTCATGAGACGTCCACAACATTTAAGTTCACTACATAGGAGGTATACAAAATCACGACCAACTATCACGAGCTTTAGCCATCATATTCTTCATTTCTCTCATCAGTTTCTTGTAGTAATTAAGGAAAGTTTCAACTTTCTCAGGTGGGATAAAGATCGGCATTGCAGCCTCAGCATCAGCTAATAACCTAGGGACATCCTTAATGGCTTCATTAGCAAGGGAAACTAGTTGTGAGAAACTTCTCCTCCAATTCTCTGTAACCCGCCCTTGTTCAATGATACACTCCTTCATCTGATTCATCAATTCTTGATTTTTCTTGTCTGATTCAGCCTGATGCCAACGTTCCTTCTTCAGGTCCTCCAGTGCTTTTTCCTTGTCCCTCTTGAATTCATCACACATCTACTTTATAACACGCTCTGATATCTCAATTATACCATATTCCCGATCTTTCAAGGTTAGCTCAATGTTGGTCGCTGCTAGCTTTTTTGTTTGTCTTATTAACAACTCTTCATATGCTTCATAGTTTTCCACGCTGTCTTGCTTAAGATTCGCATAATCATGTTGCAGATTTTGAAGGTCACTGGTCAACTTGATATTTTCTAATTTCATTCGCTCTAATTCGGCCTTCAACAGTTGCACCTCCTCACATTCAGCCTTATGAAGTTGCTCATCACTCTCCAGGTTAGGAGAAATTAACTTGAAAGGCAACTTCACTATCCTAACCCTCTTTGCAATCCAATGACTGTAAAGGACTCCTTCGTCGATAGTCCATGGTCTTAGGTCCATTTCCGCACAAACAATGTTACCCCAAGCATCCTCAATTGATGAAGCATTTCAACAAAGTTCCCTTCCTCACAATAAATCTGCAATATGGCAAGAGATGCAGGTGTAGGTGATCCTCTCATAGGACGCCCGAATTGCCTTTGTGCTAACACAAGATTGTAATTAATACAACACCTGATACCCATGAGGGGCACATTAGGGTACCTCCCGCAATGATATATGATTTGCGATCTTTGCTACCAAGGGACACACCATTTAATCTGCCCCTCATCTAAACCTGCACAGAGCTGTGACCATTCATTTGCCCCTTTCATATTTGGTTTAGACTGTAGTAGCTCATCCACGGGACATGTGGCATTCAAGGCGCCCTCATTCACGCGAGAGATGAACCACACATACAACGCTGGTAAACAGCATGACATTTTGTCCTCCTTTAGCTCATAACATTGATTAAGAGTCCCATAAACTTCAGCTAGGACAATAGTGACTGGATTCTCAGAGCGTTCTTTGTATCCCACAAATGCGTTCATGGCGGCATGGTCGACGAAATTCTCGATGTTAGGAAAAAGCATGACACCATAGAGGATAAGAGCCAATACATCCATAAATGTTTCCCACTTTTCCTCTTCAGCCAAATGATGCAAGTATCCCTCTAGGTACCCCTGAGTAAGGCCCCTCTCTTTACCCTTGATTGTGAACTCACTTTCCAACTGCGTAGGGTGTATTTTCATGATTCTTGCTAGCTGCAACACGGGGATATACAGCCCAAGGTAATTGTATGGAGTTCTTCCCTCAAGAGGTATACCTAAGATCTGCTCGAATTCTTCCACTGTTGGCACCAATTGGAAATCCCGAAAAGTGAAACATCCCAGTGGTGGATCATAGTACTGTGCTAAAGTTGTGATTACTGATGTTTGAACTTCCACCTCTAACAGGCTCAACAAATTCCCATACTCCTTCCTGAATGCATTCTTTTAGGTCGTCTTCATTTTGTTCACCAGTTCTCTCAGACTACCCATATTACCTTCCTTTGCTTCAACGACTATCGTATCCTTTAAAATGTCTGAACTTGAACCTCCCTTGACTTCAAATCTCATGTTAATTTCTATTTTACCTCGAAGGCTTAATCACAAATTTATAATTTCCAACCTAGAACCAATGACAAGACCATAAAAATGCATAAGAAAAAGAAAGAAAGGAAAAAAAAAGATATGGTGGTATGTACAAGGTGCATGATTTTATTAAGCAAACATGATGGTTATAGGACCGCATACATCTCCCTTGGTGCCCTAACGAAGGTTCAACGCTTATGCAATCTCACAAGGATGGCTCCCTGAACCTAGTGGTCAATGGTCACTAGAGCTATGGCCTCCTTCATAACATCTCCACAACAGTCGAGTAATCAACTAGATGCGGAGACACAAGTGAAGAGAACAGACTCTAGTTGGGGTTCTCACGATAGCCAAACAGGAAGTATGTCCCAAATGGCACCGCTACACAACCCCTCTATTTCAAAGTTACACTCAGACCCGGGTATAGGGCCTCACTCATGATATGCATAAAGTGTGTGTGTGGAGGGAGAATGCAATGCATACCCAAACCCTCACCTGCAAAACAACCACAAGATTCCCAAGCAGATATAAACATGTTTTGTACCCTAAGGTTCAATATCCAACAATTATTTCAAATATCAAACATAGATAAGAATAAACAAATTCGAAAAAGAAAAAGGGAAGAAAAACATAAAGCAAAACCACATCAAATTTGCGTATTTAATTAAATGGCTTGACTCTCGAAGTCCCCAGCGGAGTCGCCATCTGTCGCAACCTGCGTCGCGACGGGACGACGATAAAAAATGAAAAACGGTTTTGAAAAAGAGATTTTGGAGTCGCCACCATAGTTTATTCTAGAAAATTACGAAAAAACCATAAAAAGATAAGGCAAGGTCCACGAAAACCAGATTCTAGGTTCGGGAGTCGGTTACGTGTAGGGAAGGTATTAGCACCCTACAACGCCTGCCCAAAGGCAGTACCTTTAATTAAATGCGCGAATGTGATGTGGTTTTCAAAATGTTTTATTATCCCTAAAAATAAAATTGTAACAAAAACATATATTTTTTTTAATTTTTGGGCCCGACAAGGATTAACCTTGCTCTTATGTATTCTCAAAATGAGAAATCAGGGTTACGTAGTTCTAGTAAATCATTTGGAAAATTTGTTTGGAGAATTTGGATTTTTAGGAAGGTGAACTTGACAAGGACTGGTCTTGCTCCTACGTATCTCCATTCTTGGTGGAGAATCAAGGATCACGTAGTTCTGGCGAAAGATTGATTGTTGTTTGAAAGTGTGATTGTTTTTGGAGATTTTTTGTATAAGGAGGGGCAAAAGTTTTTTAGCACAAGGACGCGCGAACGGTCACACGTGTGCCTAACCTTAAAACATTTCTTTTTTTGGTTATTTTTATAAGAAAGAAGAAAAGGTTTTCAGCGCAAGGACGCCGCGAACAGGCACACGTGTGCTTTAACCTTTAAAATATATTTTTATTGTTATTATTTTTTTTAGAAAGAAGAAAAGGTTTTCAGCGCAACGACGCCACGAACGGGCACACGTGTGCTTTAACCTTTAAAATATATTTTTATTTATTTTTCTTAAAAGAAGAAGAAAAGGTTTTCAGCACAAGGCCTACGCGAATGGTCGCACGTGTGCTTAAACCTTTACAAACATTTTTTTTTGTTTTCAATATAAAAGAAGAAAAGGTCTTAGCACGAGGACGATGTGTGCGATCACACACGCGCTTAAACCTTTAAAATATTTTTGGATATATTTTTTTTATAAAGGAAGAAAAGGCCTTAGCACGATGATGATGCGAGCGATCACACATGTCCTTAAACCTTTAAAACATTTTTTTTGATATTATTTTTTTTTATAAAAGAAGAAAAGGTCCTAGCACGAGGACGATGCGAACGATCACACACATGCCTAAACCTTTAAAACATTTTTGTATTGTTTGTTATATTTATTTATTTAGAAAATAGATAAATATTTAAAAAAGGGAAAAATAAAAATAAAAATAAAAATAAAAATAAAAATAGAGATAAAATAAAAGATAAAATAAAAATAAAGATGAAAATAAAGTAAAGAGTGAAATAATAAAAACAAACAAACTAATAAGTAAGTAAAAGAGGTGTATAGAAGTCTAAATAAAAAAAAGGGTGTTCAAACCAAACATAGTGGACCTAAGCCCAAGTGGAAAGGGGTGCGAAAATGAAAAACAAGGGTGTGAAAAAAAGGTTTTTTATCATATTTTTTTAAATGAAAGCTGGATCAGAAACATTGGCCCATGGCCTTTTCGTTCCTCAACTCAGGAAACCTTAGGGGTCTCTCATTCTTCACCGTACACACTTTCACACAACTGAGACCCATGGTATACCCTTCTCTGAGCAAGAAAACCCAGAGGTGTAAACCTCCATCGTTTACGCACACGCGCCACCGTCGGCAAAGCCGGCCACCGTAAGCTGCGAGATGGGCGTCGCCATCGTCACCGACCACCGCTAGGGTCGTCGCCGGCCGTGGCGCCAGGTTCTCTCCCCTCCCATCCTCTTCGCGTAAGAGAGGAAACCCTCTTGCTCCGAGACTTGTCCACACCGCTGCCACCAACGAAGATCGACCGCCACCACCGTCTCCATCCGACAGCCACCACGTCGCCAACCGCCACCTCACCGCCGGCCACCGTACTGCGACATTCATCCTCCCAACGTCAAGCCGCCGCGACCACCATCCTCACGCGTTCTTCCTCGCACTAGCTAAAGCATCAAACCATCAACGACGGTACTACCACGACGACTCCCAATCATGAATTCCATCTAGACCACAAACTCCATGCTCGAACACCGTCTTCCTTCTTCTTCTTCTTCGAGTTCGTAGTCGGCTTCACCGGTTCTCCCAATGCCGAACTCTACGATCCCAAGCCGGACAGAATCGCACCCTTCCCACTGATTTAGACGCTCAGCCTTCCCTCCTCTCGTAGACTCAACCTAGTTTAAGTGTTCATTGCCTTCACTGCAGGTGAAAAGAACCTTATTCCCTCCCCTGGTTTGCTTCTCTGCTTTCCTGCTCCATCTAGTTTGTATGTGAAACAGGTATCAAATCTGGTTTTCGTGGTTGTTTCAATTGACACAAGGGAAGGGTGGATGGAAAGCGTTGTGGTGTTCCTTTGTGGATTTCTGTTTAACTGGGTATGAGTTTTTCTGATGGTTTCATGTGTGCTGGCCTGTGGAAACGGAGACAAAGAAATGTTTCAATGTGTGCTTGGTATTGTGTGTGTGTGTTTGGTATTGGGCGTGTTGATGATACGATGGGAAGGTTTAGATATGGTGGTGAGAGAAGAGGTGGTACCCGCTGGCTTAGCTGTGATGCGTGTGGGGTATAGGCGAGAAGGAGAAGGGTTGCCCAGGCCGACAAAAGTAAAATGAAAGCTATGGCAAATGGCGCCTTAAGCAACAAATTTATCTTCTTTGCCGATGAGATGCATCAAAGCTTCGGGGAAACTGGTTATGGGTGTAGATTCTATGAAGGTAATCCTACTTATTTAAGAAAATCAAAGAGGAAGCAATGCTTCGCTCTCTGAATAGGGATCTCATGGTGTTTCAGGGACATTGAAAGCTTTGAAAAATCACAAAAACTCATGTTGTTCAGTGGCCTCTAAGAGGAGAAAGAGAAGAAGTTTTCACGTGACCTTGTTGTGCAAGGCATACTCATGGAAAGGAGATGGAGATGCAGTGAAAAGAACAACCATACAAATGCGAGTGTATCGAGTCCACGAATATTAACATACAGTCATCATAACAAGCCATCTTCAAGGTCTAAAAGATTAGTTAACCAGGATAGAAGACTTACCTTGGTGTTGGAGTCTTTGCCTGAATTTTCTTCCGGTGACAATCTCCTCCTCCTCCCTCGGTGCAGGTCCAATGAATGTGCTCTCTAATGAAGATGTCCCTTAAGGGTCCCTGATTCCTGATTCAAATGAGAAGCCCCCCTTTCCTTCGTAGTATCTGCTCTTTTAGGTTCCAATCTCTTTTTTTGTTTTTTTTTGCCTCTGTACTTTCTGCAGTAATTTTTGTGACAATTCCATGTCCCTCCCAAATCGCCTTTGCCAAGAACCAACCCCGCCTCCATCACACCCAAATGCCTTGTCCTTTTTTTTCTAGAAAAATTGTTTCCCTTTTCACAAACGACAAACAAACTTTCTGACCCTTTTTTTTTCTTAACTAAATTAATTATGCTTAATCAATTTTTAACTATGTTTAATTATGATAATCAACACTTAAAAGGAAAACAAAGAAAATAAAATAAAATAAAATAATAATAATAAAAAACAAAATGTTTCAAACATTTTTTTTTCTTAATTTTTTAATTATGCTAAAACAAAGCTAAAAATAAAAATTAAAAACAAAGTTAAAAATGAAACTTATGAAAGGAAAAGTAAGATAAAAAAAATAAAATAGAATAATAAAAAAGAAGTAAAATAAAAAGACATAAAATAAGATAGAATAAGAAATGCGTATATTGTAGTCACCCGGACAAAATTGGGTGTTGACACTAGGTAATATTTCATAATCAAGAGAATTCTTCTCAATTCTAGATTTCCCCGTACGTTTCCATATCGATAAAATCAATGATCATGACACTGAATGAGTTAAACAATGCAAGCTCTCACCTTAGATAAGGAAACCCAAAACTATTGATAACACAAGTAAATGAATAAAATAAGAACTTCGATATAAGAGAGTTTAGAGGTTACATCTTTCCCAATAACAAATGAGATTAGTTATCCATTGTCATGAAGAAGCTAGGTGTACAATGGAATGAAAGAGATAGAAACCCTAGAAAGAGAAGAGGAGAGTTGTCAATTCCCCAAATCTGCCCCCAAAGGGGTGAAAAATATGTTTTTGTGCCTAAACCATCAAAAGATACATTCTCTAAGATGTTCTGGTCTTTAAATAGGGTAGAAAAATAACAGAAAATAGGTCCAGGCCTAAAACAGATCATAAAAATAACAGAAAACTGGCCCAGGTCGAATAGTCCACCGCTCAGCGGTGGTTTCACCACTCAGCGGTATGCGCGGCACTCAGTATCACCCCCCCCCCAGCGGTGCCCAGGCAACAAAACAGTGAAACCATGGTCCCAAAGCTGGTTCTCAGCGCCCAGTTCACCGCTCAGCGCTCCTTACGGCACAAAACTACACTCTGGTCAATTTTTCAGCATTTTGGTCAACTGGTTGACTTTTATGGTTGACTGTTGACTTTTCTGACTGACTGGTTGACTTTTCCTCATTCTAGTTGACTTTTTTGCACTGCAACTATTTGATAATTCAACCCTTCTTTCAAATCATTCCAAAAACCTACAAAATCAAGGGAATTTAGTGATAAAATCATAAAGTATAACATCAACTCTTTTATTCACAAAACTAAAGCAAAATCATGAGTTCAAGCTAGTTTCTAAGTCAAAAAGGGTGCATTAAATATCAAAATTAAGTATCAAAATAACGGTTTTTGAATCGTTATCACAAAGCACAAGTTTTTCTTGAAACCTCCGAAGTGAAAGTTTGGACGACCTAAGATCACTTATTTGGGTTATATTGTCTCTGATGATAGAGTATCACCTGATCCATTAAAGATTTCAGATGTGCTTGATTGGCCAATTCCTACATCTGTTAAAGGGCTTCGTGAGTTTCTTGGGCTAACCGGGTTTTATTGAAAATTTGTGAAAGGTTATGCTTCCATTGCACACTTTCTCACCAAGTTGCTTAAGAAGGATAATTTTCATTGGTCACATGCAGCACAAGATGCCTTTGATGCATTGAAGAAGGCAATGACAATAGCTCTGGTTCTAACATTGCAAAATTTTTCTAAACCGTTTCTTGTGCAAACCGATGCTTTTGGCATGGCCATGGGTGTGGTCCTTTTACAGGGAGGCCACCCCATCCCTTACATCAGTAAGGTATTATGTCCTCGAATAGCTCATGCTTCTGCATATCTAAGGGAGCTTCATGTTATTACCAGCATTGTCAAGCGTTGGCGGTAATACCTTCTTGGCCATACTTTTGTAATTTAAACAAACCAAAAGAGTTTGAAGGTATTAATATCACAAGTGATCCAGGCCCTTGATCAACATCATTATTTGTCCAAGTTGTTGGGACATGATTACCAAATTCAATACAAATCAGGAAACACGAATATTGTGGTCGATGCTTTGTCTCGATCACAATGTCCCACTTCGGCCTCTTGTCTCATATTAATTATTCCTCAGTTTGTCTTCTTGGTCAAATTGAAGAAGGAGCTTCAGAGGGATTCGTCTTACACTGCCATGTTGGATAAATGCGACATCAATCCTTCCTCCCCTACCGAGTACAAGAAAGTTGATGGGTTTTTATTGTACAAGGGAAGAATCTGGCTTCCTTTAAATTTTCATTATAAGGCAGCAATACTCTAAGAGTTTCATGACACCAATACAAGAGGGCATGCTGACTTCGCTAAGACCTTACAATGTCTTAGTGTCAATGTTTATTGGGACTCAATGAAGAAGGATGCTCGTGACTATGTATCACAGTGTACTACCACCAAAAAAAGTACCAAGCTATGAAACCAGTAGGGCTTTTGACTCCTCTTCATGTTCCGTCTAATGTGTGGGAAGATGTGTCTATGGATTTCATTACTTGTCTCCTCCTTCATTTCAATACACTGTGATTTTGGTGGTAGTAGACCGTTTTTCTAAAGGGGTTCATTTGGGTGCTTTACCTGCCCACTTCGCTGCTTATAAGGTTGCCGAATTATTTGTTTCTATTGTTTGCAATTGATGGCATTCTAAAGAGCATGGTGTCTGACAAGGACCCCATCTTTCTTAGCAGGTTTTGGATCAATTTATTCAAACTTAGTGGCACTAAACTCCACATGATTTTTCCTACCATCCTCAGAATGATGGACAAACGGAGGTGATGAACCAAACTATTGAGCAATATTTGAGGGCTTTCATTCTTCACAAGCCTTCTCTTTGGTACAAATTTTTACCATGGGCAAAGTATAAATATAACACGTCAGTTCATTCCTGTTCTGGTCTTTCTCTATATTAGGTTATTTACGGGAAGCCTCCTCCTTCCTTGCCTTCTTATGTTGTTGGGTCATCATCAATTGTCGCAGTTGACGAGACATTGTCATCTCGTGAGGAGGTTTTTCGCCTGTTGTAACCAAAACTACTCAAAGCATAGATTCGCATGAATGAGTATGCAGATAAGCATCGTAGAGACGTGATATATGAAATGAGTTCTTGGGTGTATGTCAAGTTACAGCCCCACAAACAGGCTTCCCTTTCCGGTTCCAAGTATCACAAATTAGCCAAATCCTACTATGGTCCATACAAGGTTTTGATGCGCATTGGCCCTGTAGCTTATAAATTAGAGTTGCCTTCACATGCCAAAATACATTATGTCTTCCACTGCTCCCATCTGAAGCCACATGTCAGTCTTTCCCTAGCTGAGGTTGATCACCTTCCCCCTAACTTCATTGGTAGTCACACCCTCATCACCCCACTAGTTATTCTCGACTTCAAAACTGAGGACGTCAATAGCACACTTGTTAGAGTGGCGCAGCGGAATAGTTAACGTGTTCAACAAACCAAGAGGGGGGTGAATTGGTTTCTTATCGCAAATCGTTCTTTTAATAATTTTCTCGCAAATATAAAAATTCCTTTAAACAATTCAAAGAGTAAGGAAGAAAGAAAATTGCACAGGTAATTTTTATACTGGTTCGGATCATAGAGATCCTACATCCAATTGTTAATCTCAACCGAGAATTAACGTTCCACTAAACCAACAAACTGTTACAATCACAAAGAAAATAAAATAGTTTAAGGTTAGAAAACCTCTCTTATTACCCCCAAGAGATGAAACTAACTTCCACTGTAACCCACAAGTGGTGAACACCTCCTCTGAATCTTCACAAAGGATGAACACCTCCTTCGAATGCTTCATGAAGGATGACAGACTTTCAACTCAGCAACAACAATAGCACTCAATCACACTCCTTATGAAAGTTCTCGCTCGATACCAATGGCAACAACACTCAATCACACTCCTTGTGAAAGTTCTCGCCCTATGCCAACACGTCAAGTTCTCAAAGCCAACGCACAAGGGTTCAATAAACCCTAGAACACTTATCACCGCACACTGCAGATAAGAATTACGAAAATAAACTTTTTGTATCTTTCGTATTTTAGAATGATAGTCCCAATTTAATTTATAGAGATCTCACTCAAGGATACCTCCAAAAATCCGTTGTGAGTTAATTTATGTGTGGTAATCGATTATCCATTTATGGTAATCGATTATGCATTTAATGAATGCACAACGGTTAAAAACTTGCTTAAAAATTCTCATAATTGCTCATGATAATCAATTATGGCAAGTCATAATTGATTACTGATTATCGATTATTAAAAGTTGATAACAATTATCTTGAGTATAAAATGAGGTTTTCTGATTCAAAACAAATTTTAACACAACCTAAGGCAAACGATACATAGAATCAAAGATAAACCACATCCTATACATAAATCTACTAAATTACAAAAGCTATAACACAAGACAAGTCTTTATGAAGATCTTCTTGCAATAAGAGCACTTAAGACTTGACTTTGAGACATCATCAAAACTTCTTCTCTTCAGCTTTATGCTAACATCACCAACCTGTTTTGCTTTGGTTCAGTGGTTGGGTCTGTCCCCTGATGACACCTCTTGGGAAATTTGGGATGAGTTGAAATCCTTGTACAACCTTGAGGACAAGGTTGAATCTCATGGGGTGGGTATTGTTGTTGTAACCCCTCCAAGCAATATTATTATTACCAGTGAGAGGCCCAAACGTGTGAGTCACAAGCCTATAGGCTGGAATGATTTTTTCCATTATTAATTAATGATTCAGCAAAGTTCTAGAACCTTTTGCGTTGCGTACTACACGTTTGTTACCCATTAGGGAATATTGTTAGAAGGGTTGATTATATATATGATTGTAAGTCCGTTATGAGAAAGGGAGGAAAAAAAGTATTTTCTCTTCTTGTTGTTATCTTTCTTTAGAAGGTTTCTCTATCCTCGAATTCAGAGAGTACACGCTTTCCACAACATAAAGTTCGGAGGATAATACTTGTTCAAAACCTTCATCTCTCCCATCTTTCTAAAAAAATATGAAGGAAGACCAGGTGATGAGACGCTACCGTAAGCACCATGACGAGAACGTAACAACGAAGAAAGTACGGTGATAAACGAGAAGAAACTGAGAGTTATGTATTTTTATGACAGTTCATTAGTATTAATTTTTGTTGTTGAATATACATGTATGATAGGATGATACTTTATTTATAATAGAAAAAATATAAATTAAATCTATTTTTTAAAAAAATAATTAATTAAAATAAAGATAAAATACTCGTATAAAATATTTAATATATTTAATAAATTAAGATATTTATTTATAATATATTTTATAAAATAATACATAAGTCTTTCAAACTTGAAATCTATGTAATTAAATCAAATTGTTGGTTTAATGAGTTTTATCATCACATAGTATCAACATGAATAATTAATTATATTTCTAAAATGGTTTTGAAATATTACTTTGAAAGAATAAGTTATTGTTTATTTTAAAACAACTTTCACATATTTAACTAATATTATTTTGATTCGATTAATGAAATACATTAAATAATTTTGATTTAACTTGTTTTAATTAGAGATCAAATGATTTTGATTGGAGATTTAAGGTTTAATCTCACCAGAAGTCCTTATTTTTGTCCAAAATCTTAAATAGGTTCCTTTTCTTTTTGACGTATCAATTGGATCTCTATTAGTGTAAATTTGATTCAATTAGAGGTCTGCCGTCAAATTCACCTAACGGTAGTTAAATATTTGGTTATGTGGCCTGCATAGCTGAATTACTAATGACATGTGGCATTCTTATTGATTTTTTTTTAAAGACCATAGGTAATACTGATTGAATGAAGGGCAAAATTGGAAAGATGAAAAATTGGGGTTCTTATGATTAGGGTTCGTTTGCAAGGGGAAAATCGCATTCTTTGTTCGATTCAAAGAGATGGATAATGAATTGCAGAAGTCGCATTCTTATTCATCTTTGACATGCAATGGGTGGCGCAATGAGAACTATAATGTGTGGTGGTGGAGTATCTACGATTAACGGTGGATCACCCCCTTTGCTTGTGTGGAGAGAAAACGATGGTAAGAACAGCTCGTAAGAATAGAGGGAAGCAATTTTTCTCCGCCACGATTCCACTGCCGCTCGAAGCCCAGCATTTGTGCGACCTCTTCGTAGACGCTGCGAACAGAAACAGAAAATCAAGAAGAAAGGTGAGCGCATCGGAACGCGGCGAATTCAGTGAGCGTTTGTGAATTGAGCTGGTTTTGGGGTTTTTATCGGAGCGTGCTTTCCGGGGAACGGAGACTCCGATCATCTCATTGGCGGCCTTCCACGTTGACTGCGGCATTGGTCTAAAAAATTTCGCCGGAGGGAAGCTCTTCCGATGGTGGTTGGAGAGCGAGGAGGGGTTGAGCGGAAGCATTATGACTAAGGCGCTACCACTGTCGTCGCCGCCATCCTCGTCGTCATCATCGTCTTCATCGTTGATACTCTCTTCCGAAGTGTCTTCTACGCCATCTTCTCTGCTGCTATGCATAAACCTATCTCCTCTTCTCTTCTTGCTCCGACCCAATCGATCTCTCTCCCTCTCCCTGTCCCTGTCCATGTCCCTCTCGCGATCTCGATCTTTTTTCCCAGTCCCTCCTCGATCTCGCAACCTCGATGGCTCTTGCATCTCCATCGTTCCATCTTTCTTTGCACAAAACAAAAAAAAAATAGAAAATAAAAGAGAACAGAGAAACATCGTGAGAATCAAGGAAGAGGAAGTCAGGGAAGGGTAGGAAGGCTATTGAGATCTGAGAGAGAATTGCGAACCTGGTGAGTCTCTAAGACTGTTAGTTCTGTGCCTTCTTCTGGTCAAAGGTGACAGCCCTTACAATTTTTTATCCTTCCATTTATGCCCTTTCCTTAATCAGTTATCACCTAAGCTTTTTAAAAAAACTTAATAAAAATACCACATGTCATTAGTAAATCAACTATGTAGGTCACGTAAGCAAATATTTAACTGCCGTTAAGTGAATTTGACGACAAGCCTCTAATTGAATCAAATAAACAATAATAGGGACTCAATTGATACGCTAAAAAAAAAAGAACCTATTTAAGAGTTTGGACAAAAATAGAGACTTCTGGTGAGATTAAACCGAGATTTAATAAATTTAATTGTGTAAATAAATAAGAGATATATGGGATCCGAACTTAGTAGCTTGTAGATTTTGAATGCATCCCGTTTATTTGTTATTTATTACAAGTAAGGAAGTATATTGTAAGTATATTAAAGGGATAATATTATCCTTATATATGCTTCGGTTTTCTGGAAACTGTGAGATGTATGACGTGCATTCCTAACCTCATTTTGCACTGATGAATGTATTTATAAATGAAATAATGGCTTAAAATATTTAGTTATATTCAACACAAATAATATTACAAACAATCAATTATTTAAAAAAAAAAATGTTATGTGGGTTACATAATGAGATGGGTTGGCATGTAAAGGCTACAAGTTATTAGCTTTTACTTCTGCATCCCTCTAATTTCCTTGTGTACCTCCTTGAACTTTTAAAATGACCATTTTACCTTTCGGAAAAGTGACTTTCACATAACATATTTTGGAAACTTTTTAAAACTCTCGAAACAAAATTTGTTGAAAAAAATTTCCAGAACAAAAACGTATAAAATGTGTTCCGAAATAAATTTTCTGGAATAGAATTTTTGGAAAGAATTTTTCGGAAATTATAAAATGTTTTTCAGAATGAGTTTACGAAGTAGCCATTCGTAAAATGTATTTCAAAGAAAAGCTTTCAAAAAGGGTGTTTTTTCTTTTTATATTTTCTCTCTTCTTTATATGAAGCGTTTTTCCTCTCTTCTTCCTTTGCAGCGTTAGAGGGTGGTGTGGTATGTAATGGTGTATCGTGGAGGTGCAATTAGTAATCTTAAATGTTGAGCCCGTTAAGTATTTTATTATTATAGTCAGATGTAGATAGGGTTGAACAAAAATAACTGATTTGTACTGTATTATAATTAACTGTACTATATTATATTAAAAAAATTGATTGACTCCTACTAAAAGTTCAGTATATTATTTTATGTTCAGTTTTTAAAAACTAAACTTATAACAGTTTCGTTTCAGTTAATTGTGAGAACTGTATCTACTTTTTTCTCTTCTTTAGTTCCCGTTCAACTTCGTTTTGCCAAGAAAATGTTATTTAATAATAAAATATTAATAAAAGAAACCGTTCACACAAAAAATTAATAATTAATTTTTTAGGACAAAATATTTTTATCACAAATTTTTATATTTTTTTATCAATAAACATATATTACTTAATATTATTTTAAGTAATAAAAGTAAAATATATTTTTTTAAAATTTAATTTTATTAAATGATTAAGTAATAGAAATCAGAAAAGAAAAAAAGATTATATAAAAAAAATCATACTATAAATATATTATATTCTTCAACATATTATTAAACATGTAAAAATATGTTAACATTTTTTTTAATGATATTAAAATATGTGTAACAGCACACACTAAAATAACTATTTATTTTAAAAATCAATTTACTTTAAAATAAATATCAATATTATTATTTTTAAATGATAATATTTTACAGACTAAAACTAAAATATATTTTTTAACGTTAAATTTTATTAAATGACTATATAATGAAATATCATAAAAAAATTAGTAATATAGCAAAAATAATTAATATTATAGAAATATCAAATGAAAAAAAAAATTAACAAATATTAAGAGTAACTTTTCTAGTATCATCTTTTATTATATTATAATAATTAATAAATATTAGTTTAATTTTTACATAATAAGATATAAATAATAAATAATTGATTAATAAAACAATTTTATGAGGCAACAAAATAAATATAAATAAAAAATTATTTTAAAATAAAATAAGTAGATAAAAAGATAAAATAAGTTATATACACATATAAAACAAAAAAATATAAATAAAAAATTTAAAAAATAAATATAAAAGTAAAATAATATTCATTATAAAATAAATATAAAATAAGAAAATAAAAAATAAAAAATAAATAAATAAATAAAAAATAAAATGATTTCCATACACATATAATAATAAAAGAAATATAAATAAAATAGAAAATAATAATATCAAATAATTAAAAAATTAATTTGTAAGACACTTATGAATAGAATAAAATAAATATTAAAATAAATTTCAATTAAAAAAACATGTATTGTTATATTATTCAATTTAAAAACTAGTACAATTCAGTTTAAAATTAGTATAGTTAGTAGTTCAGTTCAATTTATATTGTAGTTTAGTACAATTTAGTATAATTCAGTTCAGTGCAGTTTGATAAAACAAAAAACAGTTCAGTTCAGTTTGTCTGAACTGTTTTACAGTTTAGTTCAGTTTAGACAAATTAGTTTTTAGTTCAGTACAGATTTTAATAGTATAGTACAGTTCAGTTCTATTTGTCCACCCATAGTTGTAGACATAGATGTCTCTCCCACGTTATCATCCATGTATTACCACCATCATCATTGTACCCAATATTTTTATTAGGGATGCGAAAATGGGTCATCTGCCTCAGCCCGACCCGATTCATCACGGATTCACTACTTAGTGAGATAACTTAACTCGACTCATTTATTAGTTAGTCAAAAAAATTTGATTTTGGTCCGGCCTACCACAGATTAGTAGGTTAAACGAGTTGACTCACCAGCTCACTTAATTACAAGTTTTTTAAAATAAAAAAATTACAATTTTTTTTGTAATTCAAATTTAAATAATTTCACTTTAAAATGATGTTAAATTCCAAAGATAATTCAAAATAAAAAAAATTAACATACAATTCAAATGTAATCCAAAAGCAAACCCAAAAAACGAATAAATAAGTTTATAATATTGATAATTTTTGTGTCATTTATTCATTTATAAGATTAGAGTCTTGAATGGATAAATTTATAATATTTTGTCCTCTTGAAACATCTTTTTTTATTCCCATTTACAGTACGATAAAAAAAATGTTAACTAATAATATTGAAACACAAAATGATAAATAATTAAATTAAATTAGGTGGGTTGGTAACCCAATCCGGCTCACCACGGATCCAACCCGGGTGCATGGTGAGTTGGGTTCTAAGTGAACCGGGTTGAAAATTTACTTGTATTAATTTCATTTTTTTCAAACCTAACCAAACTCCAATCCGTGGTAGGCCGGATTGACCCACAGGTTTTAACCCATTTTGACAACATTAATTTTTATCATTAGTATTATTTACTATTAATATTATATCATACTTATCTTACACCAAACATTAAATATATTTAGATAAATAATAAATTTAATACAATAATTTTATAAAGATTTCATTTTTATTACCATCTTAATGCAAAACTTTAATTTTTTTTATTTGAACTAAGTTAATGATTGAAATGATTAAATGTTTTTGCTTTTTTAGTAATTATCACGTGCATTTATTAGAAAGGAGAAAATTAATATTATTATATAATCAACTTTGGAGGAAGTGTTCTTACTTACTTCTTACTTTGTAAATTTAAAATATGTAATGCTTCTTTAAGATATATTGTAGAAAAAGTTAGGCCAAGTGTCTCAATCAGGTTTTTCCCTTAAAAAAATAAGTTCTTTAAAATTATTTTTGAAATCTTGAGTTTTCTTGGAATGCAATCAATCAAGAATGAAAACAATGCAAAAGTGTAGGGAAAGAGAGATTCACATTGTTGTTTATACTGGTTCGGCCAAACTACCTACATCCAATCTTCTTTCAATCAACCTTAGATTAAAAGGATTACACTATATTGATTGAGTTCTTACAAGCAAGACATACAGAGAACAATCCTTTCAATGTACTCTTTTTCCTAACTCCAAATCAACTATAGTAACCAAGAAAGATCACCTGCTTTCTGTTACCCTTAGAGTTACCCCACTCTAAGTCAAAGAACTTCACCAAGTCCTCTTCCTGGCCACAACAACAGGAAACACAATCAACCTTAATTGCAGATAAATTTGATCTCCAGAAATACACCTCATAGTGCAAAATGATCAGCTTTATGACAACACTTCAATCCTTCAAGAATCTTTGAGAATTTCTTCCAAATGTAGCATTCTTGATTCTTGGAGATTTTCAGGATGCTCCTAAAATCTCAACAAACTAATCAGGTATTAAAGATATGAATCATAAAGATGTTGAATACAAAGAGCAATGTGTCTATTTATAGTTTTCTTAAGTCTGACACATTTTAATCGATTATGCATATAATGTAATCGGTTAAGTTATTCCTTCGGATTTAACAAATTAACATTTCACAGCATTTAACAGATTAAGAAGTGCATGTAATCGACTAACCAAAATATACAAGCCACAACATTTAAAAATATGACCGTTATGACAGTTATGGTTATCCATGAAAATGGTTTTCATACAGAATGCATTTTAACCAATTAGGAAATTAACGTAATCGGTTAAGTTTCATATTTAAGCAAATTTTGAAAACTTTTTTAATCAAAACGCATCAATGCACTCAGTAAACATGTGCAGGCATAACCACGAGTTTTAATCGATTATCCATATAATCTAATCGGTTAAAACTTGGTGTTTTGCCACTGTTAGGCATATACTAATATTTGATGAATTATAACAAATTATGCAAACATAATAATCGATTAATTCATCCAGATTTGCAATGTGCAAAGTGTTTTATCCAATGATTCATTCTTAAACAATGAATACACATACATATAGTCCAAGCACAATCAATGATATAATCAAACGATAGTTTTGCCATTTTGGTGCGCAAGAAGCTATAAAACATTTCTTTTATCATCATCAGAAACACATATGTGAGATATGGGTTTTGCTACACATAGCTACCCCTATCAACACCTTAGAAAGTTTTTTTATTTGTTTATGATTTGTTTATGGTCCCCATAGTACTTTTTTGTTATTTAATATTTGGTGTCGAAAGGGTTTAATACAAACTAGGGAGTATATGTTCTTTATAGTCTAGATAGCATTTAAGGTAAGCATAGATTAACATAGCAAATGCATAGAATAAATTTAAGTAGTTTCTATAGTTTATAATCATAGTCAAAACAATAGTGTGAAATATTGTTGCTTAAATGGCAAAACTATAGAATGTTAAAGATAGGTAATTATTCCACTTCTATTATCTGGCTTGGCAGTCCTACCCTGATCTTGCTAAAGTGAATCATTGAGTTTGACCGTGGTAAAAATGACTTTGGTTTTTTATTTTATAGTTGGAACAACTATCTGATGACAAAGGTGCATGTCATCTGGTCATCATTGCCATATTGAATGGTCAACCTCACTTGTATGTTGTACATATGGTATCAGAGCCTCAGTATATTCATATGTATGAAGCTTTTAATAGTGTCATATTAAATGCAAGGGGTAAGCCCATCATAACAATGATGAAAGACATTCATATATACCTAATGAAGAGATGGGCAAGAAATAGAGACAAGATAACTACATGCCAAGGTTCCCTTTGCCCGAAAATTCAAAATAGATTACAAAAGGAATTATACAACACTAAATATTGGATACTTAGGTATGCTTTCACAATATGGAGTTGTTTATCATTTCGTTTGTTTACTTGAATTGGTTATCATTTTGCAATTGGTCAGGACTCAAAATATTTGAGGTGAGACACACGTCCATCATTGGTGACAAGTTTGTGGTTGACATAGATAAAGTGGAATGTAGTTGCAGAAAATGGACTATAACAGAAATCTCATGCTCTCATGCACTGGCTGCCATGACATTTTTAAACATCAATGGAGAAGATTACATCCCACATTGGTTTACAAGGTCAACCTATTAAAAAACATACATTCCAATGATATACCTTGTCAACAGTCCTCATCTATGGGAAATGACTTCAAATCCCGATGTTTTGCATCCACCTAAAAGGGTTTTTCCTGGTAGACCGAAAAAGAAAAGAAGATTAGAGCTTTGGGAGCTAAAGAAGGATGAGACACAACTAAAATAAGGTGGAAATCATATCAGATGTGAGATATGCAGACAACTTGGACATAAAAGAAATCACAAGCTGCTCCAACAAACCCAACTTAATCTCAATCAAGTCAGATCACTCAATGTTAGCTTCAAGAACCCCAACAAAGTCAGCCAACTACAACACCATTTTAGAAGTCATAAAATGTTGTTAATGTCAATATTGGTGCCTATTTTAGAAGCCATACAAAATGGAACTTGAATATGTATTCTGACATCTTTTCCCATTTCTAACAAACCTTAACAGATTTCTCCAGACTATTAATCTTTCTCATTTGCCTAGCAATACTATTATCCCTTTCATTCATATTATCTTCATTCCACCATTTAAAAAAATTGCATCCTTGAAATTCTTCATTTCGACTCCGCTATTCAAAATATCCAATCATAAACATTTCTTTAATCACCAAATAAATTTATCACACATAAAAAAACTAGAACCACTTAACAAACCTTGTAATTAAGGCATCCCCAAAATCATATAGTGATATTTTCTTCAATTATATTTGAAGGAACTCTTTATCAAATAAATTCAAAATAGAACAATCATATGTCAATCCTTAATGACTTAATTCAAACAAACGCACTTTAACCACCACACAAAATATATTTCACATTAAAATATTTATATCGCACATATATAAAACAAAATTATACACTCCTCATTATTTTTTAACAAAAATAAAATGTTCAATTTGATTCATTTTCAAGCTTAAAATAATCAGTATGTTTGTTGTCTAAAAAAAACTTGTCATTGTTACAAGCAAGAGACCCTCAAAAGGTTCTAGTGTCGATGCTCCAAGACTTTTGTGTCCATAAGAGCAACACACAACGATGGGTTAGTGTCACCTCACCAATGACGATATCTTTCCTGACACTGACAATGTTAGGTTAGACATCAAACATAAGAAAAAACACAAATAGAAAATCTAAAATGAATAATCATGACATATTCAAAACAAGACAAAAATATTTAACTTTATTATAAAACTAAATAAAAAATATATAAAATAAATAAGGACTAATATCCAGCCATGAGACTCTTTAACGTGTTTTTCAGTTTGAAACTCTCATTATATAATATAATTTAAAAAAGAATAAATATGAAGATCCAAAAATTTATAGTTTTTGTAGCATAAGAATTTACGTTATATTCTCGTTAAGAGATATTTAACACTATCAAATCCTTATCCTTATTTTATTTTTCACATTTCTTCTGAGAGGATCTGGTTCCTTGTTGTATTTAACTTAGACTATGTAGCTTATGGTTTATAGCACTTAATAACATCTTCTTGCTAAAAGTTCAAATTTCAATGTTTATAGTTTTGTCATAGTTATTATTGTGTCTCAAGATTCTGTGTGAAAGATAATACATTTTTATGTGGGTCCTACAGGAATGTTCTACAAGTACTAGTTTATGACTTAATAATTACTAATTAGAAAGATATTTTTAACAGTTATGGTTAAAGTGTATTAATAACGTAATGTTTCATAGTATTACAAAATTTATACTTTACTTTCCATTCTTTAATTAGTGTTCTATAATTTTTTTTTTACCTTTTATACAATTATTAAGGTTCTCTCATATAACTTCAAGACACCATATATACGCATTCTAACTTTGAAAATGGTTTGCTTGGGATACCAACAAATACATCTGATAATGATATTGAGTTTATTCTAAATTTGTACCCTCTTTTTTTCAAATCCCAGTACTTATATTTTTAAATTTTGTTATTAACTTTATTCTTTATAAGTTGTTGATAATAAGTTTTGTTAATTATTTTGTAAAGAGGTAATGCTTAAAGCACTAATATATTTCATCTTCTATTTGATACATTTAGATAGCATGATTGTGATTGTAATTTTAAAAAAAAAATTGAGTAAAAAATTCTAAATTAATTCTTATTCTATTGAGATAGTTGTTGATGATTTTATTGAGATAAAAATTATAATGTTGAAAGGATGACATTACGTTTTTTACTTGTAACATTAATATGCTTAACTAGATTAATGTCGGGTTATGTTAGATATGATTTGGATAAATTTTATCATCTAATTTATGAAAAGAAAAAAAAAATATATACTTAGATTTGGGGTTTTTTTTATGTTAAAAGTGAATCTAACTCAACCCATTTTAAGTCAATTTATTTTAAATAAATTAGATTCAGTTTGATCAATTGGGTTAAAATATAAAAAATTAATTATTTTTTTTGAAAAATTTAAGTGTCAATTTAATTAAAAAATATAATATAAATTTTATAAAAGTTAATTTAAAATTTTAAGTAAGTCGAGAAATCAAATCATAATAAATTTATTCAAACTAATTTAAGACATGAAAAAATATAACAAAATTTATTCATAACACAAATATAAGAGTGAATCTTGAGTCACCTGTATTAGATCTACTCATATAAGAGTGAATTGTTTTATGTTTAATACTTAATTATAAATGAAAATTAGCATAATTTAATTAGATTGGATCAAGTTATGTCTTCCAGTAACTCAACCTAATAAATATTTTTAAAAATTAATTTGAATGAAAATAATAATAACTATTTTATTCAAAATAAATTAATAATAAAAGACTACAAATTAATTTTTTTTTATCAATTTTTTTTTCTAGAATTGAATTTTCCGTTTAACACATTAGAATTGATCCAAATAATATTGAAGTCAAATTAAAGAAGTAAGACAAAAAGCAATAAACATAAGAATATAAAGTGGAAATTCCAAAATCAAATAAAAATAACTGTTGTTTAACGACAAATAGAGAATAACGTCATGTAAAAAAATTTATAACATATAAACAACTTTTCCATATTATTTGACCCTAAATAAACTCACATTCTTCAAAATAAAAAATGAACTCAACCATCATAACACTCTATTTCAAGAATATAAATTTAAAATACTTTTGACTGAAACATATAAAATCATGAACATAAAATTTATTATATAATTAGTTTCTTATTCTAAATAACTCCATTGTATATCCTAAATAATAGGAAACTTTATATATATATATATATATATATATATATATATATATTTAAAATTCAGAAACCCGAAAGTAAAACAAAATTATACTCCAACATTATATTACATATATATAAATCTTACCTAATATAAACTTCAAAACCTGAATTTTTGTTATGCAATTTTTAAATATATAAAATCATAATTATTCTTTTAAAAATATATATACAATTATAATAACTGTTGACTCAATTATATAAGTTCAGTCAAAATTTACAAAATCTAGATCAAGTACGTACTCTTGACATAGTTTTTAAATTCACAATTTTTAATTAATAATGAATTATTAATCAAATATATCATAAATATATAAGTAAAGACTAATTATTTTCTTCTATTTTAAGATTTTTTGCATTTTGGAGGTTTAGAAGAGAAGAACAAATACTCTCCGACCAATTCATTAATTACCTAAAAGAAAATCTCTATTCATTAAAATACCTAAAATGAAGCTCTAAACTTGAAAAAAAAAAGAATGAAAAAGAAAAAAAAAAAAAAAAATATATATATATATATATATATATATATATTTCATATTGCTATTTGCCCACCTTCTTTTACTAAGCTCGATCCCAGACTTTTTTTTTCTAAAAGTCCAAATATTACTCCTCATATCCGATCACTAGTGGAAAAACGCTGTTTAACGTCGGTTATTTTAAGCTTTTGACGTCACTTACTGAACTGGCGTCTATTCCGGTGACGTTAACTTTACATCAATCAGGATATGACAGACGTCTATGTAGACGTCGGATGTGTATACAGACGACGTGACAATAGACGTCACCTTAGACGTCAGTGGTCAACAAAGGAGACGTCTATACTCTCTGGAACGTTTTGTCCACTGTAACTTATTGGACGTCGGTTTGTGCATTAACCGACGTCTACTAGGTATTTTTTTTTTAATAAATATTTTTTTTCGAATAAAACCACACCTGAAATTCAGAAAATATTCCCAGAACAATTGTTTATAATAAATATTGTTTGTTTCAGCTATAAATAGACATAATTCAATCAAAGATAAAAAAAATAAAATTATAAACTTAAACTAAACCTAAGTAATTGAAAAGAACAAAAATAAGTCTTGCTAGTTCCACTTTTGCAGAAAATAAGTTGTCCACTCCTGCCTTAACTGCTTTATCGTGCCTTCGGGTAAAGGAGATGAATTGTTGAAGCGTTGCACAATTAAGAAATATTGATTATGGTTTGATATATGTTCAAAAGTATTAATTGATTTTTGATGTTTTCAAAGTAAGCCTTATTACCTCATTCCAGTTATCTGTAATGCCAGCTCGAATGATGGTCTTAATCCAAGACATCACATAGTACCCACATTCCCATGAATCTAGCTGTCTGTTACACTAAAATGACAAACTAAATATAGTCAAGAATTAAGATCATTGAATAACATAGTAAATGAATTAAAACTATAAATGCACCAAACCTTGGGATACCTGACGTGATTTAGCTGACCTCGAGATTTACCCATTACTCTATTTACATTAAAACAGAAAGTAATATGAATATAAGTATGAAATCATAAAAAATTAAGGCCGACATGAATTTAAAAGTCATTTTTAGCGAAACACTTACCCTTGAAGCATGGTTTTCAAGTCATTTTCCATCTTCCTTTGCAGCGAACAGAAGAAGAAAATTGTACTTTGTTTGGGAATGAGGACCACCAACTGCCAGTGAGCCCTGTTTGGAACATCATAAATAGTTAGTAAACTAATTAAGTAAACTTTAATTACCTTTTACATAAAACAACACATACCCATCAATGTATGGCACAAGGTATATGTCTCTGTTTCACTCAACCATCCATGTTTGCAAATAATTTTGTTTGATTTCAGCTGTGTTACCAGAACGTTGAACGGTCTGAGGTTCAACAAATCCGTAATCGGAAGACCGACCTTGGTCTACAATGACTGTGTCCATTTACATATAACAACAAAGTTAACTTATTACAAAGTAGGCATCTAAATTAAAATATTATGGTAGACAAAATTAACTATCTTACATGCACCAGAGTTGAATAATGGAAATATTCAACATCTTGTCTCCCGCAATGATCTCCGATACATCAATTAATGTGATATATATTGGCATATGGGGGGGGGAGACCAAATACTCGTAAATCCCAGTATATTTGTATTGATCCTTTGTTGAACTTAGGAATGTTTGACAATAGTTTTGCTATGGGATCATCCTCCGCTTCAGCCATGTCATCACCATCATCATATTCAGGTATTGGTGCCTCATGCATCGGCTGCTTTTGAGGATGTGTGAACTGAAAATAAAATTTTCAAAGTTATGAACAAATATTTTTAAATGATAATATAAAATTAGTAATGATAAAAATATTATACTTGTTGTGTACCAATGTGTGTGATAACCAATGCTCTAGGCCAGGCTAAAAAACTTCCTATCGCCTCCCCCACAAATTGAACTTCAGGAGTGGGTACAGGCACCTGACCCTGTGGATCCCGAACCTCGTCAATCATGACACGCACGTGCTGGGGTGATATGGGAACACCATGAATAGTTTGGCCTCCCTCAACTACTCGTCCGACAACCACAATGCGTGCGGGATCCCCATCAACCAACAAGTCATATTGACCAATGTAGTCAGTAGGTTCAACAGCAAAGCAGGATCCTTTGGTGCTGGCAGGAGGTGGTGTGGGAGTTTCAGTGGGCACACCCAGGGTGCCCTGCGTCATGGATTGCAGCTTCTCTTCAAGCGCTCTTTGTATTTGTTTTTGTTCTTCTAGCTGCTCAGTGAATCGTTGCTCCATTTGACGAATTCTTTGTTCCCAATGAAGATCCATCTGCCTCAGTGCCTCCTGATTCATAGATTGAGTTATTTTTTGTATAGGGCCAAAGTAGTCACGAAGACCAATGGACCTAGGAACTGCACGTACACGTCCTGGGTGCTCTAGTTTTCCAATGGTCGTTGTTAAAATGTCGTCCCTACCTTGGGGAGTAAATGTTCCCTGTGTCTGCTGCTCAACCAACTCATCCTGCACATTAAAAAATTACGTTACTTAAATTGAAAGATATGATAAAAATACAATCAAACAATGTCTACAATTTCAACTTACAATTCTCTGTGAGATCGCTACGGCTGATGCAAATGTCATGTTCCCATCTGATTTCGTCCGAGCAGCCTTCCACATCTTGTACCTTGTAGGTGGATGTGCTAGGTCCGGGGACTCAAGTCCCAACTCATCCGCTCGACTCTTTCTAAGTTTCTTCTCCAGTTTCGCATAACCACCTCGTGATAACACGTGTGGTGCATCATTTAGCCTTTGCCTTTCTTGGGCGGCTAACCTTTTACCCTGTAAAACCATTTTTATGCATCACTATATAATAATAAAAACTTCTTTGAAGATGTTGTTAGTTAAGATAAATACCTTCCATTCCTCAGTCTCTCTAGAATGACGAAACTGCATTCATTCTTCTTCTGTGAAGGAATAATGCTGAGATGGATTCTCATGTTGTCTGTCTCCAAATACATACAGACATGTCAGCCTTGTCTTGAAATCCCTCCATCTCTTACATATATGCGTTAAGACTTTCTTCCTCATGTTAAGTGTGTTTGGAACATCAAATTTTACCTGTTTAAAACAAGGAACGTGTGAATGACATAATAAGATCAAAGGAATAAGTATATAACAAATTTTTTTTTTAAGTAACCATACCTGAACATCTTGCCATAAGAGGTTTTTCTCGACCTCTGGGACGTCATCCCAAGTTGGATGAAGGATAAATACATGGGTTTTGGCTATCTTACCCATATAACTGCTAAATCTATCAGCATTTGGCCCTGATGCCACATCGGTTCTTGGGTAAATCTCAATATGTCTCCTCTGCCCAGGAACCTGTCCGGATGTCGCTTCTGGCAAACGTGTCACTCCTCGTGTACGTCTGCTCTGTGCTGATGCTGAGTCTGAGGTCGACATACCTGAAAAATATATACAAGGTTAGTATGAATTGAAATTTAAATTTTCATTAGAATAAAAGTTCATATAAAGTCTAAACAAAAAACAAGAGGTTACTTATTAAGATATTGTTTTCTCCCAAATCCCTTCATCGTGATCACTACGAATTGCATGTATGTCATCAGCAACGTCATCAACTGAGTCTTCAATGGGTCTTGATGTGCTACATGTTGTCTCAAGTATATCAAGAGATTCTTCATCATCAAAACCGTGCATGTTTTTTCCTTCCAAAACCACTGACCATTTTTCATTCGCTGGATCACTAACGTAGAGTATTTGCCTTGCTTGACTTGCCATAATAAATGGTTCATCAGTGAAACTCATCTTTTTAAGATCTACTAACGTGAAACCAGAGCCATCTGTAATGATTCCAGAATTTATATCAACCCATTTACACTTGAAAACGGGGACTCTAAATCTCACATAATCCACCTCCCATATTTCTTGTATTACTCCAAAATAACTAATTGGTGCAGTGATTGGATTTTTGTCTTTAGAACTAGAGAAGTGCACTGACTCAGCTTTTAGTGTAACCCCACTATTTTGAACTCTACTTTTATCATCTTCTTCCTTTGTTTGAAAAGAGATATTGTTAATATAGTACCCATCATATGTAATGACATCTGTGTTCGGCCCCCGAGATAACCTTAATAGAGTTTCAGAAACATGTGGAGTCATATATATCTTTTTCTTAAACCATTGCAAGAAGGTTTTGACATGTTCATTAAGATGCCATTTTTCACTCATTCTTGAGTGTGATGCCTTTATTTCATTAACGTGTTCAGAAATGTAAGGAATAACATCATCAGTGTTGTTTAAGATGTACAAATGAGCTTGGTCAACTTCTTTTCTACTCACTCTTTGAATCCTCACACCACGACCCTTACCTTCACATTTTCCTTCATGTATGCTCTTGGGTAGCCCCACTGGTTCACAACTTGGCATGTAAGTTGAACAAAATTCAATGGCTTCTTCTGCAATGTATCGCTTTATGATTGAAGCTTCTGGTCTATACTGATTCTTGACATATCCCTTTAAGATTTTCATGTATCTTTCAACAGGATACATCCACCTTAGTTAAATCGGCCCACATATTCGAATTTCTCGGACTAGATGAACGATCAAATGAACCATGATATCAAAAAAGAAGGTGGAAAATACATCTCCAATTCACATAGTAGTCTTATTCCTGCATTTTCCAATTGATCTAAACATCGAGAGTCAACAAATTTCTTGTAAATGGCATTAAAAAACAAAAACAGACGTGTTAGAATACCCCTAACAGAAGGAGGTAATATGCCTCGAATAACAACTAGTAACAATTGTTGCATCAATATATGACAATCATGAGACTTTAAACCAACTAACTTTAGCTCTTGCATAGAAACAAGGTTACTAATATTAGAAGAATAACCTTGTGGAACCTTACACTTCTTAAAGACTTACAAAAACTTTGTTTTTCTTTTTTAGAAAGAGTATGACAAGCTGGGGGCAAATAGGTGCGTCTACCTATTGTCTGTGGATGTAACTCTGTTCGGATTCCCATGTCAGCCAAATCTTGTCTTGCTTTTATTCCATCTTTGGTCTTCCCTTTCACGTTTAATAAAGTTTCAATGACACTGTCACAAACATTTTTTTCTACGTGCATCACATCAATACAATGTCTAACATCAAGTATAGACCAATAAGGAAGATTAAAAAATATTGATCGTTTCTTCAAAACATTTTTTGCATATGTACTTTTACGATGCTTTCCGAATACAATGTTAATGTTTTTGACTTCGTTGTACACCTCTTCACCATTCCGGGGTCTGCACACAACCTCATCCTCGACACTTCCATTGAATGTTTTTTTCAATCTACGATAAGGGTGATTGCGAGGAAGAAATTTCCGATGTCTTGTATAAACCGTCTTCTGACCATGCTTCAATTGAAGGTAACTAGTGTTTTATTCACAAATCGGACATGCAAAATGTCCTTTAACACTATAACCGCTCAAGTTTCCATAGGCTAGGAAATCATTTATAGTGCAAAACAACATTGCACGCAAACGGAAATTCTCTTCAACATCTGAATCAAACACTTCGACACCTTCTTCCCATAACAATTTCAAATCATCAATTAAAGGTTTCAAGTAAACATCAATGTCATTGCCAAGTTGTTTAGGACCAGATATCATCATTGACAACATGACATATTTTCTCTTCATGCACAACAAAGGAGAAAGATTGTATATCATTAACATAATTGGCCATAAACTGTGTTTTCTACTTAAGTTCCCGTATGGATTCATACCATCAGTTGCAAGTGCAAGTCTTAAGTTTCTTGGATCTGCACCAAATTCTGGAAATGTTTCATCGATCTTCTTCCACTGTGGTGAGTCTGCTGGGTATCGAAGAAGATTATCGCACTTTCTTCCTAAAACGTGCCATTTAAGGTTTTTTGCATCCTCCTTAACAGAGAACATACATTTGAACCTAGGTATTATAGGCAAATACCACATGACCTTACCAGGTGCACCATCATTACCTTCTTCAGTGTTTTTGTCAGATTTTTTTTTAAAACGGCTTAAACCACATGTTGGACAATACTTTAGTGAAGCAAACTCCTTGATGTACAAAACACAATCATTGGGGCAAGCATGTATCTTCTGATATTCAAGACCCCTTGGACATAAAACTTTTTTGGCCTCGTAATTTCGAATAGGAAGAGTATTATTTTCTGGAAGCATCTCCTTCAGCAACTCCAACAACTCCGTGAAACTTTTATCAGTTCATTCGTTCCTTGCTTTTAAACTGAACAACTTCAAAGTTGCAGACAAACGTGTAAAGTTCGTGCAGCCTGGGTACAACGGTTGCTCAGAATCATTGATAAGAGAATCGTACAAATTAGCTCTTCTAAAGTTATCTTCACCAACATCACGTATCATGTCCTCTAAATGATCACTCATCCATTCTTCCACATAATTTGTTCCTTGTGACGTCATAGGTTGGTCCAGTACTTCTCCATGCCAAGTCCAAATGGTATACGTTCTCGTTATGCCGAACATGAATAAATGATCATGCAAATTGCCCAAGTCTTGTCGTATTTGATTAAGACAACGAACACAAGGACAAAAATATGTCCCGTTCACAGAATTTGCATTTTCTTTAACATATTGCAAGAACACCGAAACACCCTTCTCATATTCTTCAGAGATGCGACGTGCATTCATCCACCTTCGATCCATACTATGTTCGTAACATAGTTCATCAGTATAAAATTCTTAACTCTCACAAGGTTAGGCCCTACCCATTCAGGAAAAATATTTTTCATAAATTGTTACGACATGTGCAAAGAAGTCTACATCATAAATTTGATAAAATTTCGGCAGCATTTCGCATTGGTCTCCGAAATACACGAAATGACAGTAGTCACAAGAATGACCACAATCAAATATGCATCCGGAGAACAACACAAATAATGAACCGAAATTTCATCAGTCTTATGCATAAACTCCAACATACATGTTATAGCAAATTTATGAAAAATAATTTTCCCAAACTATCCAATTGGACAATTCAAAATTTAATACAAACGATTAAAAGATTAATCGTTTATGTTAAATTTCAAACGGGAACTAAGTTTCACTAAGTGATTTGATACTAATGCATGCTAATTATAATAACACAACTAAACTTAATCACATGCATATACTAACAATCTGCAAACACATGCATACCTAAACGTCAATATGAAATCATAAAAAAAAAAAACAATAAAATGCAAATTCAAAGTGCAAACATCATACACAAAAGTCAATAATATCCATACAAATTAAGTTTTCAAGAAACAAGCTAACCTTTTTAGCAGATTATATATAACCAAATGAGGTAGATGTCGTAGTGCACACCCAAATATAGGTCACAAAACCAGTCCAAAAACAGTCGAAAACGCAACCCAACAAGACGTTTGAAACTGCAACAAAACGCAACGAAATGTAATTATAATTGGTTCAAATGAAAGCTTTTTCACCAAAGACTAATTCAATCGGAGAAAAACTAAATTTAAACGGTCAAAAACACAGAAAACGAACCTCTAATGGCGCGGCGGAGAAAATCTCTCGACGAAGAAGACGATGAATAATGGAAACTGCTCGCGGGTTCGCGTTATGAAGTTTATGTTACTATAGACGTCGGTTAGCTATCGCGACTGACGTCTGTAAGGTTATAGACGTCGGTCCTCTCACTAATTTGACGTCTATATGATTTAAATATTAATATTGGCGCGGATTATAGACATCAGGTATGTGCGCAACTGACGTCTAGTTGGACATAATCATCAGTTACCATGCAACCGACGTCTAGTTTGCAGAATAATCATTACAGTTTCACCTAACTGTCAGGTTATAGATGTCCGTTCGGAGGGGGCACCGATGTCTATGTCTCAGACCATTAATGACACTCAACTACCTGTCAAGTTATAGATGTCTGTGTGTGCCCACCAACGTCTAACTCGCGATTGTTCACCACCCGTGAGACCTTTAGACGTCGATGGTTGTCATGTTGACGTCTATAGCTCGACTCTTCACCTTACCTGGCAGACCTTTAAACGTTTCTGTTGAAGGGCCCCGACGTTTATAGTTCTTCACTCATCAGTTACAGCTTGCCCCGACGTCTAGTTGCCCTACTTAATTACGAAGTTGCCACCGGTCATCGTGTTACGTCAGTGGACCAAACAACCGACGTCTATGTGGTGACGTTAAACAGCGTTTTTTCACTAGTGGATATACTCTTTTTTAGTTTACACTGTAGAAAAAGAAGTAAGACAAACTTATTTAGTATTTGCATCAATCATTTTAGCACATAGCACATGAAATAATAAAAAAATTAAACTTTACATGCAAATTTAATTTAGACTCTCTATGTTTATTAATTTTGTTCAAAGTAGTTATTGACTCTTTCGAGTATTTAAAATTATTCTAACTTTTGTAATTTTTCTTCAATTTACTACTACATCATCTCATCTTTTTTTCAACATTCTTGATTCCATCGTCGTCCCATCATCTGTCATCAAAATCTCCCTTTTTTTGTCATTATGTCACTACAATGCACCACCATCTTCTTCTTCATACCATATCCTCGTATCACTATCACAAGACAGTCAATATCTTCTTCAAGCAAGCTGCAAATCGCAGATCTGTAATCTAATGAGCAACTTGTGAAAAATCCTAAATCGTGCATTAGACCAAGAGAACTTCCATGGCTAGCCATTCAAACCAAATGTGAAACCATCAATAGTGCAACCACGATCCATGTAGAAACCTCTATTAGCCACCACTTCCTCACACCACCAACAGAAAGCCACATCGAAACCCTAACGACCCATTTCGTGCCTCTTCAACACAAAGTTTCATTGCAAGTTGGAAACTGCAAATCAAAAAGCCAAAGACCACAAATTGCAAATGAAACCTAACATCTCCACCACCGCAAATCAAATCAACTATGGCGATACACCATGTTTATTCAACTACCACATATTCGCACAACTGCGAAACCCAACTCGTGAATCATCACCGCGATCAACCATGGAAGCATTAAAAACCACGAAATCCTCACATCAGTCACCTACAAACACAAGCCCAAAGCGCAAACCAAAAAATCCTAATTGTGAAATCCACCTTCGTGTTGTCATATGGATAGCCACATCAGAAAAAATGACTCACATGAATATTGTGTTGTTAAGATTTAGACATAATCACATTAAACAAAAATTACAAAAATTAGAAAAACTTTGAATGCTGAAAAATCGAAAACCACTTTAAATAAAACTAACAAAAATAAGAATTAAGTATTAAACTTTTAATTTAATTATAATTCATAAATTTTGAAATATACATCAAAATTTAAAATAACCAAATAAATTATATAATAAATAACATTAAATTTATCATAAATAACATTACAGTTCTTCTATATATATGATACATTTTAAAATAACGATTTAAACATTAGCATAAGTATTTAATAATTATATTAAAACAATCAATGAATTAAACTAAATTGTGATTACATATTTAAATAGTATTTATATACCACTCCTTTTACAGCAAAGAGGGACTGTTATGAAATATTAAAAACACACATGATAAGTGTTACTTCTGAAATATGGTGGTCTGGCTCTACCTGATGAGGTCCACTCTTCTTTTACAGTTACAAACTCTCTTATTTAGTTATTTAGTATTTGGTAATAAAAATATCTATTTTATTCTTGTGACAATGAATTTAATTAATATTTATCGTTACATTACAATAATAAAATTAATCTAATTAACAAAATCACAGTATTAGGAAACCGAGAGAGAGAACTTGTAACTTGTAACTGCTAGCTCAGGATTATCCAAATATTTAAATTTAGGAAACTGTATTAAATATTATTAGTATGTTTAATTTAAAAGAAAAATCATATTTTTTTGTTGAGCATGGTGTGTGTTGTGCTATTGTTGCAGAGAAGGACCCATTTCAGTTATGTATCTTTGAGCGGAGATTACTGAGTTCAGCCCAGGTGCTGTTCACTCTGTTCTTTCTGCCCCCACTCTCCTCACTTCACTTTTCATTTCCCAATTCCCAATCTATCTACCCTTCAAGTTTTCTTTTTTCCCTTTTTTTGTTTGGCTATTTTCACTTATTTAATGTGATCTGTAACTTTTCCCCCTTTCGGTCTCTATTTCTGGGTCTCCTGGGTTACTCGTTTCAAGGGTTGTTGGGTTGTAAAGTTGTGATCTTTAGGTTTTATTTGGGAATTTACCATCTGGGTTAGTGGGAGATAGGGGGAGGTGGTATTTGGAATTGATGATATCTGGGTTTGGTTGTCTAGGAACTGGTAGAGATGGGTTTGGGTGCTGAGAATGGTAAGGTGGTGGAGCCTTGGGCTGTGTGCAAATCAAAGGGGAGGAAGAAGAAGAAAGGAGATGAGGAAGTGGAAGGGGCTGGGTCTGGTTGTTGGCTTAGGCTCAGGTTTATTGGCAGCTGCATTTCCTCAAGATCCAAGGTCGACACCTCTGTCAGTGGCAGTGGCACCAGTACTCATTATGGTAATCATTACTGGTTACTTGCAAGAGTTGGTACTGATATTGTTGTTGTTGTTCTTGTTCTTGTGATGATGTGCTTGGAATTTCCATCTATGTTAATGTGCTTGTCATTGATTTTGTTGGTGCATAAGCTTCCCCCATTTTTTGTTTTAGTTGTTAGTTTGTCTTGGGGTTTTAGAATTCTATCTTGAGCACCCAATGCACGATTTTTTACCTGTTTTGCTTGCTACCTGGTAGAAATTTACCATGCTATGTGATGTCAAATGATACACAAACGATTAGGAGTGACATGGGTGCTGTTTGGGGCTGCAGCAAAACAAAGTTGAAATTGAAATATTATTTTGGGATTTTTCATTCATGTTTATACAGAACTGCAGTGAATTACATTTTTAATCCCACGAGATATGACAGTGCATATGTTAGCTTCATCAATAGAATGTTTTCTTTACCCAGCACCATGTGTGATTTTCTGGTTCGAAGTGAGAAGCCGGTGTAAAAAATCTAAAATTTAGACTGGCTAGGAAATGCATAAGTGACAGATTTGACATTGGTTGTGGTAGGTAATTACTATCATACGAACTTGAGATTAGATATGCGGAAGGAATTTACTCCATGGGCATAACTGAATTTCACATATATGCTTAGAAGGCAAATTACCGGAGGTTGTGTTTAATTCTGACTTTTCGAATCTATTATAAAATCTATAATGCATGGGGCAATATTTTTTGTTTTGTACTGGTCCTAACACTCTTTTTTTTAAAAAATTTCTCTCTTGGTGGCTTCCCATTAGCGGAAAGTAAATCAACTAATGATACTAGTAGAGACCAACCAACAGCTCCGGCAGTCTCTTCTACAACCACTAGTAACGCAGAAAGTAATTCATCCACTTCCAAACTTGAAGAGGAGCTTAAAATTGCTTCCAGGCTGCGAAAGTTCTCTTTCAATGATCTTAAGTTAGCTACCAGAAATTTTCGGCCTGAAAGTTTTCTTGGTGAAGGTGGGTTTGGTTGTGTTTTCAAGGGTTGGATTGAAGAAAATGGAACTGCTCCCGTGAAACCTGGCACAGGGCTTACTGTTGCTGTAAAAACCCTCAACCATGATGGGCTCCAGGGTCATAAAGAATGGCTGGTTTGCACATTTTCAAAACTTTTTCTTTTGTTCTATTATTATCTACTGAATTCTACATTTCTAATGATCATTCTCCTTTGGATAACATGACAGGCTGAAGTAAATTTTCTCGGCGATCTAGTTCATCCGAACCTTGTTAAACTTGTAGGTTACTGCATTGAAGATGATCAAAGGTTGCTAGTTTATGAGTTCATGCCTCGGGGTAGCCTAGAAAATCATCTGTTTAGGAGTAAGTTACCCTTTTCCATCTAATCAGTTTCCACAGTTTCTTCTTTGAGAATAATAGTTAGACAACTACTGCACCTTGAATTTTTTATAAACATCAAATGAACAACCCTGCTTGATTTCTCTCGTAAAGGATGGTTCCCACTCCACAGAAGGCAGGTTAGAAACTTTTGTTAGTTTGGCTTGGAGATATTTTCTCCACGCACAAGGGAAAAGGGGTTTCATAATACAGTACTTGTACTACACTGCTGTAGTGATCTGCCTATTTAGAGTGATGCATGAACCTAAAATATATCATTATAGTGATTCCATTAACTGCCTTTGTTTCTTTAAGTTGCGCACTTATAACTCATGATTACTGTTGTATATTTTATGTTTGGACTATGTCCTTTTTTGTTCATGTTCTCAAGTTGAAACTGTCATATGTAGGATCCCTGCCTCTTCCATGGTCCATTAGAATGAAAATTGCCCTTGGAGCTGCCAAGGGTCTTGCTTTTCTTCATGAAGAAGCTGATCGACCAGTAATATATAGAGATTTTAAGACTTCAAATATACTATTAGATGCAGTAAGTGCCAAAAACTACATTACGATTACATGTGTTTCCCTTTTTGTTCATCTAACATTTTGTACAAATTCAGGAGTACAATGCCAAGCTCTCAGACTTTGGTCTTGCCAAAGATGGCCCAGAAGGTGATAAAACCCATGTGTCTACTCGAGTGATGGGAACCTATGGCTATGCAGCACCAGAATATGTCATGACAGGTAACTTCTGGTTGATATAGCACTTCCAAATCTGAATGTTTTAGTTAATTATTTATCATTTATCTATGAAGTCTTGAATACTTAGGCGTTGATGCTATTTCTATCTAACTTTATTTTGTTAGGTATTTTTCATCTACTAAGTTATTAATGTTTTTATTGATGATCATTGATCATTACTTTCAACAAAATTCTGAACAAAAGTTGTAAACATAATTCCTTGTGGGACTGTTTTAATGTTTGGAATGTTTTAAGCTCTTTATCTCTGATATTATTTGTTTTCCACTCTAGACAAATTATGATTAAGATAGTAAATTAGTTGATCTGTTTATATTCTCCGTGTCCGATGATCAATTGTATTAATGGGTTTGATATCTTCAGTTGTGTTTTCATAATGTTTATGACTTACAGAATTGGAGTTTAAGTTTCAGTTATGTTTTTTCCAAATGCATTTAAACACAATCCATCCAATATCTAATTGCTTAAATTCTAATAACATTTACTCGTGTTGCAGGTCATCTTACATCAAAAAGTGATGTGTACAGTTTTGGAGTGGTACTACTTGAGATGTTGACTGGGAGAAGATCCATGGACAAACACAGACCCAATGGTGAGCATAACCTTGTGGAATGGGCTCGGCCGCATCTGGGAGAGAGGAGAAGGTTCTACAAGTTGATAGACCCTCGTTTGGAAGGGCACTTTTCGGTGAAAGGTGCTCAGAAAGCTGCCCAACTAGCTGCTCACTGCCTTTGTAGAGATCCAAAAGCCAGGCCTCTGATGAGTGAAGTTGTAGAAGCTTTGAAGCCTTTGCCAAACCTCAAGGACATGGCAAGCTCTTCATATTATTATCAGACGATGCAAGCCGAGCGCATCGGAGCGAGCCCCAACACAAGAAACGGTCGAACACAAGGAGCATTGGTCAGCCGCAACGGACAGCAGCAAAGGAGTCTTTCTATACCAAATGGTACCTATGCATCTCCTTATCACCATCAGTTTCCTCAACCATCCCCAAAGACCAATGGCAAAGCGTAGAGCTGGTGAAAATTCTCTTTTTCCCTTTCACCTTTTATGTCATTTCTTAGTTTTTCCGTGTAGATGTACCTTGTGTCAAAGCATCCGTTCCTGGAGATCTTGAAAGCAAAAGAAGCATGTTGCTTTATTATATTATGTTATGGCTTTCGCTTGAAAGAATATTTGGGTGGGAGCAAGTGAAAGCTTATCGAGTTACTGTCTCTTCTGTCAAATTGTTATTCAATATTTTCATCAGGTTGTTTGAAAATATTGAACATTATGAAATCATCATCCTTATTTTATTTTGTTTTCACATTTGTCACCAGAAAATGTTATCTCTTAGGCTTTCCTTGTGATATCAAACCCTGCACCTCTTTAAACTAATCATTGTCTTTTTGTTTATAAAAAGATGAGAAAGAAGCTTTATTGCTTAATTTATAGCAGTAATTTGTTCTTATATGATCCGGATCCGTATCTTGTTTAGCTTATAGGCAGCAGATTATACTTTATAGCACTTTATGGCAGCTTCTTGTAGTTAAAAATTCAAATTTCAATGTTTATAGATCGATCATTTGCGCTGTTCATTCTTATCATTTTTGTCTCTAAAGATTATACTGTGTGGGGTTCAAGTGTAGGATAATATACTTTTTATGTGGGGTCGCATGAGAATGTTCCAAAAGTATTAGTTTATGATTTTTACTTGTTAAAATGATTTTTTGAAGAGTTATGGTGGAAGTGTATTAATAATGGAATACTTTCCATTCTTTACTTAGTGTTCTAACATTTTCCTTTTCTTTACCTTCTGGACAATAATTGAAGGTCCAGAGTGACATGTAATTGTTTAAAATTTTACTAGCAATAGCAAAAGTACGTGTTAATAATGTTTGCAATGTACAATTATATCTTACATTAAAGTTTTAGGTACATTTCCAATTAGGTTGACACAGTTTAAAAGAAGTGACTAAAATTTGTTTTTCTCAAGAAAATTCTACAATTTGATTAATTGCATTCAACTTATTTCAAATTTCTATGTATTTTTTTAAAAGTTATTACTTTCACTTTATTAGAACATACTCTTACTTTTTCGACTGCTTTCATTTACTTTACTTCTTTCCACCTAATGTGTTTTATTTCTATAGTTTTTAACAGTTATACATGGAAAGAGTTATAGAAATGTTCATGTAGTTCTTAATTTCATACTCGTACTTGCATAATTTCATATTAAACATTTTATTTCAATAGATTTAATTGTTCAATTCTCAATAATTTTAGAATTTCAATTTGGAAAGGAAAGATGGATGCTTATGTAGTGTTTTAAAAAAAACATCTCATATGTTCCGAAAAACTCGTTCTCGAAAATTGGTTCTGAAAGACTTGTATCAAACGATTTTTAAAATAAATAAGAAATCCCAAAGTCTCATTGAAATATATCATTAGAGGTAGAGTTGTCATTTTAAAATTATGGGAATGCAAATAGAAATTATGGGGTGCAGAAAACAAATGGCTAAAGATTGACCTATTTAAAACATATCGCTATAGTAAAAGTATGAGAGGGTTTCTCCCTTCACCTCCACATACTTCTTCCTCCACCTCCCCATTCCACATTTGCCCCTCAGTAAAAGATTAAAGAAAATAAAAAAAAACGCTGAAAACGTCAACGACAACGGAGATCTTGAAAAGAAATGGGAGATCCTTAGAGTCTAGCTTCTGCTGCAGAGTCAGCAACTGATAAAGCTTGTCCAAGCTAGAAGTAGACGAGAATAGATCCTGCTGGTGTAGATTCTTAATTCTTTTCCCATGGTTTCTACAAAGAGGTTTAAGTTTCTAATGGGTGGAATAAATAAGATCAAAGGAATAACTGAGAAATCCACTGCGAAAAACAAAGACAACATAGTTCTTCGTTTCTTCCTTTGAATTCTTCCACACCCTCCACGCACATGGGAATAACACTAAAGGAAACAAAGCAAAAGTTGAAAACTTTTATCACAAACAGAATGACATTCAACCTTCGCAAGGGGAGCTGATTCATTTGATGTTGGGGGCGTTAGAAGTAGTAACTGCAAAACTAAATTAAAATGAAAAGTCGTAGAACCAGAAGACGCCATACGCTTTAAATTATCGTGTAATTTCATACTCTAATCTGAAAGTTTATACATGAAGCAATAATATTGCAACTCTGCAGCCAAATCTAGCCTTATTAACAAGTTAAAAAAAAAATGAGATTCAACAACAATTACTGACATATGAAACAAAACAGAAAGATTGAGCCCACATTGATATCGGTTGACGGACATTAACATTCGTTGACGAACATTGACATCCATTGAAGAATTAACGGATCTCTATTTTCGTTGAAGATCCAATCGTTCTTCATTTCCGTAAAATCTAATCTCCATTTCTGTTGAAGATCCAACGAGAACAAAGGCCAAAAATAAAAGCATATCGGGAGCCTTTGAACTTAAAGAAGAGATGCAAGAGAAAGAGAAAAGAAGAGAAAATCCATAAGTGTGGGGATGGGTGGGGTGCTGCGGCGCTGCAGTAAGAGGGAAAGGGGATTAGGGTTTTAAAAAGTGTGGGAGTGAAAGAGGAGAAAGAGTGAAGGAAAAGAAATCTGTGGAGTTGGGGTGGAGGTGCTGCGAGTGCAATAACAAAAAAAGGAAATTAGGGTTTAAAGAAAAGAAAGTAAAAATTAAAAGATAAAAGTAAAATCATTTTTTCCAAAAACCATTTTAGTAAAATAGAAAATTTTGGGGAGGTGGAGGAAGAAATTGGAGAGGTGGAGGGAGCAACCCCTTAAAAAAAATCACACTAAGTATTTTTGAACTTTTTCTGGTTTGGGATTACATATCAAAAGAATTTTTATTAAAT
The DNA here is from genome assembly GCA_027742785.1 of Vigna reflexopilosa. Taxonomy (NCBI): domain Eukaryota; kingdom Viridiplantae; phylum Streptophyta; class Magnoliopsida; order Fabales; family Fabaceae; genus Vigna; species Vigna reflexopilosa. Next base: position 20,671,911 of record CM050930.1, on the reverse strand, counting down.
TGAGAAAAAAATTTGTGAAAAGAAGCCCAACTTATGACAAATGTTGAAAATTGAGTTGTATTCAAGAATACTTAGAAGTCAATTTTTGTATGGCCTAACTTTTGTAGTACGTTTTAATCGGTTCTTCTTCAACTTCATTAAAACTCTTATTTTAATATATAACAAATTAAATTTAAATAAATGATTATTAATGACAAACTTTTTACATGGGATTTGATAATATCAACATAAATTGAAGCATTCACGTTTGTTATAATCCCACAAATTTGAGTTTTGTGTTTTTTATACTACATAAATTTAAATACCCTATAAAACGAACCTAAAACTAATATAAACAAACTAAAATAGTTAATATAAAAGACATTCCCTGTATTAAATGTCAAATAATAAATCACAAACATAACATATTATAAGATATCTGAATCATCATATGATTTTATTAAGATAAACAAGAGTTATATATTTCCTAAAGGTAAAATATTTAAAAGATAAAAATTACGTATTTGTAAGGAATAATTAAAAACAAAATGTAACATATTGTCGGTGATTATGATAAAAGAAATTGCTATTTTTTATAAATTGACAAAAAGTGACATATTTATGCATAAAAAAGTAAAGCATTATCCTGTATTATTTAACTACTAAAAACCAACCACTAATAGTAGCTCCTGAAAAATTTAAATAAACAAACTCATTTTCTTTTCCGGTTATGATTATTCTCATGATTAAATTAATATAGTGAAATGTCAGAATATAATTAGTATTTTTTTTCTAAAAAACTAAATTGACATGTTGAAATTGAAAAGTTGCTTAAAAAAGTTTACAATGTTATTCGAAAGGTTTAATTGTTTATTTTGTTCATAATTTCGTTCAAGTATATCAAGTTAGTATTCTTTTAAAAAAAGTTTAAATCCTTTTTTGGTCCATAAGTTATAAGTTGGTGTTCAGTTTAGTTTTCGCTTTTAAAAATGTAAACTTTTGGTCCTAAGTTATAAAAAATGTATCAAATCAGTCCTAACCGTTAACAGTGTAAGAACGACGTTAAATGTTTGTATGATGTGGTAAAGAAGTTATCAAACGTGGCAAAACGAAGTTTTATAGGAAAGACAGATAGGAAAATACCCTTTGATTGGAATAAAATTTATATATTGGTGATGGTCGTGCTTGCCCTAAGATATTCATGTGGAAGGAAGGACCTTAGGTGAAGGACCTGAGGTGAAGGATGTGAGCTGAGGTTGGATGCTAAAAGTTCTTTATTGTAAGACAATGCTTGTTCTTCGTTGTAAGACATCAGCATCTGTTGTTGGCTGTTTCCTTCGTTTGAGGTGTGTGCCCTAAGGTAAGAAAGTTGTTTTTTGTTTTGTGAGGTGCGTACCCTAACCTCAGGATTTGTTGTTGGGGTGTTCTTTGTTTGGGGTTCTTTTTGGGGATTAGGGTTGTTTTCTTGGGTTGGACGAAGTATTATTGCATTTTTCCGAGAGGCATTGACAATGAATCAGTGTTCCTCTTGCTCATGGGGGAGCTTTCATGGTGCTTCATCATTAAGAGGAATGGTTGGCAGCCAAATATGCTATTGTGGAGAGCTTGCCGTATTGAGAGTGGCAAAAACTGCTAAGAACCAGGGCAAGCATTTTTGGGGTTGCCCTAATTACAAGGTTTGTTTCCTTGGTTGTGTTTTTTGTTTGGGATACAATTGTTTGGTTTTTTCGTGACATGTTGTTGGTTGGATGTTTTGAACAGCAGAGTCGTTATGAAGAAGTGCGAGGATGTAATTTCTTCAAATGGCACACTGAAGATAATGGAGATGAAAGGGATACTACAATTGGATGGCAAAGGAGAAAGATTATTATTTTGGAAAGATCACTTTTGGTTTGTCAGAAAAGGGAGAAGGTCTTAATATCCATGTTATGTATGATGGGGTTGATTATCATCATCCTTGTATGTCGTTTGTTTTAATTTTGTTGAAGTGGTGTATCTGTCACATTTTGTGATGAAGAACTTGGTTATATTGTAATGAATGAGATTGAGGTTGTAATCAGATTGTTGGTGTAATGACCTTGTACTTAATGAAGAAGTTGGTTATATTATAATGTTTGTTACTTTAAGTTGGTTATATTATAATGTTTGTTACTTTAAGTTGGTTATATTATAATGTTTCTTACTTTAAGTTGATGAAATCAGAATATGCTTCCATAAACTTGTAAAGAGCAATCTAAGTACAAAGCAATATAAATATAAAGTACAAAGTAATAGAAATATGATAATCAGAATCTGCTTTCATGATCAGAATCAGAATATAAAGGTTAAAGTAATATAAATATGATGTTCAAGGTCAAAGTACAAAAAGCAATCTAAAGTGTTGTTATTGTTAAGAAACAACTCAGAGCAATCTAAAGAAGTAGCTGTTGTTAAGAAACAACCCAAAACAGTATTTCAAGTCAACCAAAATACATCAAATATCATCCAAAATACATGACAACTACATATCCAAACTACAAAGTAATACAATTTAAACTGTTGCTATTGTTTGATTTGGTTGGGTTTGTTCAGTAATCAGACTTCCTTGAGTGGGGTGTAGTGTAGCTTCGTGGTGTGGTGTAGGTTCCTGGTCTGGTACAACTTGCTGGTGTGGTGTAGTTTCCTGGTGTGGTCTACCTTATTGGGGTTGTTGTTGAGTTGCTTGAGGGCAATTAGGTCTTCTATGCCCTACTTGTTTGCATATGGATCATCTCTTAGGGATTCCTTTTTGTCCAATTTGTGTATCATCCTTCCTTTGCTCCCAACTATCAAGTCTTCTTTTCTTTCGTGGTCTACCTGGCAAGACCCTTTTTGGTGGAGGCAGAATATCAGGTGTTGAAGTCCTTTGCCATAAATGAGGACCATTCAAAGGGAAAATGATTGGATTTTATGTTTCTTCATATGTGCAGGTCCTAAACCAAAGTGGTAAGTATTCTTCCGGATTGATGTTTAGAAACCTCATGGCTGTGAGTGCATGTCAGCAAGGTATTCCTGTTATTGTCCACTTTCTGCAACTACATTCTCTTTTTTTCAACATCAACCACATACTTTTCAGCAATGATGGATGTATGGGTGATCTGAAATATTTGTATCCCTGACCAACTGCCAAATGGTAAACAATGAATGTTAAGAACAAGACTTAACCATTTAGACCAAATCAAAAGATTTTCATACCTAGGCATCCAGTATTTTGTCTTGTCTAACTCCTTCCGTAGTCTTTTTTGAATCTTGGGGCAAATGATACCTTCAAATCTACTTATCTTCTCTCTATTGGATGCCCACCTGTTCATCAGGTACATCCTAATCTCTTCCAACATTGTTATTATTGGTTTCCCCCGTGCATCTAAGATCACACTGTTAAAACCTTCAGATATCTTGTTGACAAGTGTATCACAAGCAGGTCTTCCTGTAAACCTGGATCTAGACCAATGTCTGCAAAAAATATAAAGTTAAACATTTAGATAAAGTTAAAGAGCATGTAATATTAAAGATTTGAATGCGTCTAGATTAACTTGCCTTGGTGGAATTTGTATCAAGTATTTAAATGCGTCTATATTAACTTCCTTGATTTGTCTCATTACTGACTCTCGTGCTTCAAGGGTTGTTGATGCTGCAGCCTTCCATAGTAATTGTCTCAGGTTTATGCCAGTAAATTTCTTCCTAAAATTTAAATAAATGTGCCTCATACAGTAAGGCTGGTCCACATCAGGCAATAGACTTTGTAAAGCTGGCAGAAGTCCCTATTCAAACAAACTATGATTAAATTTCCTTACTTTCTATGGTGAACAAAGTAATGAATAAAAGGGTTTCCTGTTACTTACTTTTTGTTGATCTGACATAAATGTACACCTTGAACAAAATCCCCCACCTTCATCAGATGCATTCCAACTACTACCATCAAACTCATCCTGACCATCCCCCACTCCACCACCAACATCATCCTCACCATCTTGAGAAGGAACTTCAGAAACCTCATCAAGTTCAGCATGTTCCTGAACAACTTCATCAACATCCACATCACCTTCTTCAGCATGTTGACCACCCTCAACTTCATCATGTTCTCCAACTTCAACTTCAGTATGTTCTTCAACTTCAACTTCACCATGTTGACCAACCTGAACTTCAACATCCTCAACTTCAACCTCAACAAGTTCTTCCTGACCAACTTCAACCTCAGCAAGTTCTTCCTGACCAACTTCATCAACAGGTTCACCTTCTCCAACTTCATCAACCTCAACTTGACCAACCTCAGGAAGTTCTTCGTCACCCTCCTCAATATCACCTACCTCAAGTTCACCTCCTTCAACTTCACCTACCTCAACTTCACCTAACTCGGGTTGACTATGATATTCCAACATATTAATATAATCAGGTTTGGATACCATGTGAACCACAAACAAATGAGCTTGACCATTCATTATAGCAATGTTCACCACATGACATGCACCTTTGTCATCACTTAACAATTCCAACCTATCTTCTAATACAGAGCCACCCAGGGAATACCACAACTCCTTAACATTTCTATAACCCATCTCCTTTAGTATGGCCATTATTTCAAAAAAACTCCATCCGTCTGGGTCAATGATCAAGGTACTAGTTTCACCTCCATGATATCTAAATGACCCAGTATTCAGAAACTTACCTCCATGGTGAAACACCACCTCGATATCACAATTGGACATTTTGGTTAATGTTCAACTATAAAATGCCTATATAAAAGTAACTGTCAGACTAAATTCTAAACATGCTACCACCCACTATTACACATTAGTAACTGTCAGACTAAATTCTAAGTTTTTGACGTACAACTATTTATGTGCAGCGATGCTTAAATAAAGATGCATGAACCACACAAAAAACAATCAAACACAGAATAACCAATTTCATATTCAATTGGGGGACCAAAGACATACAAACAGTGTGCCCAACATCATCAATCAACATAAAGAACGGGACCACAACAAAGGCAACAAAACACAGTAGGGGACCACAACACAACACACTAAGGGGACAACAAGACAACATACTTCCATGGGGGACCCCAACAACATAAAATAAGTCATAAAAAACGCACCTTTCACCTTTTCTCTTCGAAGGAAGTCCACGCTGATGAACCACGCTTCCAAGGAAGTCGCTCCCCACCACAAACACTGACAAACCCTGCTCCTTTGGACATGAATCTCCTTCGAAGAAACCAAGCTCTGTCTCACAGAACGAACACTACGAAGCAATTCCCCAACCCTCGAAAAATAAAATCCCCAATTTCACTCTGCCCTAATTTTTATCCCCAATTTTCCCAAACTTAATTTAACCCCATTTAAAAAAAAACATAAATAATTTATTTTATTTTACACGTACTACATTCATTTCCTGCCACATCAACTCATTTTAACCCAACTAAATGACACGTCAACGATAATTGGACACTTGACATGCACAATCACTTAAACGTTAACATTTTTTAACACCGTTAACGGCTAGGACTGATTTGATACATTTTTTATAACTTAGGGACCAAAGGTTTACATTTTTAAAAGCGAGGACTAAATTGAACACCAGCTTATAACTTAGGGACCCAAAAAGGATTTAAACCTTTAAAAAAATGTCAATTGCGTCTTTACTTGGTAAAATTTGCCTTAATCAAATCCTTTCCGTTAAATACGTACAAACGACATTAACTTTTATTACTCCCTTCTCTGTTCTTCTGCAACTCTATTTTTGTCAGTGTTATCTTTACGTGGAAAAAACGTCATAACTTTGTTATGATTAAGGACGAATATTAAAATGCATCACCATTATGATTAATTAATTATTCCTTAATTTTGTCGTTGCTCACCTAACTATTCTGTTTTACTTCTTCTCCTCCCAATAGTGAGAGCTACTCTTCCACACTACCATGATGAAATTAGGGTTTAAAAGGTTTTGGGACTGATTGGGTAGTTGATCATCCTCTTCCAGTATTTTCTCACCAGAATTTACTGCTTCTTCTTCCAATCATTCCTTGGACACCATCCAAAAGCCAAGACCACAGGTACAATGTGTTCATCAGTTTCAGAGGTTCTGACACCCGTAACTCTTTCGTTGATCATCTTTACTTTCATCTTCTTCGAAAGGGTATTTTTGTCTTTAAAGACGACCACAAGCTCCGAAAAGGAAAATCCATTTCATCACAGCTTCTACAAACAATCAGAGGTTCTCGAATTTCTATCATCATTTTCTCCAAAGATTATCAGAATGAGGTATACGAGAAGGCCTTCGTTTCACTCGGACAGAAATTCAAATGAAACCCTGATAAGGTTTATCGACGGGAGAGAGCTATGAATTAGTTTGGCACATTAGCTGGTTAAGATGTCAGAAATAGGTATCTGTTAGTTATGGTTATTATCTTTGTTTTCTATATTTGTGCCTCTTATATATTCATTTTAAAAATATTAGACGAATTTGGCCAATTTAACTTGTTGGGATATCGGAAACAAGTATATGTTATAATTAAGGTTCTTGGCTTACATTTTTATTTTGAATTAAGTTTTTCTTTATTTATTTTGGAAAATATATTTCTTTTTCTTTAGGTTAAAAGGGAAGTTTAAGTATGTTAATAAAAAATTTATACCATTATAATTTTATCTTTCATTTTTACATCATAATATATATATACAAATCAATTAAATATTAAAACTATTGATAATAGAAAAATTAATGTTACTTTAAGCAGTAATTTTTTTTAATTCTCGTTAAGAGGTAATTTATGAAATCATAAAAGGGTATAAGTGTTATGTATGATTAGTTTAGTAGGTGAAAAAATAAACTATAGTTGAAAGAAGAAAGGGAAAAAAAGACGAAAATATAACACTTACAAAAATAGAAAAAGTTTGCTACGTTGCAGAAGAGTAGAGAAGGAAGAAAAAAAAGTTAACGTTAATTGTACATATTTAACGAAACGGATTACATTAAATAAATTTTATCAAGTGAAAACATAATTAACATTTTTTAAAAAAATAATCAACTTGACACACTTAAACGGAAATAAAATAAGATATTAAACCTATTCGAAAATAGTGTAATAATATTTTTACTAACATATCGCATAATGGAGAAGCCTAATTAAATAAATAAAATTAATAAATAATAGAGTGAGTATTATTCATTCTGAATTGAATAATATAAACATTTTGGATGATGAAGAAGAGAACAGATAAGGAACGAGTTTTGAGGCGACACATTCCAGGTTGTCTCATGGAAATGACGTGTCATAGCATCAGCTTCGAGGTTAAAGACATGCTACACGCCACGCAACTCATGTGATATCTATGTACAAGCCGCTTTTGGATTGTCTCACGCGCTCTCCATTTCACTCGCTACACTGAATCCATTTTCCTTTCCATTCATTCACACCTTTTTTTAGATTAGATACAAGAAAGTGACTGCATGCAAAATAAAGAAAAAAATATTAATTAGGTCAAATAAATAATTTTATTCATTATTAATATTGTAAATCCTTTTTATAATAGAAAATACCTAACACTCATTATGAATCTATTAATTGACTCTGAATATTTTGATAATAAATTAAAGTACATAGTATGTTAAAATATTTTATTTTTGAGTAACATAATCAATTATAATTTTTTTTTTTCATTTTTAAAAGTAATATAATTCTTTTATGATAATATTCTACCACAAACTTCCTAGATTTTTCTTTTATAGATATGTTTGCATATTTTGTTTTGTGCAACTCTTTTCAGTTATCCATCCCATCTTTATTTATTCATCTTAAATTGTAGGCATCTTTTCTAAGTTTAGTAAAACTTTTTTTAATTTTTCTTTTAAATTATATATATATATATATATATATATTCAATTATCTCAGTACAAATGGTTTAACACATTTAATTAAGTTAGGGTAAGAATTATTGTAAAATTTGTAACATTGTGTTAAAATTTTATGAATTAGTGAATGTAACTTCATCAATATAATAAGAAGATTAGTTGAATGAAAAACAAAAAAGAATAAAAAAGTTATAATAATAGAAAGAGAGACAGAAAAGGAAAATGGAATGTGTTACTGCCTACATCATATGAACTGTACGTAGCTCTCGGCGCTTTGAAGGATCCTTGATAAGATTTAGGTTGCATGTAGTCTCTTCTATCACTCACCAAAAACTTCACCATGTTTGCAACTACCAAGTCCTCCACTTTGTCATCTTTCTTCTTCATCAGCAGAACAATCTCTGTCCCTTCCAAACCCAATTTCTGGAATTTGGTTCCAATGAAACACCCTTCTTCTCCGGGACACTTGGTCTCAAGAACTCTTCACGTCTCTTGTAACTCTCCATCACAACATGCTTCCCAGAGATCATTATCAATTGAGGTTCCGTTTTATTTATTTTATTTACTTCTCTATTAATGATCATGTTAGGATTCCTTGTTTCATGTTCTACTTTTGACTGAACCCAAAATATCATGTAACAATTTACTGTTTTCTGAAAGGTTTGTTTGTCTTTTCCGCAAAATACTTGGAACAAAGTATTTGAAAAGAAAAAAAGATGCGAAACTATCTCCCAGATGATTATTTATGGATGTTTTGTTTCCAAACTCTTGTTTTAGAAAAAAAGTTCAAAACTTGATAGATTTTGAATGAGAAATTGTTTGTCGAGTAGTCAGAAATATTTCTAGAAGACAGTTTTCATAATGAAAATAAAAGATCAAATCTTGAGATCTTATTGGCTGTGGCTTATATCAAATTTGAATTCCAAGCAATCGTGATTATCAGATTATGAGCCAAGCCGATTTCTCTTGGTGCAGGGCGGTGAAGGTTTTTTCAGGGGTGTGTTGGAAAGTATGCAATCCGTTTACTTGAACAGAAATCCTACTGCAAAGGCCATATTGGAACTTGTTCACTCTGTTGAGAACAATCCAATATGCTATGATCATCTTGCATTCAGGACATTTGGGGTACTTCTCTCGGTTTTTCTTCCTTGCAATTGTAGACTTTTTCTGTATGATTTGGTTATATCTCATTAGCTCATCCATTTATGTTGTTGAACTTAACTAGGTGAATGGTTATGGAATTGATTCAATGGCTAGTTTTTTTCTGGACTATGGCTATAGTCAGCGAGAGGAGTTAAGATTTCCTGCAAAAAAGTTGAGGGCACTGTGGTTTTCTCCTCCTGCAGATTCACAGGCTGGCAGCGGCAGTGGCATTAATGGACCTTTGCCCAGAATATTTATTTCAGAGCTACTGGTAGATCAAATGAGTCCACAAACTCAGGTGTGTTTGCCAGAAATAATTATAAATAATGTAATATTGCTTTATTTTTACATAAGACTGTGATGTTACTGTAGTATTAAATGTTGAAGAGTGTTACAATAATCTGAGAACAAAATAATGGATTGATATCTATATGATACACATAGTTGCATGACGTCAATGGTGTACACTTGCATTTCTTCCCCAAACCCAATTGAACTGAAAGAATTTGGAATTTTCTGTGAAGGAAATAATTAGAAAATACACTGAATCATCCGGGGATGGAAACAAGTATGCAGCACTTGCAAGTTCCCTTGGACATTTAACATGGGAAAAGCCCTTATATTCAGAGTTTCAACAATTGGCAAGGTATTATTACTTTCTGTATGGTGGGCAAAGCTTTTTGAGGAAAGTTTCTATTCTCTTCTATCATCTGGCTTAGTTATGGTTTATTTGTTGGTATCTAATACACAGTGAAAGTGAGTATGCTGCCTGGACTCTAGTCAATGGTTATGTGCTGAACCATGTTACTATATCCACTCATCGGCTGAACACTCATTTGAAGGATATAACAGCACTAAATCAGTTTATTGAGGAGAGTGGATTCAGGTTGAACTCTGAAGGAGGATTGCTGAAAGGTTTGTATCCTTGTTTGTTTTTATGCAAGTACAAGGTTTTCTAATGTTCAATGTCAGACAATCTCAGCATGGTTTCTTTCTGATAAGACAATTGCTACCACAAGTGAAAAAAATTAGGATTGAAGAGCAGATAACTTCCTCTTATATTAATGAATGGCAAACATGACTATATTCCTTCAATTCCTGCTTGTGTTCACCTTCTGAAAATTTGGCCTCACTCATCAAATCTAAATCTTGAATATTCCGAGTACTGACAAAACAAAGGGATGGTATAAATCAGTTTCTTAATCTGTTTGCATGAGTGTGTATCATCAGTGTGCTAATCGTGCTCCTAATTTTGAGATGAATATGGAAATTATTACCTAGACTAACTGTGAACATGCTGATATAATTGACTGTTTGACGATAATCATAGCAAGTTGTAGTTTTGTGATCATGTGAATGATTTGAATACTTCCTCTACCTCCAGTGAGCCCTGATGGTCTTCTCCAACAAAGCTCAACTGTAGCAGATTCAATCTCTTTCCAATTTTCTGATGATATAATTGAATCAGTCCCCTGCTCATACATTGAATTTGCCGAGCGTCTGGTGCTGCCACAGTACAGAAATTTACCTGACACAGAGGTAAGCATCATTCTTTTCTTTGTTGTTTTTGGCCAATACTGATTCTGTGACCGATCTTTTTGGCTAAAGATGAAACTGAGAAGAACTACCTTAAGTTTTGAACCACCTGCTAACATAAAATTTGTTGCAAGGCATTTTCTGGCGGATTTGCTAATTCTTCTTCTAACTAATGAAACAGGTTAAAGAGTTCCATAGAAGGGATGGTTTTGAGGTAGCAAGTGCTGACAAGATATTTGAAAGCACATCCAAGGAGCAGTTAAGCAGAGTAGGCTAAGAGCCTTTTCTCTCTCTACACCATGATCCAACAGAAAACATGTTACATTTTACACCTAGTTATATTTATTCTTGTGGATGTTGCTTAAATAATTTTGGATTATGTCTTTATGACTAAGTCATTCAATTCTAGTTTTGGAAATGGACATGTTTTAGATATATTACTGATATAATAGCACTCTAGAAAAAGTTATAATAAGAGACTATATAATAGTATAAGTAAATATACAAAAATGATAGTTAACAAAATAAGTATATGTTCTGGAGTGTTTTCAAATTTCAGTTTTATATTTAGAATGTTTAAGAAATGTATTCTTAATTTAGTTTTTCGTTTTATTATTACGGATCTTGTAATTTTAAGAAGAGAGAAAATTACATAACTCGTATAAATATAAAGTAGAAAGTAAAAGGTAATCATGAGATTGAAAATTCTAATTATAGCCATTCACTAATTGATTTCATATTACATATTTCAGAATTATGAATGCGTGAAGTAGCATTAAATGACTGTTCAATATAACCATTCCAGGACGCATACTTGAATAATTTCATATTAAACATTCCCAAATAAATTTGTATTCCATAATACTTTGGGGTTGCTTCCTCCACCTCTCCAATTTCTCTTTCACCTTTCCAAAATTTTCTATTTTACTAAAATGGTCTTTGGTAAAAATGATTTTACTTTTACCTTTTAATTTTTACTTTTTTTTCTTTAAACCCTAATCTCCTTTTTCTGTTATTGCACTCGCAGAACCCCCATCCCAGCTCCACAAATTTCTTTTCCTTCACTCTTTCTCTTCTTTCACTCCCACACTTTTTAAAACCCTAATCTCCTTTCCCACTTACTGTAGCGCCGCAGCATCCCACCCATCCCACACTTTTGGATTTTCTCTTCTTCTCTCTTTCTCTTGCATCTCTTCTTTAAGTTCAAAGGCTCCCGATATGCTTTCATTTTTTGCCTTTGTTCTCGTTGGATCTTTAACAAAAATGGAGATTAGATTTTACGAAAATGAAGAACGGTTGGATCTTCAACGGAAATAGAGATCCGTTAATTCTTCAACGGATGTCAATGTCCGTCAATGGATGTCAATATCCGTCAATCGATATCAATGTGAGCTCAATCTTTCTGTTTTGTTTCATATGTTAGTAATTGTTGTTGAATCTCATTTTTTTTTTGAACTTGTTAATAAGCCTAGATTTGGCTGCAGAGTTGCAATATTATTGCTTCATGTATAAACGTTCAGATTAGAGTATGAAATTACACGATAATTTAACGCGTATGACGTCTTTAGGTTCTACGACTTTTCATTTTAATTTAGTTTTACAGTTACTACTTTTAACGCCCCCAACATCAAATGAATCAGCTCCCCTTGTGAAGGTTGAATGCCATTCTATTTGTGATAAAAGTTTTCAACTTTTGCTTTGTTTCCTTTAGGTCTTGTTCACTTGAGTGGATTTGGAGGAGAGTAATCGAGAGGATTTGAAGATAATTTTTGTTGTTGTTTATTTGAATAGATTTGGAGGTAAGTGAGAGTGAATTTGGAAGTAAATTTTTTTAATTTGTCACATAAATTAAATCCTAAATTAATTCTCACAAACTTTACTTTCAAATTCATTCTTATTTATCTCTAAATTCACTCAAATAAACAACAACAAAAATTATCTTCAAATCCACTCAATTACTCTCCTTCAAATTCACTCAAGTGAACAAGACCTTAGTGTTATTCCCGTGTGCGTGGAGGGTGTGGAAGAATTCAAAGGAAGAAACGAAGAACTATGTTGTCTCTGTTTTTCGCAGTGGGTTTCCCAGCTATTCCTTTGATCCTATTTATTCCACCCATTATAAACTTAAACCTCTTTGTAGAAACCATGGGAAGAGAATTAAGAATCTACACCAACAGGATCTATCATCGTCTGCTTCTAGCTTGGACAAGCTTTATCAGTTGTTGACTCTGCAACAGAAGCTAGATTCTAAGGATCTCCCATTTCTTCTCAAGATCTCCTTTGTCGTTGACTTTTCAGCGTTTTTTTTTTATTTTCTTACTGAGGGGCAAATGTGGAATGGGGAGGTGGAGGAAAAAGTATGTGGAGGTGAAGGGAGAAATCCTCTTTTTTTAATTGGTGATAAAATGAACATGTGAGAATTGATTTTGATTTTAAGGTATGAAAAGTACAAATTTTTTACCACTACAACATATTATTACAATTGCAAACATGACAAATGTAATATCTTCTATTTTATATTAACTATATTTAAGTTTTGTATATATAGTATGAAATAATTTTATAATTTCATAAGTAAATTGCAAAAAAAATGGGCCTTTATAAAAATTAAAGAATGATTTTGAGTTACCATCTAATTTCTATTCTTAAACTACCCTGATAAAATTGTGATCACGATTTTATAAATTATTGGATTAGATTACAATATTTATAGAATATTATTGAAATATAATTATTCATTATAATTGATCAGATTTACAATTGAAGGTTTGTGCTAAAAGAAATAATTATTATATTTTAGTGTAAAAGTTAGGTCTCTACTTAATATTTAGTTCTGAATTGTCTTGATAAAAATTATACTTATGTTTCGTCAGTTATTGGATCGAAATGAAATTTTTATCAAAAGTTTTTAAGATATAGTATTTCATTTTGAGCATCGAGATTTTTATTTAAAAATCTGTATCTAGAGAAGTATTTTTCGCGATTGAACTAACATCACTTATTTCTTGTTTTGAATTATTTAAGTAATAATTCAATTATAACTTGGATCAAACTTACAATTTTACGATATTCTTGAGATAATATTTTTTACTCTTATTATTGAGATTTACATTTAGAAGCTTGTAATAAAAAATATAATTTTCGTATTTAAGATAAGGTGAAAATATTATAAATAAATATTAAAATATTTAAATATTAATAATAACTTTATTATTACACATTAAAATATTTAAATAATGAATTGTGGTTTTACTATTACATGGTTTTAAATCTAGAGAAAAAAATATTAAAATAATAATGTAATAGTAAAATAAGCTTAAATATATATATATATATATATATATATATATATATATATATATATATATATATATATATATATATATATATATTCTTGCGAGAACGAGGAATGGAAAAAACTTTTCATGTGTGTTTTGTGCGTGCATTCTTCGTCCTTTTCTACTTTCACTTACATTTTTCTTTCTAAAAAGAAATTTTCTTTTAAAGTAATTTGGAAAAATTATTCAATTAATTGAAAAATAAAGTTTACTCACTAGTGAAAAAATACTATTTAACGTCACCTCTTAGACGTCGGTTAAGGGTAAGCACGACGTATATTGATGATCGGTGACATTTTCGTAAATAAATTGGTCATATAGACGTCAGTTAGAAGGTGCCCTGACGTCTATGATATTTTAGACGTCAGGGCCCCTCCTAACTGACGTCTATATGTCTGACAAGTGGGTGAAAAGTCATTTATTATAGTCATATAGACGTCAGTTAGGAGGGGCCTCAACGTCTATATGGCGGAAATTAATGGCTATTCACCTACCTGGCAGACATATAGACGTTAGTTGGGAGAGCCCCGACGTCTAAAATATTATAGACGTCTGTTATGGGGGGAATCGACGTCTAAACCCTAAATCCAAAAATTTAAAAAGTCATTTTTTGACTCCATATAGACGTCTGATCCCGCCACTCCGACTTCTAAAGCACTTTAGACGTCTGTTTTGGAGGGAACCGACGTCTATAGACGTCTGTTATGGCGGGAACCGACTTCTAAATACTCAGCCCGAAAATTTAAAAAGTCACTTTTTGACTCTATTTAGACGTCTGATCCCGTCACTCCGACTTCTAAAGCCTTTTAGAGGTCTGTTATGGGGGAACCGACTTCTAAATGTCTGCATTAAAGCACTGTGAACGCGAGGCAGCAGTTACGCGCACTCATTGTTCATCATTGTCCTCGCATTTTCTCTCCACGAGCTACGTTTTTCAGGTTCGTTTTCTCACTTTTGCACCGTTTAAAATTAATTTTACTCCGATTACATTACTCTTTGATGAATTATCTTTCATTTGAACCGATTAAAATGCGTTTTCGTTGAGTTTTGTCTAGTTTTGCTCGTGTCCTTGGGCAACATTCTTGGACGGCGATTTCTTGCGTTTTTCACTCCTCTAATTCCTTCCACTACATTATTAAAACCATCCAATACAAAAAAAAAAACGTAGAAAATATAAAGTTGTAAACTCGAATCACCATAAGCCAGGAGCAACTCGAGAGGCCTCAAGCGGAGAAAGATCCTATCAAATACGGCGACATTTTAGACGTCTGACCTATAGAGTCCGACGTCTATATAGACGTCTGACCTATATAGTCCGACGTCTACATAGACGTCGGTCATATCCTGACTGATGTGTAATTAATGTCACCCGAATAGTCTTCGATTCCGTATGTGACGTTAAAAGTCCAAAATAACCAACGTTAAACAGCGTTTTTCCACTAATGACTTAAACAAGTTATTTTGAATAATGAAACTAGACATTTATCATTTTATGTATATCATTTATCTATATTTATTTATTTTATTTTATTGATTTTATTTTTATTTTATTTATTTATTGTTATTATTTTTATTAGTGAAATGTTTATAATCTCATTATTTTATTTATTTATTATTCTTGTTTTACACGTGAGGTATTGATAATCTTATTTTATTTATTTATTTATTATTATTTTTATTTTATTATTGAGGTGTTTATAACCTTAATAATTTATTTATTTATCATTATTGTTTTATGCGTGAAATGTTGATAATCTCATTTTTATTTATTTATTTTTATTAATTTAATTTTATTAATGAGGTGTTTATAACTTCATTTTTGATTTGTTTATTATTATTGTTTTATTAGTGAGATATTGATAACTTGAATTTTATTTATTTATTTTTATTTTTAATCTATTATTGATGTGTTTATAACATCATTTTTATTTATTTATTTAAGTAAGGTGTTGATAACTTTATTTTTTATTTATTAATTTTTTTTATTACTTTTATTTTATTAGTAAAGTATTTATAACCTCATGCTTATTGAATTATTGTTATTTTTTTTTTAGTGAAATGTTTATAATCTTATTCTTATTTATTTATTGTTATTATTTTCATTTATCTAGTGAGTGTCCCTAACCTCATTTTCATTATTTATATTTATTTAATGAGGTGACCCTAACCTATTTTTTCTTATACCTTCAATTTTATGATGGTTCTAGCTATTTTATCTATATTTTTTGGTTTTAACATTTAATAATTTATATATATATATATATATATATGTATATATATATCATAAATAAAGATTGGATAATTGTAGTTGGAGGTGTAAACCTTGATTTAAATGAGTTGGATTAGCCTATTTATCCTAACTAGCCACTACAAAATATAATACATAATTTGGTTTATTATACTTGGAAGTGTAAACTTTGGAGATTTAAATAAGTCATATTTATTCATTTATCTTGACTAGCCACTACAAAATACAATACATAATTTGGTTTATTATAGTTAGATGTATAAACCTTGGGATTTTAAGTAGTATTAGCTCATTTATCCCGATTATTCACTACAATTTTTTTCAACTATGAAAGGAGAATTAGTAAATTATAAAGAATTTTTGTTATATTGGTATAGTATGAATTGTTTAAATTAAGTTGATGATGATAATGTTATATGTATTATGATTCAATGTCAATTTCTTATCCTTGCATTTTGTGGTTGTAGTTTCTGTAAGATCCGAAAAAATATGGATATTAAAAATAAAGTAATTTTGAGACTTTGATTTTTGTTTGGAAATTAGTGTTCTCGAGTGTACATTTTTGTTTGAACATAATTGTTATGTTATTTCTTTTATTTTATTTCTATTTTTGCCTAGAGGTAAAAGCGTCTTTTACATTTTATTAATTAGGTGTAGAAATTAAAATAGGAAATTGTAGAAAGAAAAACATGCAAATTAAATAATATAGAAATTAAATAAAAAGAGATTATGTGAATCTTTTAGAATATTTAGTTGTTGTGATTTTAAAAATTAGATAAATGAAAATGAAGATATAATCTTGGTGGGTTTAAAGATTAAAAGAGATATTACTATTAGAGAAAATCATTATTAGATATTGTTAAATATTTTAAAAGATATTTTGAGATATTGCCAATTAAAATATATCTGAAGATATTATTGGATGTAATTAGATATTAGGTTTAATCATTCACTAAGTCCCTATTTTCGCGTAGAATCTCAATTTAGTCCCTTTTTTTTCGTTTTCTCAATTGGGTCCTAATATTCAAAATATTGTATCAATTAGGTCCTTTCTGTTAAATTGGGGCTGACGGTGTTAAGTGTGTGTGTGACGTGGAGGCAAATGTCAGTTTCTTATATCCATGTGGATAATTGAAGTTTTAAAACTGGAATGGAACAAAAGCAAAGTTTATTAGAGAAATTGGGATTGGGATTTTTCGTAATCTAATTAGAGATTGACATTAAAGGGAGAGAACTTTGTATAAATCCCTTCTCGAATCCCGAATAGAAGGGTATATTTTCATTCAACTTGTGTTCTTCTTCGAAGGTGGATAACGTCGTAGTGCTTGAAGATGGCCCATCCATGTTCGTCTTCGTCATGTAGTGGGTGGCGGAAGCAAGACGGTAATGTGGTCTGTGGTGGTGGTCGAGGAGGATCTGGCAATGGTGGTCCGTTTTGCTATTGTGGGATGAAATGTGTTGTCAGAACTGCGAGAACAGCTAAGAACAAAGGCAAGCAATTTTGGGGCTGCCCTAAGTTCAAGGTAAGGTTTTTTCGTTGTTGTTGTTATTTTGAGTTCGAGGCTGGCCTGATTGGTGTTTTCTTCTCACAGAATGGTGGTGAAGATGGTGGTTGCAATTACTTCTCATGGTGTGCAGATCATGGGGTTGTGGAAAGGGAAACAAGTGTAAAGTGTGAAGGCAAGACTGAGTCTTTCTTGAACAGAGAATCAATAGAAGGTGGATGGAAGATTATAAGTGATTTGGACTTGTCAGTGAAGAAATTGGGAAATAGGCTTAACGTGTTCTTAGGGATTGTTTGTGTTCTTTGTTTGGTGAACATTATTGTACTTACATTAGTGTTATTTCGTTCATAGGAATGTTTTGATTTTACTTATGATGCAATGTACTTCGGATGCAATGAACCAAAGTTATTTTGACTATAAAAGTTTGTATTGTTTGAAACTTGTGGCCGTGCACGAAGAATTGGTTGTATCTAATTGGAGATGTCTTGATTGTTTCACTACCTTGCTGTTAGAATTGCAATAGCTTCGTGCTAAAATGGAAGTGTGTTTAAAGCTAAACTGATAGTTCTAGCACATTCATATTGTGCAATCAGTTAAACAACAAAGAAAATGACCACATCAAAATTTCATTGGTTGAGTTCCAAATTTAGCAGAATTTGATGGCTGAGATTGTGATTTTGCACCAAGGCTGGAAAAAACTATTTAAACAATGCAGACCGGTTTGTAATTAACAAATACACTCGCACAATTGGTTAAAAAACACAAAGGCACACAGTTTCTTAAACTACAACAGTTGCATAAAATACGCAGTAAATTGTGGCTGAAACTGAAGTAAGATAAACCAGAATATCATTAAATATATAATTAAATATATCAGCCCTCAAAACAGTGGTTGGGCAAATACATCATTAAACCAGAATTTTCCATATGTTTTCAAAAGTAGAAGTAGAATAACAGTGATGTTTGGTAGCCTTAAACTATTACATAATGTTTGGTAGCCTTAAACTATTACAAAAGTTCCTTTCTACAATGTACTAGGCTTGAGGGTGAGTCTGATGTGCTATTTCAGATTGTTGAGTGGATGGAGTTGCTGAGGCTTGAGGCTGAGTCTGATGCACATGTCCTGCTTGGGTTGCTGATGGGCAACGACTTCTGTTATGGCCTTCTTCTCTACATATGCCACATCTTTTCCGCAAGCCAGATTTGGTCATTCTTGATTCATCCTTCCTCATTTCCCATTGCTCTAGTCTTTGTTTTCTCTTTGGTCTTCCAGGCAATACTTTTTTTTTGTGGAGGAGATACATCAGGATATGGAGTAATGTTCCACATGTTGGCTCCATTTATGGGATATATAATTGATGAATATGTCTCCTCATATCTGGACTTCATGTAGCAAGAGTCAATAAATTGTTCTCCATCAATGTTCAGGAACTTCATTGCAGCCAATGAATGACAACAGGGGATTCCAGTCATCATCCAAGTTCTGCATGTGCAGGAGGAGTCATCTATGTTCACTACGAACTTTTCTCCATTGTTAGACATGTGACGAACTTCAAATAGTTTATTACCTGACCAACTGTGTACAAGAAAACAATAATTATGAACCAAAGTAGTAAATTCAGATAACAGAATAGTGATTAATGGAATTTACCTTGGAATCCAATTTTTAGTTAAATGATATTCCTTTCTAAATCTGGATAGGATCTTGGGACAAATGGATCCACTAAATGATGATATGGTTGTTCTGTTCTTGGCCCATCTTTGCATGAGGTAAATTCGTATCTCCTCCAACATAGTAACTATGGGTTTACTCCTCGTAGAAAGGAGGACACTGTTGAAGCCCTCACTCATATTGTTTACTAAGGTGTCACATTTAGCACTTTCAGTGAACCTTGATCTTGACCAATACCTACCACAAATAACACTGATATGTCAAATCTAGGAAGCATTTATATGAAGAGTTTTATATCTAGCTAATCACTATTTTTTTTTACTAACCTGGGAGGGATGGCAATCAAATGCTTATAAGCATCTTCGTTCACTACTCTTATGTTTCTCATTTCCATCTCCCAAGTTTGTGGGTGTGTGGCTGTAGCTGCCCTCCACATTAATCGCTTCAGGTTTTTGCCAGGAAATTTCTTCCTAAAGTTGGCATACATATGCCTTACACAAAACCTTTGGTCAACTTTAGGAAGCAATTCATGTATTGCATGAAGTAGACCCTGCAATACAATATAAAAGTAATCAATAAAGTCAATAGTTAAGACCGTAAAGTTAAAATGTACAAGTCAAAATTAAAGATGAATATTACCTTTTGCTGGTCTGATATGAAGGTAAATGATGAACAAATTTCAGCCCCTCCAAGGTCATCTACCAATACTTCCAAGAACCACCTCCATGATTCCTTGTTCTCAACTTCAACAACACAGTATGCAATTGGCAACATCTGCTCATTTCCATCTCGGCCCACAGCTGTTAACAACTCCCCACCGTACTTACCTTTCAAAAATGCTCCATCTAAACCAATAATTGGCCTGCATGACAGAAAACTCTCTTTGCAGGCCTTTAAACATACATAGAATCTCTTAACAATGACTTCACCCCCCACATTCTCAACATCTAGCTTCACTGTTGACCCTGGATTTTTTTCCAGCAACTCATGGGCATAATCATACAACCTTTTGTACTGTTCTTTGAAAGAGCCATCAATTTGCTCTGTTGCTATGTTTTTGGCCCTATAGGCCATACACCTTGAAATACCAATGTTCCATTTCCTTTGAATTTTTTCCCTTATATCCACACCTTTAATTGTTGGATTTTCTCTAATACTTTTATGTATCTTGTTGCTCAACCACTTGGCATCAATTAATTTAAGGTTGAACTCCCTGCTGCAAGTATGGTTGTCCACCATAGTTCTCAATTGCCAAGTTTTGACTGCCTTCATATAACCACAATATAACCTCCATGGGCATTGACCTTTTGCACCCACACACTTGAACCTCATTCTTTGTTTATCATTCTTAACAAACTTAATATTTCTTCCATTATCTAACGCATAACTTTTTATGGCATCCAAAATGTCTTGCTTTTCAGCAAAATATGTCCCAACTTCCCACCTAAAGTCAACCATATTTTTTGGCAAAACAAATGTTGCAAAACTCCCATAACCCTCTACATCTGTATGCTCTTCGTCACTTTCTGCTCCACTAATTATTTCTTCAGATTCCCACTCATCATCTGACAAACCTTTATTATTCCCACCGTCCACATTAACATCAGAAATGCTGTCAGAATCATTGGAACATGGTCCACTACACTCATTTGACAAACTTTGAACTTCGACTTCCACATTTCCCTCCAAATCTGCATGTATATCATCATCCGTATCACAACCAACATTGACATCAACAAGCCCCTCCAACCAGTCAGTATTTCCATCACCACTGCCACTCTCAGAAGAGGAATTCCAACTTCCAATTTCCACACCTGGTTCAACTTCATTCTGTTCTGCACCTTCATCTTCACCATGACCACCAACTTTCTCAACTTTCACTTCTCCATCAACATCACTCATCTCTTCCAACACTCTAGTTCTTGCTTGTTCAACTTCATGCCCCTCTTCCTCTATAACAGCCTGAACTTGTACTTGTTCACCCATCTCTTGTTCTTCACAAACCAGCTCTTCCAACACACCACCAACTTCCACTTGTTCTTCATCATCATCAACACCCATTAGCATATGTATGACTTGGGCTTCAGAAACAAGGTGTATCACAAACACATGCGCCTCACCATTCAGCCTAGCTAAATTAACGACATGCATGGCAGCAGTGTCATCACACAAACACTCTAACTTATCATCCAACACTGAAGCCCCTCCTACAGAGTACCAAAGTTCTTTAAACTCATGGTATCCCAAAGATTTGACTACATTAACAATCACGAAATAACTCCAAACATCTGGGTCAAACGTAAACCTAGATGTCTCCCCCCCCTTCATACTCCAGCTTCCCATCATTAACTAATTTCCCTCCATGGTGAAACACAACCTCAAATTCCTTGTCCATGACGCAGAAACACTATATATAAGTATTTATACACCTATAATGTAATCACATGACGACAAAACATGTATTAAAACGCACTCACACAGAAACAAACCATAAACAAAACGCACTCACACAGAAACACAGAAAAATAACTTTAAACATGGGGGGACCAAGGGGACCACAACATCGCAATAAAAAATGGAACACAAGGACGAGACCACAACGCAATATAAATAATCAATACAAAAACAAACTTTTACTCACCTGGCCACTCCACAACTCCCACAACGACGACAAAAGCACACTCTGTCAGAAGAACTTTGGACGAACCATAGAAGATCTCTGAACAACTCAGATGAAGTTTCGATTAAACCCTAAATTCCCAAAATGAGACCCCAAATGGTGAAATGGATTGCACTTTGGAGGAACCCTAGCAGAAGAAATTTCTTCCAATTTCTGTAATAAACCCTATTTAGATTACGAAAAATCTCAATCCCAATTTCTCTAATAAACTTTGCTTTTGTTCCATTCCAATTTTAAAACTTCAATTATCCACATGGATATAAGAAACTGACATTTGCCTCCACGTCACACACACACTTAACGCCGTCAGCCCCAATTTAACATAAAGGACCTAATTGATACAATATTTTGAATATTAGGACCCAATTGAGAAAACGAAAAAAAAGGGACTAAATTGAGATTCTACGCGAAAATAGGGACTTAGTGAATGATTAAACCTAGATATTATTATCGAAAAATAAAATAATAATAATAATAATAATAATGATGATCATAATAATAATATATTATTGATAAACTTATTATAAGAAGTTAGAATAATAAATATTAAGATATAGAGAGAGCAATGACATTTTGTGTTTTAGAAAAACTAAAAACTCTATGAACTGGATGTTAGTACTAGGGAGATATTTTTAAGCATAAACGTTATTTTTTATGAAAATATTTTCCCCTACAAGGGTGCACAAGGTGATAAGACCAGCCATGATGAGAAAGAGATTGACAATGTTTTACCTAATATTTTTGGGTATGGTCAATACTGTGATGAAGTGCAGAATTTTGAGGAGAATGTAGATACAGAACAGAGGTCTGATAACAATGAAGACACTACCATTGACACTGGTACAAATCACACTAATGATAGAGAAGATCACAATTCTAGAAAATCTACCAGAGTTAAAAGGGTTCCTGGATACCTAAATGACTACATACATCAGGTTAATCATTCATCATCCAGTTATCTTCATGCAAAAAATAGCTACAAGACTCCCTACCCTATTTCCAATGTTTTGTCTTATAACTCTTTATCGGAAAAACACCTAAAGTACACTTTGGCCATATCCACCAACAAAGAGAACTAAAGGCCTTGCGGGATAATGACACTGGGTACTTAACTCAACTTCCTCCCAGAAAAAATACCATTAGTTGAAAATGGGTGTACAAGATCAAGCACAAAGCTGATGACACCATAGAGAGGTACAAAGCTCGTTTAGTTGCTAAGGGTTATACACAACAAGAAGGTATAGATTTTTTGGACACTTTTTCCCTTGTGGCTAAACTAACCACTGTCAGAATCCTTCTTGCTATTGTTGCCTCAAGAAATTGGCATCTACATCAACTAGATGTTGATAACGCCTTTCTGCATGGAGACCTAAATGAAGAGGTATATATGGAGCCACCACCAGTGCTGAACATTCATACAAAAGGTCAGGTTTGTAGGCTAACTAAATCCTTATATGGGCTGAAGCAAGCTAGCAGACAATGACTTGATAAACTATCATCCTTTATTCTCTCTGTTGGTTACATTCAATCTAAATCTGATCATTCTCTTTTTATTCAGAAAACGTCCACAAATTTCACTGTTCTCCTATGTAAATGATATTATTCCGACAGGAAACTCTACCATTGAAATAGAACACATTAAAGGTCTTCTTCACCATGCCTTTTGTATAAAAAACTGGGGAGCTGAAATATTTTTTAGGCTTTGAAGTAGCCAGATCTAAGAGGGGGATACACCTATGTCAGAGGAAATATGCACTGGACATTCTTGAAGAGACAAGAATGCTAGGATGCAAGCCCTACACTACCCCTTTTCTAAGTGACACTAGCTCCTTGTATAAGACATAGAATTACTTGGCCAATCCCAACTCCTATCGCAGACTTATAGGGAAGTTGCTTTATCTCATTAATACTAGACCTGATCTATGTTTTTCTGTTAATCTTCTCAGTCAATTTGTTCAAGCTCCTACTGATTATCACTATCGGGCTTTGCAGCATATGCTAAGATACATTAAATACAACCCTTCACAAGGTCTTTTCTTTGCTGCTGATTCCCATATCCAAATAAAGGCATAAAGGCATTTAGTGAGTCAGACTGGGCAACTTGTCCTAACACTAGGAGATCCACTATTGGATTTTGTATCTTCCTCGGATCCTCTTTTATATCATGGAAGACTAAGAAGCAGAATACTTTGTCCAGGTCTTCTACTGAAGCAGAATATTGTGCCCTGGCTACCACAGTTTGTGAGATTCAATGGATCCACTATCCTACAAGATCTCAGTATTGAGACCACTACTACTTCCGCGCTTTACTGTGAGAATGATGGCAACCTCCTTGACTAGGTTGGGCCAAAGCTAGGAGATGTGCATAGAAGGGTGTTTCCTTGGATGAATGATGCAGAAATGTGGTGGTAAATGGTCCAAGGATGATGAGTTAAGGTATGGATGGAGTAAAAGCTCAAAACCTCTAGGAGATAAGGTGGTGGTGGTGTAGTGTTTGGTGGGTCCAAGATAGGTTAGGCCAACTCAAGTAAGAAGTTGACTAGAAGGGCCTCTAGGGTTGTTCCAATCTTGATCAAGGAAGAGTATGGCCATACTTTGGCAGCATAACATTACTTAATTTCAAGATGAAATACAAGGGTGGAGACACTTCTATTTATAGGCCAAGGGTGTCTCCTTCTAACCCTAAAAGCATGATCTCCCACCTTTGCTCTTATTGGCCAAAAATGAGGCCTTGTAACCTCCAATGATGGGAGGACATGTGGCCACTCACAAAACACAATCCTCTCCATTCGTAGAGTGCCATGTGGCCACTACTAAAAGCAAAAACTGTCCACTCCTAAGGTGCCATGTGACTACCTTTTAAAAAGTAAATCTTCTCATTTGGAAGCATGACACATGACACACACTTTCCACTTAGTTTGGATGTCTAACTTTAAGGAAAATCCTATGCTACTTAGGCCTTAATACAAGCCTTAAACAAACCTACACTACATGGCCTAATACAATGGCCTAAATTCCTACACTACTCTTCAAACCATGCTTCATGATGGCTCCAATGGTGGTCCACAAAGTAGAGTTGACACCATCTTCAAGGATGACTTTCACTCTCTTGAAAGTTCTTGACCATGGCTAAGGGATTTTCCATCATTCCCTCCCTCTTTAAAAGGAAGGCAAACTTCTTTATCTTCTTTGGAGTTTTGTGTGCTTCTTCACCAAGGTAAAATTCCCATTTTATAACACAAGTTAGAACAAATGTTATAATAGTGAGTAAATGAAGAATATAGCTCCCAACAATGATACACCTTAAATCAAATGAATGATCAAGGTCTTGGATGTATATGTTTGAAAGACTATCCATTCCAACACAAGATTTAATTTTTAGGGATATGCCATCATACCCTCCCTTTTGAAAAGGATTTGTCCTTAAATCTTCTTGTTCTTTTATGACACAAACCTTTTTCTTATTATTGGTTAATTTGTGTATCTTTCCACCAGGATCAAAGATCCATATGCAAGTGTCATTAAACTCAAAACCAATATTCTTATGAGCCACAAACAACATGTATCTAGATGAAAAATTTAAATAAGACCTTATGCTAATTTTAAAAGAATTTACTTGAAAACTTTGAAGGTCTACTCCACAGAAGTGTTTGTGTTTACTTTGAGTTAATTGTATCCTAGAAGGTAACATCAACTCAAAGTTTGATTTGAAAAAATTTGAGGGGTTAAAAATAGTGGGAGGTGAAAAAGAAGTTGAAAAGTTTTCAAAAGTAAAAGTTGGAGTTATGAAAGATGGTTGGATGTATTGAGAAAAGTTCAAGGATTGGAAAACTCCCTTCCTCGTCTTAGTCTCAATCTTAATTGTGGGAGTGGTAGGGGGCTTTAGTAACTCTTCCTCTTCTTCTCTTATCTCAATCTCTTCTTTTACTCTCTTTTCTTTCTCATTCCTTTCTTTTACCTCTTTCTCATTCCTTTCTTTTACCTCTTTCTCTTCATACTCTCTTCTTCTTTCCTCCTTCTTTCCTCCTTCTTTCTATCTCTTCTTACTTGTTCCTCTTTCTCTATTTGTTCATTCTCTCTTTTCTCATGCTCCTCATTCTCTCTTTGTTCTTTCTGCCTTCTTTTGTCTTCCTCTCTTCTTTTCTTAATCTTCCTTAAATTCTTTTGGACTTTTTCTTGTTTTTCATTAAGGATTCTAAGCTCTTCTTCTAAGGTAGCAAGATATTGTTTTCTTTCAACTTTTTCTTTCTTTTCTATCTCTCTCATTTCACATATTTGCTCTTGGTTTATTACAAGGGAAGAAGCAATAAATTTTCTTCTCATGCATGCTCTCAAGTCACACCAATCTTTAATTAGAGATTTTCTACCTTTCTCAACCTTAGATGGTCTTTGATTCCATCATTCACTTGCATGTCCTACAAGCCTAGAGAAGCACAAACTAAGTATATGATATTTACCATGCCTAACTAGGAATGGATGAAGTTCTTCTATTCTTTTCTCCCATGCTAGGTATGATAATGCACTAGTATTCTCACCAAAGAATGGAAGGTCACTCTTAACTTTAGAATGTAGCTCAACCTCACCATGACGTAAATGCAAGCTACTATAAAAAGTCATTTGTTTTAAAATAATTTTGAAAAAAAATTTTCACAAATAATCATAGACATTTTTAAGATTTTCAAAATGACTTAAGCAAACAAACTTAGTATTTCAAATAAAATTCCTTAAGAGACTTAAGGAGACAAGAGAAGCTTAAGTTCACTTCCAGGAAAGAGAGGTGAATCACTATGGATTGCTTAAAAACCAAGTCTTTCCTAGCCAAAGCTTACCTCAAGGTTCTCTTGTACCAAACTTCTCAAAGAGATTTAAACTTGAAATAAAAGTTGACACACACTAGACTATCACAATTAAAGAAAGCAATTAAAGCTAATCTATGTGGCCTAATGGTGAAGTTAGAAGGAACTTTGGTTCCCTCACACTTACCAACTACAAAACACAATATTAATCAAAGTCCAATGTTCTTGTTAGGACAAATCCTAACAAGGCCAAATATTACAAGTCCAAAAGGAAAAATACACACAAATCTCTCTTTCTCACCAAGTGTATACTCTCTTGTTTTGTGTTTTAGATCAAGACTTCAAGCTTCCCTTCAAGGACTTCTTCACCTTTGGTTGTTGCTCACTGTTTTGGGCTGTTATCCCCATGATCCTCATGTTTTTTTAACATTCAAAGACCTACACCACTAAAGCCAAAAGGAGTCTAAGGAAAAAGCAAGAAAATGTCTAAAATGAACAAAGGCTCTTTAAAAGGAGTTTTACTTTGACAAAATCATGAATGTTATAAGACAATCAAGCAATTAAATGGTAAGAAAGATATGTTAGCACAACAAAAAGAGTTACCTAAAGAAAGGCACTAGAATAGATTACAAAAAAAACTACTAGAAAATCATAAGGTGTTTGTGTCCTTTGGCAAGCTAGATCAAATGGTGCATTAAGCAACCTTTTTAGATCATCATGGCTGCTGGAACAGCAGCTAGGGATGTGAGTTTCAGCTCCCAAATCAACATCAAAGTGCTCACACAAAAGTTGGTTACATATGGTACATGCATGTGCTTTTACTTTTACTTTTTGCTTTTGCTTTTTGTACTTTTTGTCTACTTTTCTTTTGTATCTTTTGTCTCTCTTTTTTTTTTAAATTTTAGCACAAACACACACCAAATCAGATCTCAAATCTGGAATGTTACAAGGAGTTTCATGTTTATACAAGCTTATAGCACCAAAATGAAGAAAACCTACTAGAATCAAGTATAACATGAAACAAAAAAAGGGACATAATGGAAACTTAACTCTAAGAACTTGTTGATGATCTAACAACAAGTATGAACTCAAATATGCAAATAAAAAGCACTCAAAGGCACTCAAATGAAACAGTTTTGAAATTTACTCAAACATGTATTTTTGATGATTTTTCAAAGGTTAAACATGGAAGTAAAGACATGTAATGGACTAAACATGACTTTAGACAACATGGATGGATTCAAAAATAAAAATGATACAAAATAAGCATATAAGACCAAACAAAACAGCAAGGAATGACTCAAAAAAAAAAAAGAAAAAGGCCCAAAAAAGTAGTCAAAACTACCAAAAATGAACTTGAAAAACGCTAATGACAACATCCTGGCAGCTTTGACCTTTGCTGAGTATTTTACTTATAACTTTCTATAAAGAACTCCAAATGAAGTGATTCGTTTTTTGTTGGAAACTAGACTCAAAGGGCTTTCATTTTAATTTTTTACGTATTTTTTGGACAATTGAGCTAGATGCAGTTTAATTTTGAAAATCGACACAGTTTGTTGCCAAAACAAATGATAGATGGAAAGAAAAAAAAACAGAACAAGACAAGTAGGGAAATAACATCAATAACATGGAACAATAAAGGATAGATAAGGACCAAAAGACTTAGCTCTTGAAGAACCAAAGCTCTTGATATCAAATGATGGCAACCTCCTTGGCTAGGTTGGGCCAAAGCTAGGAGATGTGCATGAAGGGGTGTTTCCTTGGATGAATGATGCAGAAATGTGGTGGTAAATGGTCCAAGGATGATGAGTTAAGGTATGGATGGGATAGAAGCTCAAAGCCTCTAGGAGATATGATGGTGGTGGTGTAGTGTTTGGTGGCTCCAAGAGAGGTTAGGCCAACTCAAGGAGGAAGGTGACTAGAAGGGCCTCTAGGGTTGTTCTAGTCTTGATCAAGAAAGAGTATGGCCATATTTTGGCAGCATAACATTACTTAATTTCAAGATGAAATACAAGGGTGGAGACACCTCATTTATAGGCCAAGGGTGTCTCCTTCTAACCCTAAAAGCATGATCTCCCACATTTGCTCTAATTGACCAAAAATGAGGCCTTCTAACCTCCAATGATGGGAGAACATGTGACCACTCACAAAACACAATCCTCTCCATTCCTAGAGTGTCATGTGGCCACTACTAAAAGCAAAAATTGTCCACTCCTAAGGTGCCATGTGGATACCTTTTAAAACGTAAATCCTCTCCAATGGAAGCATGACACATGGCACACACTTTCCACTTGGTTTGGATGTCTAACATTAAGGAAAATCCTATGCTACTTAGGCCTTAATACAAGCCTTAAACAAACCTAAACTACATGGCCTAATACAGTGGCCTAAATTCCTACACTACTCTTCAAACCATGCTTCATGATGGCTCCAATGGTGGTCCACAAAGTAGAGTTGACACCATCTTCAAGGATGACTTTCACTCTCTTGAAAGTGCTTGACCATGGCTAAGGGATTTTCCATCATTCCCTCCTGAAAAGGAAGGCAAACTTCCTTATCTTCTTTGGAGTTTTGTGTGCTTCTTCACCAAGGTCAAATACCCATTTTATAACACAAGTTAGAATAAATGTTATAATAGTTAGTAAATGAAGAATATAGCTCTTAACAATGATACACCTTAAATCAAATGAATGATCAAGGTCTTGGAGAGTAGGAGCATATTTGAAGCTTTTATTTGTCTTGAGTTGAATGTATATATTTGAAAGACTATCCATTTCAACACAAGATTTAATTTTTAAGGATATGCCATCATACAATAAGTCTGCTAGACATATTGCTCACAATCAGAGCTTTCACGAAAGAACTAAACACATCGAACTCGACTGTCGTGTTGTTCGCGAGAAGATTCAAGCGAATCTCCTTTGTCTTCTACCTATTCGTTCAAACGAGCAACTTGCCGACATCTTCATGAAGCTCCCTCATCGCGTGCGCTTCCAGTTTATCGTTCCTAAGCTTGGATTGATGAACATACACAATCCAGGTTATGGGGAGGATGTTGATGTTTGTTATTTCGATTAAGTTTCAGTTAGGATTACTACTTTGCAGTAGTAATCGGTTAGGTTTGTTATTTTCCCTTTTTCCCCTTTTCCCTAACCTATTTAAGGATAGGGTTTTCCCCCTTTCAGATTGTAACAAAAGACAGATTCAAAACAAAGAAATAAAACATTAAAGTTTTGCTCTTACCTTCTTTGAAGCTTTGTTCCGATCTGCACTTTTTCTTCTTCCAGTAACCATGACCGCGCCTCAGCAAAGAGCTTCACATTTCTTCTCTCTATGCTTCCAGAAGTCTCTTACTTTCTCTCTCTCTCTGTCTCTCTTCTGAATGAAGACTGCCTCGAGGTAGTAACTTTGGTTGGAGATATTTTATCTCCTATAGTCCGTAGAGGATTGGGCCTAAGTCTTAAAGATTTTTTGGGCCTGACTTAATAACTACCATCTTGTATACTTCAGTTGATGACTTTGCAAGTATAGTTAATGCCTCAAGGTCAATTAAATCTACATTCAAAGATAGCATTTCAGTTAGCTCATGTGGTCGATCTCTAATACTTGAGGAACCACTATTGTCCGAGTCTCCAAAAATAAAAAAATGTTTAGAGGAAAAATGTGGCTTATACACCAAGTTGTCTGGGAAGTTAGAACAATGTGGCAGAAGAGAATTTGAGTTCAAGTAAAGAGGGTGAGAAGATGCGATTGTCGCTACAATCAAGCAAGGTTTTTCCAGGTCCTACAGAATCCTTGGTCGCAAGCCTTCAAAGGGGATTGTAGATAATTTTCCAATTGCACGAACCCAAACCCTAACCCCTTTTCTTTTAAGCCTCTTTCAAAACATTGTCACATAATCAATTTTTTTTTTCTAAATTTAAAATTTACACGACATTTAACCTCACACTGTCACGCAATGATAAGAAATGGACATGTCATTATGTTCTGGTCAAGGGTAGCTCCACCGTTAGATTTTTGATGCCGTAAACAAAAATGATTAACTTAAACCGTTTTTAAACAACTTGGAACCATTGTGAACTGTTTTTAAAACCTAAGAGCACTTTGAACAAACGTCCTCTTTTAAGGGACCAAAAGAGATATTAAACCAAAAAATTACATTATATTTCTTAGTGTATGTCACTTTTTTATTATTTAATATATTTCCATTTATTTTAAACTTATAATTTTAAATTGATCTTTAACTTATTCTTATATTTTGTATTTTTTTTCTTTTCCTGTGACAGTAACTTGAGAACGGAAGATATTACATATGAAAAACTTAATAGTGACATGACTCAGGAATAAATTAGGCATGGACACTACACATTTATTTTTAAATAGTTTGCTTTGTATTGCATATAATTCGTAATGATAATTTTTATAAACAAAAATTGACGTTACGTATATTATTTTTTTAAATGTTCACATTTATTATGTATTAATAAAAGTAATTCATACTCCTTGTTTTTTATATTTACATCTATAATGATTTAATAATTCTATATAAATACAAAAATAAATAAATTTAATCGAATGAACTAAGAATGTTATAATTTTATAATTCAAAATAAATCATGGAAACATTGATAAGTTAAGAATGTTATTTCACTACAAAAATAAATGATTTTACCAGGGGTTTTTTTTTCCATTACCGGCGGTTTTAATCCCTGGTAAATACATTTCCTGTGGTTAACAAAACTACTAGGAAAACCACCGTCACAAAGATTTCCGGCGGTTTTAGCGTGGGTTTTTCAAAAACCGTCGCTATTTGCTGAGGTTTTCACAAACCGTCGCTATATGCGGGAGTTTTTACAAAAACCGCCGGTATTGCTATGATTGTAAGAAACCACCGGGGTTAGCCAAAAACCACTGGTATTTTCCAGTTTTATGTAATTGGGATTTTGAATTGAAGACTCACAGTAATGAAAATAATTTAATTTTTTTATTATTTAAATGATTTGATTAATGTGATTAAAATAAAATATGTTTAATTTTAAACTAGAATAATATAAAACCAAAAGTAATTATTATTATTATATGAAATAAACTGTAAAATTAAAAATACAATTAATTTGTAAACTTAAGAAATAATAAATGTTTGTTCTAAAAATTAAAAATAAACTTTTACATAAATTAAAAAGTGTTTTGAATAACAATTATCACTCTTATTCTTCATTTTCTTCATGCTTCTTTACAATACCTACAAATAAACAAATCTATGAGTGAATTAAGCATTCAACAATTCAAATGTTATAAGAGAATGTGTGCAGAAGAAAGATCAATATAGTAGTGAATCTACTCAGAAATTCATCATAAATTCTCTATTGAACTACCACATTTCATATTTAGTTGGAAATCTATCAATACATGATGAACATTTTCCAAGTGGCTTTATGAAATTCTACCTGATATGGTAAGGAATATTTTCCATCTCATGGTTTATTTACAATAGCATGAATTTTGAAGCAAAATTTAGATCTGACTTTTGAATTCAAAATATCACGTGAAGTAAAAGTTTTATTGATATCAATTGTTTATAAGATCTCAATTAATTTATTCCAATGAATCTAGTTTAGTATGTTCACTAGCAACTGAAAGATTTTAATTTGTTTCGTAGATCTGAGGAATTTGTTCTTGACATGACATAATAGTGTTATTTGATCCATATAACTGATCCCACCTACCAGCAAAGGTTTTGATTCTTTTCCTTATAGGAAAAAAGTATTTCATATGAAATTCTTTCCCTTAATACTGATAAATTTGGCGAAAAATTTGTCATAACAATAAATAATCAATCAATTAAAAGTACCTCACCTTCAAGAATGTTATCAGTAGGTGGTGGGGCAGCACCACGAGTCTGGGAGAGTTTTGGCTGAACATCTTCAAGAATGACCTCACCTTTCGCTTTCAATGATTCCAAAAATTGATTTGTCTTTTGAGATTTACCAAGCTTCATTCCAAGACCTTTTGGTGGAGCAATGGCTTATGAAGTTGTGGGACGACCTAAGCATGAGGTCAACGAAGTACATAAATGAAAAGGTTACTCTCATTTAACAAATGTTAATTCAGGATATAGAGTAAACCACAACCAGGGTACACCATTCTTCAATACCCTTTTAAGTTATTACATAAAAAGCATTCTAGAAGGATTCAAGAAAATCTATGAAAGCCAACCTTTAGGCTTTCAATGTAACGAAAGAACTACGCTACTGCAAATTGAAAAAAAATTACTGAAAATCAATTATTAGACTTAGACAAACTAGAAGAGCAACACTAATGATGATAACTTAAAATGCTTTTGTTTTTCTCCCTTGTCCTTACTAACTAACCTTTTTGATACGAGAAAATGTTTCTTGCTTCTTAGGGTACCTTGTCCTTACTAACTAACCTTTTTGATACGAGCAAATGTTTCTTGCTTCTTAGGGTACCTAGAAATTTTGATGCTTCCATCAATATATCTGCCGATTTTCCTATCAGCCAGGACATCCAGACTAGATGATTTACCTGTGGCATGTCAACAGAGTAGACGATTTCATCAAAGGTGATAGAATGTGGTTCGAAAGGAAGAACCATTCCTTTTTTCTTTCCATGGTTGGACTCCACAACAAAACCATCTCTTCCTGAACTTTCTGCAGGACATTTGTAAAAAATGTTCAGTGTCTTGGAATATAATACAAATTGCTGGTGATAAAGGAGTATGGTTGTCGTTTGTTATACAATAAGCAGCATTACTCACCTATGCGTGGTAATTCAACTTTTGTCGCACTTGCTTCAGTAGTTGGGTCTTCAGCTATAACTGCCTGTGGCTTATCAAATGCTGCATTGACATTTAGAGGCATACATATTAGTAAAACCTTGAATTGAATTTATGAGAGAATTTTAAAGTACATGAAAAGTACTCACGGTCAAGGTATTCGAGAGCCAAACCAAACAACACGTTGAAAAGAAGCACAAACCCAACCAGTGCCCCAAAACCTATAGAGCACAGGGGTGATTCATGATTGCCAAGGATTTGTACTCTTTCAAATCAAATTTATCAATTTTTGAGTTTGTCACCACATTTATGACAGTTTAAACATCTCTGGTATAATGAATTTTGAAGGTAAGTACAGATATAGTTGAAATTTTTCCATGAAATAAAATTGATGGATAAAAAAAAATAAAGCAAATTACCAACCATCAGCAGCAACAGGCCAATAAGGAGCTTTAGTCGGAGCATCTAATCTCTGACGAATGGCAGGACCAGCTTTCATGATAGAAATTGAGAAACCTATAAAAATGAAATGATGATAATCAGAATTGCTTAATGAATCACAAAATGTTGGTCTTCATTGGTTGTGGTAACAAACCTGCCATATCAAGAGAAGTCATAAATGACCTTGTATAAACTCTATCAACAGCCACTCCATGCTCCAGCTGCAATTTTGGAACTGTCTTTCCAGCTGTAATCATTAGTTCCATGGTAGGAGAGCCACCTAACCTTACAATACAATCTCTCTGTGCCTCTTATACGTTCCACCTAACCTTACAATTTTGGAACTGAATTCCCGGTACAAAATGTAGCCAAAGAGGGAAATCAATTATTAAGCTAATAGTTATATTATATAGAGTTACATCCAACCACATTTGCAATGAAAAAACTTTTCAATAAAACAGTCTATGAAAACTTATTCGTGCAAACAAAGTAAAAGTTCTAGTTCAAGACAAATTTTACATAAAATTTTCTATCTTCAATTAAATATTCTCAACACATTACACTTCTAACATCAATTCGCAAAGAATCAAAAATCATAAAAAAAAATTAATACATGACAGATATCAAGTAATGCAACTTCTCTCCTCCTTGAATAAAACAGTTAACACATGACAAATATCAAGCAAAGAAACCACAGTTCTTTTACCTCTCTCTCCTCCTTGAAGGGGAGAATCAAGCCAAGCTCCGCAAAGCGGCAATGCTGAAATAACAATGAAATGGTGATAATGCAACTTCTTTTCTCTATCATCAATTGTCCAAACCTGAAAGAGCATAAGAAAATTAATCATAAGTCTAGTAATGTCTAATCGGATATAGAAGAAAATTATAAAATACTTTTATCACAATAAACAATTTGGTTACCTCAACAACACCAAAACAATCACAACCTTCTACCTTTACCCATGCACAAACAATGACAAAATTAGTTGGATAGATGGTCATGTCATATACACTTGAAAAATCAAGAAAAAAATCAAGAAAAAAAATCATTAGTAAACATATGAAACCCACCAATCAAAAAGATACAAAATTGTGATCATACAAGATAAAAGATATATAGATTCACCTCTCATTAATATAATATTTTGGATTAAATCGTGCACAGAATCATGTACTTGCACTGCTACAGTGCTTCTACTACTGCACTATACCAAACAAGCTTAAATATTGTCTTCAAAATCCTTGATTTTCTGATACTACCGCTTCACACAGATTTAAAAAGTTTGAAGACTCCATACTCTGTCACTGTAAGAATCTTCTGTCTCTTTCTATTGTATGGATTTTTTGCAGTTAAATATATCAAAAGCTTTATAGTTAAATACATATTCCACTGTGGTGCACAGAATCAGGTATGAGCAATGCCATCAAATGTATAAAAATAGTGAATTTCACTGGGGAAAAAAACAACTAATCACGTCATACACAAATATAAGGCTGAAGATAAGGAATATGTACAAGTGACAACAAATTTACCTTGTTGCAAATTCCATTTTCCCTCTCAACGTGGAGAAGATCCATGAGATGGCTTCTCTTATCTGACTCAAGAACATATTGTACTCTTTGAGCAATTAAATCAGTACTTGAACCGACCCTTTCAACAGCTAGAAACATATCATTTGAAAGAAAATTTGATGTAAGTCTCTGCTTGCAAATGAAAATTACAAAATTTGTTATCTTAGATGAGGAATCATCCCCAAGAAGTAGGGGCAAACCTGGACTTTAGATGAGGGTTTGGTCTTGACCATTGGAAGGAACAATTGTCAAGATCGCCAAGCCTGTAATACTTTGCATTTAATGAATCGGTGCTTCAAACATGAAATATACAAACTTTAGGGCAAATTGGATGATTCAATTGAAAAAGACATGAGGTTTATTTAGGTTTTGGGAAAATAGGTATTACAATAGCTGAACCAAAGCGCGTCGAAGCTAGTAGATACTTTGCGATTAGGAGTTAAGCTTAAAGCTTCCTACTCCTCCGACTGGATTTTTCTCTTTGTTCCTCTAGCGTTTCTACATGTCGCCGACATCGCGGTTCTCAGCGTCGCCGTTGTTAGGGGTGTGAGCTTGGTTGATTGTGTCGGAAAGTGAAGCAGGTATTCTTCGAAAGGGGTTGTCGTCGAAAAATAGGGAGACAGTGGTTGCGGTGTCCTACTCCGGCACGTTGTAGAAGAGAAGCCATATTGAGATGCAAAGAGAAGCAGGGGAGGCACAAAGAAGTCCAGAGACAATGGAGAAAATGAAAACCTGAAGAAGATGAAAAGGTGAATTGAAATAGTGCGGCAAGGAGAATTAGGTTTTAACTAAAACTCCCAAAAACTTTTTGAGGGTTTTAACCGCCGAAACAAAACCTTGGCCATAATCTATTATTTTTGTAGTGTTTCCATCCAAATTTGTGGAATCAAGTTTAAATTCTCAATAATTTTATATAAAAATAATTTAATGTTATTGTGTTTCTTTTTTTTTGTGATATTTATCTCTAGTTAACGTGTGTAATTTATTTTGTAATGACCCAAATAATATATATCACATTACAAATTTGTTGATCACATGATTTATAAGAATCAGTGGCATCATGAAATTATAGATATACTTAATATATTTATTTATAGTCTTCTAAGGTTTTGTTTCAAATATCTTTTTCAAAATAAATTTAATTATTACATCATTCATATAGAATGATCTTGCTTCTATTACTCTGTCACTTGTATTATATTATGTTAACGTATAACATACAATCATCGTAGATGGAAACAATAACTATAAACATAAACAGAAGGATAAGTTAATGAAAATTAACAAATACTAGGTAAGTCAATTCCATCATTCAATCAAAATCTATATTTTTCATCGAATATACATAATCATTATTTAAACAAGTTACATGCCCCATCATTTATCACACCCTTCCTCAATTTTATCCTAAATGTGGTTAATCAATTAAAATTTCATCACAGATAAGATCCATCATGTAATTTGAAATCAATAATTAATAGAAAGAAATCCATTATCTCTCATAATACAATTTTAAGCCTCAATCATTACAACACAATCCTTACGACTCAACTCTCATGGACAAACCACGACACAATAGACAACATGATAAGCTAATGTAGTTACAACCAAACATATAATTTATGATATATCACATTAGAATGAATTTTAATCCCATTGAATTCAACCATCCATACACTTAACAATAATTAAATTTCTACCAAAAGCATGTCAATATCGACACAAAGATAATCACATCCCTCATGAACCACAACACTTAAACATTTGACTATACTTCCAAAAGTCAAGGGTATTAAGCAAACTCCAAGATTTTGCTATAGGTTTTACATCAAGACATCAATCCTTCTAGAGTATGACTAAGGTAAATTCTTTATATTTGTAGGGTCCGACCCTTTTTCATATCAAAACGCCAGATTGTACGAAAATCATTTAACTCTCTCAACCAGATATCTTCCTTTACATGAGTATGATACTAGCAGAGTCAGAACAATATTTCAAATCCCTCTTAATACACTTCCTATCGTTACATCAATGTAGTACTCCCTCCCTAAGAGTCATAACATTCATTATATTAAGACCATAGCCCACATATAACATTCTTATATATTCTTAAATCATCACATCATGTCATAGATATATATACCTTCAATCCAAACTAATCTCATAGCATAAATAACATATTGTTCATTTAAAATTAAATACTAATAATAATTTATTTTCTATTGCATTAGCATAATATTCAATTATAATATTTCCATTAATTATATCAAAATCGCGAAAAACACTTGTCTAACCACAAACCTCAAATCAAATATCCCAATAATCGAAGTAAATATTCATATATTTAGGATAAGTTGTCAAAATTTTAGTTCAATCTAACTATAACGAAGTAAGAATCATGTTTTTTACCGAGATAGCTTAGTAATAAAATTATGTCGGCAACCAATGCCTGAAACTTGCGCCTAGCATAAGAAACTTGGCGCCCAGCTCCAGAAACTCTGCAGCTCACTGTTGATTGAGCAACTAGTGATCCTAAAGTGGCACTCAATGCTCTGGACCACTAGAACCATTAATTTTTGAGTGCCTAGCGATTCGATGGTACCGCCTGGCGTTATAACAAATATAAAAGAGTTTTAGTGTGTTTTAATCATATAGACTTATATCTTTTTAAAACAATGTCTCAATATACCAATGCATCAATTTGAAACATGTCAAACATAAACCATTTATTTTACCCAATCTCATTTTTTATAAAAGGTACATTACAAATACTCTAATCAATACAAGCAAAAAATAGCTCAATTGAATTAGAGACAATATCCCTTAATGTGTGGATCCAATGATTTGCCTTAATACTGTCAATCATTGTAATTAGTGTAATTACCAATCAATGGTTGTCAGCATTATTTGTTGCCTTATTTGCTTGTAGTATCTTAATGCTAGCCTTAATCATAGGATCGTGTATTTCTAGCATTTGCTATATATGTACACGATAATCATCAGATCAAATATATTGCTCTTTACCTCTCATTACACTTTCTAACTTGGTATCAGAGCAATTAAGCCCTGAAGGCTCTTGGTCCAATAAAAATCACGGCATCCGCTCCAGATTCAACGTCCAAAAATGATCTCCCATCCACTGTGTCTGTCAAGTTGGACAAAGACAACTATCCACTATGGAAATCCTTGGTGATCTCTATAGTCAAAGGCTGCAGGCTCGATGGGCACATGCTAGGGACAAAGGAGTGTCATGAAGAATTCATAGCTTCTGCAGATTCAAGCAAGAAGCCAAATCCTGCTTTCGAAGATTGGCAGGCTCATGATTCACAACTACATGGATGGTTGATGAATTCAATGACTATTGAAATGGAAACACAGTTGTTGCACTGTGAAACCTCAAAACAACTTTGGGATGAAGCTCAAAGCCTAGCAGGTGCACACACAAGGTCTCGAGTCACTTACCTTAAATATGAGTTTCACAACATCAGAAAAGGAGAGATGAAGATGGAGGAGTATCTGGTCAAAATAAAGAATCTCGTTGACAAGCTTAAACTTGCAAGCAGCCCCATTTCCAACTCAAATCTAATCATTCAAACCCTGAATGGTTTTGATTCTAAATACCACCCTATGGTGGTCAAGCTATCTGATCAAACCAGTCTCACTTGGGTTGATCTGCAGGCTTAATTACTGACCTTTGAAAGTAGACTTGATCAATTGAATAGCCTCACCAACCTAACCCTTAATCCTTCAGCAAATGTTGCCAACAAAACTAATTACAAAGGCAACAAATTCAACACAAACAACAACTAGAGAGGTTTCAGTAGCAACTAGAGAAGCTCTAACTTCAGAGGTTGGAGAGGAGGCAGACGAAGAGGAAGAATATCTAAACCAACATGTCAAGTTTGCTACAAGGTCGGGCACACAGCAGTAAATTGCTACTACAGGTTTGATAAGTCTTATTCAAACTCAAATTATTTAGCAGGCAGTGACAGACAAGGAGCACACAATGCCTTCCTAGCCTCACAAAGCTCTCTTCAAGATTATGATTGGTACTTTGACAGTGGTGCAAGCAATCATGTGACACACCAAACTGACAAATTCGAGGATCTGGCAGAACATCGTGGTAAGAACTCATTAATAGTTGGAAGTGGTGAAAAATTGAAGATTGTTGCCACAGGTTCCTCAAAACTAAACTCACTTAACATACATGATGTTTTATATGTGCCCAACATTACCAAAAACCTATCAAGTGTGTCGAAATTAATTGTTGACAATAATATTCTGGTTGAGTTTGATGCAAATTGTTTCTTTGTGAAGGACAAGATGATAGGGAAGGCAATTCTAAGAGGGACATTTAAAGATGACTTGTATCAACTCTCAAGGACTAAAAAGGACTCGTGTGCTTATGTATCTGTCAAGGAGAGCTGGCATAGAAGGCTTGGTCATCCAAATAATAAAGTCCTAGATAGAGTCTTGAAAAGTTGTAATGTCAAACTATCACCTAGTGATTATTTTAACTTTTGTGAGGCTTGTCAATATGGCAAAATGCATTTTTTACCCTTTAAAACCACTTCCTCTCATGCTAAGGAAATTTTTGAATTAGTTCATACTGATGTCTGGGGGCCTGCACCAGTAACATCTCCTTCGGGTTTCAAATATTATGTTCACTTCCTTGATGACTTTAGTAGATTTACCTGGATTTATCCTCTGAAACAGAAATCAGATACTGCACAAGCTTTTACCCAGTTTAAAAACATGGCAGAAAATTTGTTTAACAAGAGAATTAAGACAATCCAATGTGATGGTGGTGGTGAATATAAGACTGTGCAAAACCATGCAATAGAAGCAGGGATACAATTCAGAATGTCATGCCCTTACACATCACAACAAAATGGTAGGGCTGAGAGAAAACACAGACATATTACTGAATTTGGCTTGACATTACTAGCACAAGCCAAAATGCCCTTACACTATTGGTGGGAAGCTTTCTCCATGGCAGTTTATCTCATAAACAGATTGCCCTCTCTAGTCACTCAAAATGAAAGTCCTTACTCATTGCTCTTTAGAAAGGAACCTGACTACAGCTCCCTAAAACCTTTTGGGTGGGCTTGCTATCCCTGTCTCAAGCCCTATAATCAACACAAACTGTAATTCCACACAACCAGATGTGTGTTCTTGGGCTATAGTAACTCCCACAAAGGATACAAATGCATAAACTCTGATGGAAGAATCTTAACTTCAAGACATGTTGTCTTCAATGAAGAAAATTTTCCATTCCATGATGGCTTTCTCAATACAAGAAGTCCCTTGAAAACACTAACTGAAAGTACATCTGCCTCTTTTTCTTTGCCTACTGCAGGTAACTCACATATTGGAGAAGCAACACATTCCGATGACAAAAATCCAGATGTCGAACAAGAACCAGCTAGTCCAACTGGAAGTGCTGCAGTTAATCTTAGCAGCGATCAAGCTGCAAATGATTCAAGCGCTACACTTAATCTAGGCAGAGATCAAGATACAAATGATTCAACAAGGAACAATCCAATTTCTCA
Source organism: Vigna reflexopilosa (assembly GCA_027742785.1). Lineage (NCBI taxonomy): Eukaryota > Viridiplantae > Streptophyta > Magnoliopsida > Fabales > Fabaceae > Vigna > Vigna reflexopilosa. The sequence continues at coordinate 20,630,784 of CM050930.1, read as the reverse complement.
TGACATTGATCCTACAGAAACAATTGTTGAAGCTCCCCAAGACCTTGCTGAACCAAGCACAACCATCAACACTCATTGGACCAGGAGCAAGGCTGGAATTCACAAGCCAAAGCAGCCATATGTTGGGTTAGCTGAAACCTGCACAGATGAGAAGGAACCAGAAAATGTCATAGAAGCACTCACAAGACCACAGTGGAAAGAAGCTATGGATAATAAGTATCAGGCACTCATGTCAAATCAAACCTGGGTTTTGGTACCATATCAAGGCCAAGAAAACATCATTGATTTTAAATGGGTCTTCAAGACCAAGTACAAAGCAGATGGGACAATTGAAAGGAGAAAGGCAAGATTAGTTGCAAAAGGATTTCAGCAAACAACTGGATTGGATTATGAAGAGACCTTCAGTCCAGTTGTCAAGGCCAGTACAGTTCGAATCATACTCTCAATTACAGTGCATCTCAATTGGGAGGTCAAACAACTAGACATAAACAATGCATTCTTAATGGCTACCTCAAAGAAACTGTGTTTATGCATCAACTAGAGGGATTTGTAGACTCAACTAAACCTGAACATGTTTGCAGGTTATCTAAGGCAATCTATGGATTGAAACAAGCCCCAAGAGCTTGGTTTGACAGCCTCAAAAATGCCTTACTCAGTTGGGGTTTCAAGAACACAAAAAGTGATTCCTCACTCTTCACTCTAAGAGGTACAAATCACATTACCTTTCTACTTATATATGTGGATGATATAATATTCACAAGGAACAACACCAAATTTTTAGAATCCTTCATCAAACAACTCAATGTTGTGTTTTCCCTTAAGGACCTTCGTCCACTACACTACTTCTTAGGCATAAAAGTTCAAAGATATGCATCTGGTATGTACTTGAAGCAATCGAAATACATAGGAGACATCTTGAGAAAATTCAAAATGGAAAATGCCTCATCTTGTCCAACACCTATGGTAACTGGCAAGCAATTTACAACTGAAGGGGAGAAGTTAAAAGATCCAACCGTGTTCAGACAAACTATAGGAGCATTGCAATACTTAACAAACACAAGGCCTGACATAGCATTCTCAGTTGACAAGCTCAGCCAATTCATGAGCTCTCCCACTATAGATCACTGGCAAGGCATCAAAAGAATATTGAGATATCTTCAAGGTACCATCCAACACTGTCTACACATTAAACCATCCACTGACTTGGACTTAACAGGCTTCTCAGATGCAGATTGGGCCACAAGTGTGGACGATAGAAAATCCATGGCAGGTCAATGTGTCTTCCTTGGTGAAACACTTGTTTCCTGGTCCTCAAGGAAGCAAAAGGTAGTCTCAAGATATAGTACAGAGTCAGAATATAGACTCCCTCTGCCAAGAAAACCAACATTGTGGTGTGATAACTTGAGTGTCAAGGCATTAGCTTCAAATCCAGTTATGCATGCTCGATCCAAACACATTGAAATTGATGTGCACTACATCAGAGACCAAGTGCTGCAAAATGAGATTATTGTGGTCTATGTTCCTTCATCTGATCAAATTGCTGACTGCCTCACTAAAGCATTAACTCACACACGATTCAACCAACTCAAAGACAAACTTGGGGTGACTCTCTCACCCATCAGTCGAAAGGGGAATTAGAGACAAGATCCCTTAATGTGTGGATCCAATGATTTGCCTTAATACTGTCAATCATTGTAATTAGTGTAATTACCAATCAATGGCTATCAGCATTATTTGTTGCCTTATTTGCTTGTAGTATCTTAATGCTAGCCTTAATCATAGGATCGTGTATTACTAGCATTTGCTATATATGTACACGATAATCATCAGATCAAATATATTGCTCTTTACCTCTCATTACACTTTCTAACTAATAGAACAATCCAAGAATCATGTCGTCAAAGTTCAATTTAATGCAATAAGGTTAGACAATTCAAGTGACAATACTTGTACATTATAAATCAATTTACTTTATTTATGTAGCTCAAAACAATAAAAAACGAACAAAGTGCACCACTTCACTAAACTAAATTCATGATCTCACCAATTCTACCATCTCCTCGCCATCGCCCACAACATATGTATGAGTATTCAAGTAGAGGGAGCAAACACATACAATCCATTACACCACAAGGTTCAATACCACAACATTATTACTACCAAAACTCAATAAGTAATATTTATCAATCTTTTACTAATTTTTTTTACTTTAAATTGTCTCTTCCTCAAAACTAAGTTCTAATCGCTTAAAAATATTGTTAATCCAAATAAAACAGAAATTTAGTATATGGTAAAATAGGTTGAGAAAATTCTCTCAAATGTCTTCGCTAATGAGTAAAATATCACGTAACTAAGATAAGTATTTTTATAGAATAGATGAAAATATATACTGTTTTAAAATAATCCAATCAATTCAATATGTTTGTTAGCATTCAAATTACAAAGTGGCTTGATTAATTTCTCAACAGATGAAAAATCAGTGTGAATTTGAATAGAAAACAAATGAGAAATATGATTGGGTGAAGACACAATAAAACAGAAAAAGAAAAGAGACGAGGATGAAGGTTAAATAATTACCTCTCTTTCCTCTTTGTTTATTACATATTATTATTATATTATTATTTACTATCTTACGGTTTTCCTTATTTATAGCATATTTCATATGCAAAATAGAAGTTGTATATATTCTAATATTTATAGCTATTATTATTTTATACGAAAGTATGGGTTTATAAAAATACTATTTTTTTTCATAATTTTACTAGATATATCATAATTTAGAGACCGTATAATTGTATAATACATACTAATATTTTTTATATTTTTTAATTAAAATATTTTAAAACATACTAATATTTCTTTTATTTTTAATTAATATATTTTAACCTTTTTTTTTAATTTTAATCTTATTTGATATGATATTTTAAAAATATATATAAAAGTCGAGTGTCACCTCTTTAAAAATATAAGAGAAAAGATTATTATTTAAAAATTAAAAGAATATGATATAATTTTATTAAGGATTAAATATAATTTTCATTCTCAATTAACTATAAAATAATTATATTTTATTTAAATTATAAAATATTTAGTCTTTACACTTTAAAACATTCTTTCAACATATTTAATCCTTTTACTAAAAACATAAATAAAATAAATCTAGGAATATATATACAAGTCAATAATTAATTATATCTAAGACTTATTTTAATTATCTTTTTAACCTTTCTTGAAGAGCCTACAAATCTATAAATAGGTATCATCCCACATATATACTTATTCCATTCTCATAGTCACTTTTGTCCTCTTACCACTCTCAATCACTTTTTGTACTCATACTCTCTTGTATTTTACTGATTTAAATGTGGAAAACTTATCTCATTATTAGTATTTGGCTTCTATACACATCTCTCCTTCATTTTTATCTTAGAAATAAGAACAATTATAATAGTTATAAAAATGATAGAATAATATACTTATATCTTATTTTAAGAAACTTCTATAAATGAATTTAACTAAAATATCTAAAACTTTCCTAAAACTATTTCTCATTTTGACGGAAAACTAACATTTTAAAGTATAATAATGTAAAATAATAATGATGTTAATTTTGAGGGAAACACAGATGAGGAATTGTATTTTGGATGATAAAAGTTCAACACGAATGAAAACTGAAATATAAAACTCGAGTGTTGCAGAGTTAACGAGAAACTTAGTTGATGAGTCTATTTTTACTAGATGCATATTTTTGGCATTTTGTTTTAATGGTTGATTTACTAAGCAAGGCATCAACTGGTTGGACAAGAACCTTCCTAGAGTGACTCGTTAGTGAGTAGATTTGTTCGCTTAGCGGATACGTTTTAATAAATGAATTTAATCTAAAATACAAATTCATTAAGGTTTATGCTTAAAAATGGGTTTGCATAACTGTGTTTAATGTTGTGTGAGATAAATGGTTGGAAGAATAGTTTTTCTTAAGAGGGAGGGAAAACTATCATGTATATGTTTATTGTGATATATAGATGACTAGAGTAATCTAGAGAGTATCCTGATTTTCTTAATTATTAATTAGAATCATATAAATAAAAGCAATTAATTGAGAGAGTCCAACAAGGTTTATATCTAGAGTATTAAATTTATCTTGCCCTATGGATCGAGAATGGTTAATTACAAAAAATACAGGTATTACCACGATCAAAATCGGTTGGAACAAGAAAAATCCAATGGTAATGACTTTTTTTCAATTGATTTTGGATGGACTAAAATTTGTGAGTAAAAGTAAAAATGCAGTAGGTAACATTTATAAATGGAAATTTATATATGTCATTAATTATCAAAGAAAAAATCCTTAAGTAAATATTAATATTCTCAAGCTCGGCCAACTCGACCAATCGCTCTTGATCAGTCAATAGCTCGGCCAACTCTACCAATCACTCTGGATCAGTCGGTAACTCAACCAATTCGACAACTAGGTCAATCGACAACTTAGTTAGTCAACAGCTCGGCCAGTCAACATCTCTGACACCATTATCTCAAACTATTTAGTCCTCCCAAAAACACCCATTATGCAATTATAAATTCTGAAATCATGACCAAACCTAGGCCTTTTGCTTGCCCAACAAAAGAATCGAAAAGTTGGCTTCCTAACATGTTTAAATCTTTGAAACACCTCCACAACCAAATCATGCAACAATTGAACTCCACATTCATCAAGCCACTTTTCAGACTAAGTCTCTCATCAACCAAACTGGTCATTATTGTCCATGTTTCGCTAAATGTAACATGTTCATTCTCTACTTCGAAGATGAAAAAGTTTTTATATTTAAACATTAAAGGCAAAATTTGGACGGAGAATTTATCACTTTTTTTTACCGAAAGATTTTATTGAAAAATTATTCCGTTGATAATACATAATTCGTTTATCGATAAAAAAATTCATTTTTTCACTAATAATAAAAAACGATTGTTGGGGATTATAAAAAAAATGTGACGATATTAAGCACACACTCTCATGACACTAATTTATACATTAATTCTCTGAATTAATATTTGATTATTCTTTCATGTAAAAATTATTTTTGACGTAACGATATTTTTTAAAAACAAAGAAGGACATGTATATTTCTTTTTAATGTTCACATTTTTTATGTATTAATGAAATAACACTCATACTCCTTATTTTTTATATTTACATTTATATTTATATAATAATTATATGTAAGTAAATAATAAATAAATTTAATCATACATGTGAATTAGTGAATTAATTAAGAATGCTATAATTTTATGATTCAAAATAAATCATGGAAACACGGATAAATTAAGAATGTTATTTCCATCCAAATTTTTAGATCATATTAAGAAGAATAATTCTCAATAATTTATTTTTATAGAAATATTTCTATGTTATTGTGTTTCTTTATTCTGTGATGTTTATGTCTAGTTAATGTGTGTAATTTATTTTCCTTAATTATAGCATATTCGATATTCATAATAGGAGTTGTATCCTTTGATATTTATAGCCATTCACTTTTTTATACGAAAGTATTGGTTTCTAAAAATACTATTTCTTTTTCATATTTTTACAAGATATATCATAATTTTAGAGGCAGCATAATTGTATGATATTTTTAATACACACTAAATATATAATTTATTTTTTAATTAATATATTTTGAAACTATTTTAATTGCATCTTATTTAATATGATATTTTAAAAAATATATATAAAAGTCGAGAGTCACCTCTTTAAAAATATAAGAAAAAATATTCTTATTTAAAAATTAAAATAATATGATATAATTTTATTAAGGATTAAATATAATTTTCATTCTCACATAAAAAAATATTTTGTTTAAATTAAAAAATATTTAATTTTTGCATTTTAAAACAATCTTTCAACGTATTTAATCTTTTCATTAAAAACATAAACAAAATAAATCTAGGACTATATATAAGTCAATAATTAATTATATTTAAGACTTATTTTACTTATCTTGTTTACTTTTCTTGAAAAGCCTACAAATCTATAAATACATATCATTCACATATATACTCATTTCATTCTCAAAGTCATTTTTGTCATATTTGGCTTCTATACACACTCTCTCTTCGTTTTTATCTTAGAAATACTTATATTTTATTTTAAGAAACTTCTATAAATGAATCTAACTAAAATATCTAAAACTTTCCTAAAACTATTTCTCAACACCTTGATTTTTACGGAAAACTACCATTTTAAAATATAATAATGTAAAATAAATAGCAATGATGTTAATTTTAAGAGAGTCTACGATCACTCTTCTAATCCACACTTCACGCTCTTGTAGGTTTTATTTTACATAAAGGATATCTTCACAAACACAAATTTTTTAAATTCATTTTGACACTATTTCTTTTATTTTATTTTCTTTAAAAATATAAAATTCACTTTTTTATTATTATTTTATTTTTATAATATTTATCATAGTATACGCTGGTCCATTTTTTTTAATAATTTTTTAATAATAAATTATGTATTATTATTTTATTAGTTAACGTTATAAAAAAAAGGTTGTGAAAAAAAAGTTATTAAAAAAATATTTTTCTTATATTTTTCAAGTGAATGACGCGGCAAGAGCAGGAACAGTATATTGGATATGAAAATTCACGCCTGCGAAGTTGCTATGTCACTGCCATTTCCTTACGTTTCTCTTTACATTCATCTTCTTGGTCTTTTCCCGTCAGTTGTCTGACTCCCTATAAATAGCATCCTCTCTCCTTTTCATTCTCACTCTCTCGCTATCAAGGTTAGTGCAGTATCTTCGAAAATTAACCATCTTTTTTACTTTTTTTCTCTTGAGCATTGAGGACAACGAATTCATGGATTATATTTATGTTGGTGTTTGGTTAGGTGCTTCTGTTGTTGATCTTTGAGTTGTGAAGATGGGGCAAGTGTTTGGATGCGTCCAAGTGGAGCAGTCAAGTGTAGCCATCAGGGAAGTTTTCGGGAAGTACGATGATGTTCTTGAACCTGGTTGCCACTGTGTCCCATGGTGTCTTGGCAGTCGTGTGGCTGGTGCTCTTTCTTTGCGTGTCAAACAACTTGATGTTCGTTGTGAAACCAAGACAAAGGTTCTTTCTTTCACTCTCACTTGTTCTCATCTTGTCATAGAAGCAGTAGTTTGGTCTCTTCTCTATTCACAATTCATTTTACATTTTGATCATCCATGCTGATCATTATAAAAGGATTAGTCTTTTTGTCTTGCATCCAGTAAATAAAGGGATATTAGAATGTTTCACAGTTGTTATCTCGAAATATGATTTGGTTGAATATACATTTATCTGAGTAATGTCTGAAATGATGAATTATCTGATGATTTGATGCATTCCGCCAGGACAATGTATTTGTTACTGTTGTTGCTTCTATCCAATATCGAGCATTGGCAGAAAAGACAGTGGATGCTTACTACAAACTCAGCAATACCAGAGCACAAATCCAATCCTATGTCTTTGATGGTGATTATTCTAGTTCTTTGGGTTTATCAGTGGATCCTCAGATTGAAACTTATTTACTAATTTTGCTATTCAGTTATCAGAGCAAGTGTTCCAAAGATGGAACTGGATGCTACTTTTGAACAGAAGAATGAAATTGCGAAAGCAGTGGAGGAAGAACTCGAAAAGGTATATCTTTTTATTGTAAATTAAGAATGAAATAGAACAACATCCTTCATCTTCTTTCCTTTTTTTCTAGGCTATGTCAGCTTATGGTTACGAGATAGTTCAGACTCTTATTGTGGATATAGAGCCAGACGAGCATGTGAAGAGAGCCATGAATGAGATAAATGCTGGTATGTCAGGCGTTACTTTAGTTAGTGCAATTCATATTTCGTTTTCAACCATGCGAACAAAACAAACTTGAACTTGTTTGAAAAAATTGTCTATGCATGTTTTGTGTTTTGTTTGTGACCCTTTGCAAATAGCTGCAAGATTGAGGGTGGCTGCGAAGGAGAAAGCCGAAGCAGAGAAGATATTGCAGATAAAGCGAGCAGAAGGGGATGCAGAATCAAAGTACCTAGCAGGGCTTGGAATTGCTCGTCAGCGGCAAGCCATAGTTGATGGGCTGAGGGACAGTGTGTTAGCTTTCTCTGAGAATGTTCCTGGGACAACATCAAAGGATATCATGGACATGGTTCTCATGACTCAATATTTTGACACAATGAAGGACATCGGTGCTTCCTCCAAATCCAATGCTGTTTTCATTCCACATGGACCTGGTGCTGTTCAAGATGTTGCTTCACAGATCAGAAATGGTCTTCTCCAAGGAAATGCATCAGAGTGTTGAAGACATATCATACCATAGTACCTCATTGTCAATGCAGTTATCAATTCCAAACACTTTAGCTTTCTATAAAATTTTACAATGCAGAACACTTCCCAGATCAATTGTCAAAATCATGCATCTATTCTATGTTCAATAATTTTCCTTCAATAATTTTCCTTTATAAATTATTGGCTTAATATCTATTTTAGTTACTAGTGTTGGTAAGTGTGTTCAAAATGGTTTTAACTTTTTTCAGATGACAGTTGTTTCATATTTTGTAAAAAACGGTTCAAGTTAGTCATTTTTGTTTACGGTGTTAAAAATGCTAATGGTGTAATTGTCTTATGGCCAAAAGTAAATGACCTGTCCAGTTATTTATTGTGTGACGCCCTCAGGTCAATTGACTTGGCAATGTATATGTAAATGTTAAAAGTTGAAGTGATTGGGTAAAAGGAAAGGGTTAGGACTCATGCAAAGCGCCACCATAGGTTCACCTTCTCGCGCAATCAAACCTCCATAGCCACCATGCCATCAATCTCCATGCGCGAACATCACACCATCTTCGTTCCGAATTGCAGAACCAACATCCACATTCACTACACACCTTTAGCAACCATGACGACCTGCACAAAATCAGAGACGCATCAAATCCTAAATCGCGTCTCGCCTTCACCGCAACCATGCTCGTTCAATCGCAACGATGCTTGCAGAAAAATCCCAATCACGATTCACCCCTTGGAACCCTAATCGTGACTTCCTTCTCCCTCAATTCAACACCTGCATCAGAAATCAGAAAAACCAAATTTTTAATTCAAATCTCCATAGCTAACATTCGAAAGCCTTAACCTAAATCATGTCGCAACGACGAGTTCATCTCCTCCATCACCTTCGCACACCGCAAGCAATTATCTTCCATCTTCATCTTCTCCACGAACTCGAAGAACCCATATCGTGTTCTCGCGAACCACCATGGCCAATAAACATCTCCTTCTTCGCAACATCATCTTCTTCATAGCAGAAGAAACGCAGACATCATCTCCATCAATCTCCAGACCCACAAACAGAAAAGGAACCACAACATAGAAATCACATATAATCACGCCACCACGAGCTCCTTCTTCTATTGGAAAAACCAGCAGCCACCATAGATGAGGGTGATAACGGTTCAAGAACCGTTATTTTTATACTTAATATTGATACAAAACACACCCTTTATGACTTAGAAACTGACTTGAAATCATGCATTTGATCTTAGTTAGGATACCAGAGAGTCAAAAGTGGTTTTATGGGTATTATGCTTGGTTTTCCTTGTTTTGACAGGACTTAACAAAAATTGGATGAAGGATACTGAAGTAAGAAGCGATTGGGCTTAAAAAAAGATGGAAGAAGGCTCCAAAGAGGAGACGCACCTACCACTGAGCGGCAGATCCACTGCTGAGCAGTGGCATCGACAATAACAACACCGCCAGGCACCTGGATGTAAGCGCTGAGGGGTGGACTCAAGTGTCGAACCTACCGCTGAGCGGTGTTCCCATCGCTGAGCGGTGTACTTGTGGGCTTGGGCCATAATTCTGTTATTTTTCGGAGTTATAAATAGACCCCAGACGAACTAGAAGGGGTATCTTTAGGCAGAAGAAGACGCAGAAACACCCTTTCTCACCCCTTGGAGGCGGATTTTGGATGCGAAAGCTCCAACCTACAATTCTAGGGTTTATCTTTTCATTATCTTCATTCTTTTCATCTAGTTTCACCATGACAATGGTGAACTAAACCCTATTGTTGTTGGGGAACGATGTAATTCTTTGAAACTCTCTTATATCGAATTTCTTATTTTATTCATATACTTGTGTTATTCAATAGTTTGAGTTTTTCTTCCGTTCTTGTCAATGCTTTGTTTAAGACGTTATTCAAATGCATCACCTTTGATTCTTTCTATATGGAGACGTATAATTAGGTCTAGACATGAAGAATTTCTCTTGATGAATACATATTACCTAGAGATAGGAATACGAAAGTCAATTGCTTTAAGCTTCTGTGGATATTGCATGAGTGATTACTAGGGAGACTAGAGATAGTAAACTAGTAGTCGTGATTAGGCTCTTTTCGCTGAGAGATCGGGTTTAGAGTAAAATAGAAAGTTGCATGAACATTGATAACAAAGTTGAATCTAATAAGAATAGTAAATATTTGAGAGTGGATTAGAATGAAATCGTAAACGCCAACAACTCCATTCATCCATATCTTTTTCTTGCCAATTGATCAAAACCCTTGCATGCATGTTTAATTTTTATTTTGCATTTACAACTCAATTTATTATTTACTCAATTCTTATGATTTCCATTAATCACATGAACGTTTAGGCCTAAGAGTCCTTTGGGAGACGATACTCGGACTTACTGTTTATTTATTACTTGATACGATCTGATACACTTGCCAGTGTGTTAACAAGTTTTTGGCGCCGTTGTCGGGGACTCATTGGTTTAACTATTCTATTAGTGTGATTATTGATTGAATTTGACTTGATTTTATGTTTTTTTTATTGTTGTTCTAATAAATTTTTTCTAGGGTTTTGTGCCTAGTGTTTGCAGGATGCAATTTGGACAAGAATTTAATTATATAGGCACTCAATTCTACCAAGATGATTTCAACCACTAGTGGGAACCTCACTCAAATATGGATCAAAGCCAATTTAGGCAAGCTGCCGAGCAACAAATCACTCCACCCAAGGAGAACACAAATTTTGACGAACTTTTTCAGCGGGTCATGGATACGAGGTTATCTTGTATCAAATACATGGAAGAGTTACAACAATGTCAATGGCAGCAACAATCCTCTTTACCAAAAGAGCAGTTGGAGGATGATCAACAACTATGGCAACTGGTATCTGCTTTGACTGAGAAAATCAATAGGTTGGAGGAGATGTTGGAACAACTTATGCAAAATTTCATCTCCGATGAAAAAAATAGGGAAGCGACATTCAAAAGGATGGAGATGCAAATTCATCACTTAAATGAGAAATTGGATTCCAGGGTTAATATTGAAGTTAACCCTAAAGAGGAATGTCAAGCCACTATCTCTGAAAGTGATAAGGTTGTTGATGAGGAAAAGATAGAGAGAGATGATGAGATAGAAATAGAAGGGTTGAGTAAGGAAGATAAAGATGAAGAAAAGGAAAAAGCAGTGGTTGAGAGAAAAGAAAAAAAGAGAAAATGTGTGAAAATAAAGAAAAAAATAAGAGATAAGAAAAAGAGGAAGAGAGGAAAGAAGAAAAGATCATATGAAAAACCCCTTCCTTATCCAAAAAAGTATCATAGGAAGGAAAATAATTTTAAGTGCTTTATGGAAATCTTCAAGAAATTGGAAATTAAAGTTCCTATTATTGGTATATGGAAACAAATGCTTGGTTTTAGTAATTTTCTGAAGAAATTCAGCAGGAAGAAGAAAAAGAAAAGAATATCAATCAAGGAGAATATCAACACCTACTGATGGGTGTTTGAGTTTTATTGGACAACATCTACTGAGGGATGCTAGGTTGATTATGTGTTCACTGAAGGATACAGGAAAGTACACCTACTGATGGGTGTTGGAAAGTTATGCACTTACTGACAAATGCTAGAAAGGTTTGGGTCAGGCTCGTGACGTTAAACGAGCGCTACTTGGGAGGCAACCCAGTTGATTGTTATTTTTATTTTTATTTTAAACTCTGTTCTAATTGCATTTTAGGAATTGAATGTTGCATAGGTGAGAGGAATTACATAAAAATTGAAAATTCAGAGTTGAAATCGAGTGGCACAGGTCGAATAAAGCTCAGGCGAGCCAAAAAGGGGGAAGATTCTAAATCGTGCTCATCGTTGAGCGGTGAAGCCACCGTTGAGCGGTGGCATCGCAAAAGGGTTTTTTTGGGCTTTAATACAGCTCAACATTGGAGGCCCATTTGCACTTTTTAAACACCCCTTAGGGTTCGCCCAAGTTCAAAAACCGTTATTTTTATACTTAATTTTGATACAAAACACACCCTTTATGACTTAGAAACTGGCTTGAAATCAGGCATTTGGTCTTAGTTAGGATACAAGAGAGTCAAAAGTGGTTTTATGGGTATTATGCTTGGTTTTCCTTGTTTTGATAGGACTTAACGAAAATTGGATGAAGGATACTAAAGTAAGAAGGGATTGAGCTTAAAAGAAGATGGAATAAGGCACCAAAGATGAGCCGCACCTGCCGTGAGAGGTGGCCTCGACAGTAACAACACTGTCAGGCACCTGGATGTGAGCGATGAGGGTGGACTCAAGTGCCCAACCTACCGCTGAGCGGTGTACTTGTGGGCCTGGGCCAAAATTATGTTAAATAGACCTCAGACGAACCAGAAGGGGTATCTTTTGGCAGAAGAAGACGTAGAAACACCCTTTCTCACCCCTTGGAGGCGGATTTTGGACGCGAAAGATCCAACCTACAATTCTAGGGTTTATCTTTTCATTATCTTCATTCTTTTCATCCAGTTTCACCATGACAATGGTGAACTAAACCCTATTGTTGTTAATTCTTTGAAACTCTCTTATATAGAATTTCTTATTTTATTCATATACTTGTGTTATTCAATAGTTTGAGTTTTTCTTCCGTTCTTGCCAATGCTTTGTTTAAGACATTATTCAAATGCATCACCTTTGATTCTTTCTATATGGAGACGTATAGTTAGGTCTAGACATGAAGAATTTCTCTTGATGAATACATATTACCTAGAGATAGGAATACAAAAGTCAATTGCTTTAAGCTTCTGTGGATATTGCATGAGTGATTACTAGGGAAACTAGAGATAATAAACTAGTAGTTGTGATTAGGCTCTTTTTTCGTCGAGAGATCGGGTTTAGAGTAAAATAGAAAGTTACATGAACATTGATAACAAAGTTGAATCTAATAAGAATAATAGATATTTGAGAGTGGATTAGAATGAAATCGTAAACCCCAACAGCTTCATTCATCCATATCTTTTTCTTGCCAATTGATCAAAACCCTTGCATGCATGTTTAATTTTTATTTTGCATTTATAACTCAATTTATTATTTACTCATGTCTTGTGATTTCCATTAATCACATGAACGTTTAGGCCTAAGAGTCTTTTGGGAGACGATACTCGGACTTACCGTTTATTTATTACTTGATACGATTTAGTACACTTGCCAATGTGTTAACAGAGGGTCCAAAACCCTGGTTCGAGAAGTAGAGAATGTTTCTTGCACCTCAAACACTATTCTGCCACATGACAACCCTCATTGGTTGAGCTTGCCAGACAAACTAACTAACTTATTCACTTTTGACTAGGATGACAATTACATCGTTAGTCTTCTTAAGTTGTAAGCAAAAAGATCTACTTAAAACCGTTTTTACACACCTATCAAAACTAGAGACCAAAATAAATATTAAATCTAAATTATTATTTGAAGATTTTAGAATATAAGACAATTATAAAACACAAATAGATATTCAAAATGCAACAGAAAAAAAAAAGTTAAAAACGGATGCTGAACAATGAAAGCATTGATACGAAAAGTCAACTCATAGATTTAAATTTCATACAATTCCCCTTATCATAACTTTCTAAAAATTCTAATTTAAGTTTTAACAGTTAACTCAGTTTAATTAACCTGTTCAATTAAAAGACATGGTAGTGAATTGGTTAATTAAACTAGATATTAGAATCAAATCACATTATTTTTCAATCTAATTCATATTGTATTTTTTAAATATTTAATTTGAATTGTGTGATGTTACTTCTACGAAGTAAACTTCAAGAATTAATTTAGATGAAAAAAGAAACACCCAAAAGAAAAGAGAAAATATAAAGAGAATCAACTTAGAAATTGAGAGAGCTTCTCCAAGAAAAGACAATATTTAAAATTGAAAAAATACATAAATTCAATACATTTTAAACTCGTCAATTGTATGCATGGGCATCGGCCAAAGCTTGACTCCAAACATCAAAAGTTAAAATAAAGAAAATCAAATCCGCATAGGTTTTCATAAAAAAATATGACAAAATCTGTCATCACTTCGTACAATACCAAAAATAGAAGAAGATTCTAAATCTAATAAATCATATATTTATTTTGAAAGATTTAAAATATAGAATTCAATGAAACTAGAATTAATCCAAAACAATATTTATAAAAAAGGTTACGACCCAAGGAGTAAAAAAGAGTCATATTAACTGCAAGTGTAATTTATTACTACTAAAACAAAATACAAAATATATAATTAAGTTTCTCATATAGGGATATATGTCTAATCCCGCACTTATGTAGAAGAGTCACTCGTGTATATATTTTGCATCAAAGTTTCCTATATAGGATTGTGGTCGAGCCTGCAATAGTGTAGAAGACTTGCTACTGTAGATTTTTACATTAGAGGTTCTCCCAGATGCACAAAGTACATTTCATATTTAGGGATTTTCCATAACTTTTAAGTATTATTATTTTCTTTTTACTAAATTAGAAAAAGTTATCAATGTTATAAAGACTTAGAAAAGGGTATTTTAAAAGTGGTAATGATTTGAAAATGATATTTTAGAAGTTGTAGTGATTTAAAATCAATGAGATTAGATTATTTTAAAATAAATAGTTTTGTTATGAATAAGTTTTATTATTTTAAAATACATCAATTTTCTAAAAACTACTTTTCTAAAGTTATCTGTTTCTCACTAGAAGTTTTCATCCTGATAGAAGAATCGAGTTCGTAGGATTGACCATGGAGGCGAACTTTTCAATTTAGACTTATCATTTTTGTTTGTTTGAGTAAGTTGAGTTTCAATCCTTTTTCTTTGGTCTTTTCTTATATTTGTTGCATGTGGAGCCTGCTCAGCTTACATGCATCTTTTGAGTAATCAATTTGAGTGTTTCTTAATCAGTGGTTTAAACGATATGCCCTAATAATGTTTTTTTGTTCGTAGGATCAGATAGAGATTACTAAAGGTGCGGCGAAACACTATAAGGAGGGGGGGGTGAATGATGTTTCTTAACTTTTTCACAACTTACAATCTGATCATGATGTACATAACACTCGTGTGCTGCTTAAGTTTGGTTAGTAAACGCTATCCTAGTGAGATCGTTTACTTAGTCAATTTAGCGCATCCAAGTTAGAGTGTTGACAATAACCTTAAGTGTCGTAAAAATGTTATAAGAGAGTGAGCTTGGGAGAGGTTAATAGAGTACATCATTTATAAATAGACAAAAACACACAAGATGTTTTATACTAGTTCACCTGTTAGGGCTACGTCTAGTTCTCCTTTAAATTAACTTAGAGGATTCTATTAGATATTTAATGAAGTAAAATTAAGTTTAATTCACTCCTGATTGCGTAGTATTATTCACCACTCTTGGTATCCTTAGACACTCTCAATGCCTTTTAGAAACCCGTCTAGTTTAGTTTCCCCCACTTCTGATTGTGTAGTATTATTCACCACTCCTGGTATCCTTGATCAGCGAATAACCTCCAGTTACCCTAGATCGGTTGAGTATTCACACCACTCCTAGTTTCCAGCAACCCACCGAGATTTCCTTGAGTATTCGCACCAGTCTTGGTACTCAAAAATCTGTCGAGATTTCCTTGAGTATTTGCACCACTCTTGGTACTCAGCAACCTGCCAAGATTTTCTTGAGTATTCGCACCACTCCTGGTACTCAGCAACCTGCCGAGATTTCCTTGAGTTTCACCCACTCCTGGTTGTGTAGTATTCTTCACCACTCCTGGTATCTCTGATCAACGAGTAACCTTCAGTTACCCTAGATCAGTTGAGTATTCTCACCACTCTTAGTACTAGACAATCTCGCCTATATTTCCTTAACTTTTCAAAGTTAAGTTGTAAGTGTTTTGATTCTCTTTAGAATTGCAATCATAAATTGCTTACAAGTCATTCAGACCGTTACTCTCACACAGAGGATATGTTTACCATATAAAGTAGTCTAAACACTAGTAGGTGTTTCTCTCATCTCTTTTTTTTTTCCTCTCCTTACAAAAGTAAGCATACAATACAATGAAGTGCAAGAGGGATGCTTTACTTTGCTCTTTCTCTCTTTCTCTCATGTGACAAGCACACACAGATATTACACTCTTTCCTTCTTTATTTTTTCTTCAAGTGGATATTCTAATGAAGCTTGAGAGTGTTCTTCTTTTCTTGAGTTCTTCTATTTCGCCTTTTCTTTGACAGAAGTAATTTAGCATTGATATCTTAAAGAGATTTTCTCACTTAATGGATGATGAGATATCTTCATATTTTCTTTCTTCTTCATCATCATCTTCTTCATTCTTTTGGTCTTTATTTGTACACCTTGTGGATATAGCCATTTTGATGATGCTTGTCTTTTGGATTAGGCAATGTGACCATTTGACGAAGGTTGTCTTGAGATTTGTTTCTTTCTGGCTATTGTGTATATGTCAATCATAAGATGGGGACTTTTGTTCGAGCTCTCTCTGTCTTGGCCATTCAATCATCCCATTCACTGATTCGAGCTTCTTCGCACATTGTAGGTGGCTTGAGCACTTGGGAGCTTTCTTCCTCTCCTTCCTCAAAGCCCTAGCTCGAAGGGGTTCTTCCTTCACATTTTCTTTCTTTTCCTCGAAGCCCTTAGCACATTGGTGTTTTCTACTCAAATGATATGTGAGACGAGGACCCCTAAGGAAGGCAGCTTCAGCCTCTCCCAAAATAGAGACGTTCAACTAAAGCGCAACCGAAATCTCCACGACCCAATTTAGAATCAGCCAACCCATTGTAGAATGAATCAGTGCAGCATAAATGTTCAAATCAACAAAATGTTATCAGCCCTTTTCAAGCCCAATGAAATAACAGCTATCACGGCCCAAACATATCTGTTTCAAAAATAGAACAAACAACCCAATTTTAGCAACCCAAAGTTTTATAAATTCAGCCCAATCTTTAGAAAAATTAGTCTACAATTAAAGAAAATGTATTTTAACAAATAAAGAAATTGAAAACTTATTTAAACAAAAATTAAAGAAAAGAATTTTTATTAAAAATATTTTCCAAAAATCCTAATTTCCTATTTATTAACAAACACTAAAAAAATATTCCTAAAAACCTAATTTTAACTAAAATTTTATAAAGCTAAAGAATTAAAGGAAAAACCTAAAACTATCCTAATTCTAGACAATTAGAAATAAAAATAGACTATCCTAGACTCCTAAACATATAAAAGAGTGCAAAATTGAAGATTTATCAGGATTGTAATAATTTTTTTAAGATAGTAATTCCTAACCATTCTCTTTGAGGTGATTAACCACTGGACGTATGATTTTTCTTTATTTGAATTAGCATAAAATTTTTGTGTGTGACTTTGTCTATTCCTTATTCTTTTTATTTTTCTATTACTAAGATAGATTTAATTTTTACATACTTTTCAAAAGATTAATACTTTGATATTTGTTCTTACAACTTGATATAATCTTAAAGTTTATTAAAAATAAGTTTTGAATAGCTGCTGAAAAGTTTTAAAGATCAAAACTTTAACTTCAAACCAATTTACCTTATCTTGGTTTTGTTCAACTTTCTCTTTTAGTCTAATAGTCCCTTCGTGCACATGAGAGCATTTTCACATTTAAACATGTTAAAGAAAAAGGATGTCAAAATGTGATTGATGCAATGACATCCACATTATGTGTTAGGTTGTTAGGAGTGAAAATGAGGAGTTTAAATTTTAATTTCACTCCTTTTAGCTCTTGAAGCTCACCACCACACATCCTATAAATAGAAACTTCATGCACTTGTAAATACACTTTTAATTGAATGATTAGTAACTGGAGAGAAAGACCAAAGAAAGTTCAAAGCAAAAGTAGTCTCCCATGGTTAGTAAGTGGAGAGAAAGGTAAAAAAAAAACATAAAAAGGAATATGTACATGAGTTCAAAAACAAAGAGAACCACAAAACAAAACACAAAAGTAAAATAGCAAAAGGAAATTAAGAATTTTTATTTTTTTAATTTTCTTTAGAGAAAATTCGCCGAGCGAGAGGTCAGTGGTGGCCCAGTGAGTGCAAAGATAGAAACTTTTGGTAGTTGGGCGAGAAAATAATGGCCCAACGAGTTTATTGCAGGGCCTTACTCATTGGGCGAGTCTACATAACTTTTAAGCTTATTTTTCAGCAAAACCAAACTTACTAGGTGAGCTACTCTCTCTCTCTAGGCGAGCTACTCTCTCTCTCTAGGCGAGCATAACGCTCAAAAAACACCCAAAACATACAAAAACACAAAAAAAGAAACCAAGAAAAACATATAACATTATAGCAAAACACTAAAACACATGCATTCAAATCTCAAAACAAGGAATAATTAACTTAAAAACATACACAAACCACAAATGCAACACCACCAACTTATGCAACACATGAATGCATAACAAAGCACAAATACATATAATACAAGTCATTAATGCACACACAAACATAACATGACACAACACCCACACAACAACAAGGAAAAAGTTTAAGAAAATTGGCTTACCTCCCAGGAAGCGCTTGTTTAATGTCATTAGCTTGATGGATGAGATGCTGAGGCACAGTTGTTGTTGTTGGTGTGCTCCTTCTCACTAACACCTCTGAAACCACTTCTAGTCACCATATCAACTCTCCTAGCATATGAAGTCTTAATTTTTTGTTCTTCCATTGACTTTGATGTCTTTAAACACCCATAACCTATTTTTGATCCCCATTGGCTTGCAAGGCATGAATTTGTTGCTTCCCATCAAAATGTGGTGGTGAACTAGATATCCACTTTTGCTTCTCCCTCTTCACTAACTTTTTCAATGAAGCATTTAGAGCAATCTAAGATAAGAAGAAGCAAGGGCATCTTGTTGTGCTCTAGATTGCTCTCCTTGTGTTAATGTTGTTCCTTCAATCTCAAGATCTGCAAAAGATGATCTTGAGGACATGACCCTCCTTGAAAGGATGTTACCCTACATAAACTTAGAGAACAATAAGGCTACAACCACAAGTCAACCCAATTCAACTAAAATAACTATTTACCAAGAAAGAAAGAGTTATGTACATAAAGAATAGAGTCTAAATGGGTTAGAAATCGTACAATAGTCTAGTATTGACCACGAGTCCCCGACAACAACACCAAAAAATTGTTAGACTCTTTGGCAAGTGTACCAAATCATTCAAGTAATAAAACCATGGTAAGACCAAGTATTTTTTTTCCAATAGACTCATGTGATACTAGTTAATTGTAGATTAGTAACTCATCTAGACTAACGAATAGTTCACGAATTTATAACTATATGCAAGTAAATAAATATTTACAAGGAAAGGTGGACTTTGGTAGTTGGAGACACTTAGGAGTGGAAAAAGGTCAAAAATGGTATGGAATGGCAATGTTAGGCGTAGATTTCACCGTGTTCACTCTCTTGCACACATTGAAAAATCTCATCTCCATCAAATACTAATGTCAACCCTCTAAAACACTCAAACCCTAATCCCTTAGGTGAGAGAGCCTATGTTTTCTAGATAAGCATCAATCCCTTGATCACTCAACAAGTCAACCCGAATTGGGACCTAGGGTTTAAGACAAATAAGGGGTTAAGCTCCATTCCTAGACGTTAACCCCCCTAGATTTTTTGTTTCAAGTTTAGGGTTCACTAGATTCTTCCTAAAACCTAGCAAATCACAAATCGAGTTATCCATGTCCTCATTTCAAGCAAGGATTAGGAACGAAAACAAGATATTAACATATATGGAAGAGGCATTTATATAATAAAATCATTTTAAAAACATAATGGCTACAAAATCCTCTACAAGATGGGTTTGTCTCTCCATTTTCATGGAGAGTCTCAAAGCTTACAAAAATGGATGATGGAAGAAGAAGGAAACCCAAGAAGGGAGAAGAGGATGTTCCTACATGCCCCCAAGCAGCCTTCATGAGCTCTAGAAGTGAACTCACGCCTCCGCACTGCGTCCTTGAGCTTCAACTGTGTTCCCACATCCAAAACTCCATTTTTCTTCCTTTCTCGACACTTTAAAACCCTCTCCAAAAAGTGCATTATCGCTAGGCCATAGAATCCTCTCGCTGGGCGAGAAATGCTCTACTCGTTGGGCTACAAGACTTTCTGGCTGGGCTAGAGTTCATGTCTAGTTGAGCTAGCGGTGCTTATGGCTAGGCTAGCAACTTTTGGCAGCAATTCTCTATTCGTCTCTAATCTTCCAATTTCCTACAAAATAAACCAAAATAGATAATTAAATTTATCTATGAAGACTGTATACAAATCTTGCATATTTTGATGGAATTCAACACAAAACACATTATAGAAGGACAAATAAGAGGTTCCAATAAGTGTGAATAATAGTTAATTATCATACTTATCAATTGTTTATTTCATTTTATGTTATTCTTTTTCTCCGTAATTATTCTTGTATTGTTATATGTTTTTTTTCCTTTCCACTCCTTGAAATGAACTTTCACATTTATTTAATGCATTCGTATTAAATTTGTGTTTAGTGACAGTTCTTATTAAGCTCATTTGCTTCCATCCTAAAACATCTAACCATCTTTTAAGTTCTTGCTTCTAATTGTTTGATAAAATCATGTATATGCAATTTCAACTTTACATCATGTATTATGTATCAACATCTAGAGTTAAATTTTATTAATTTCAAAATGATGTAAGGGGATATTAAAGGTGAGATGTGAACAAAAGTTTTTGCATTATAATTGTGATAACTAGTGCAAGGAATTACCTTAATGACACATGAAATACTTTATGACTGGATGAACATGAACACAACTTACAAAAATAATTGTCATTACTACCAAGCCTTAAAATTATGAGTTTGTAAATCTTCTTCTTTATAAAATGTCTAAACTTTCTCATCTCTATTCAATTGACTTGCTTAATTGACTTATACACACACTTAATTTTTTTTTAATTCTTCTAAGTTAAACAAAGTAACACTCCTTTATCATCATATTGACATTTGTATTAAATTCCCACAATAAATAATCAAAAACATTTTTTTTTCAATTTCTAAATATATACGATTATAATTATTCAAAACTTATAAAATTTAAAAATTTAAATCAAGTGCGTATATTTCGAATGTAGTTTCTAGAATTTACAATTTCAATGAATCATAAATTATTAATAAAACATAATAAACATTTAAGCAAAATCTAAATTAATTTCTCTTATTTTAAGGGTTTCTTATACTCTAAGATTTAGAGATTTTAAAAGAAAAAAAGAAAGAGCAAGTATGCCAAGAAATTCATTGAGTTCCTTAAAACAAATCGTAATCATAAAAATAAATTAAATTTTAAACTCTGAAACTCCATTTTATTCAATAAACCTAAACTCATACATGTAGTTTTGGAGGAATGAAAAATAATAATTAAGGGCTTTTAAGTTTACTTCAATTTAATTTGAGAAATGAAGTCTAAAACGAAAAAGAAAAAAAAATTACATGAACTTAAAGCAAAAAGAAGATAATAAACAATGATTTTTTTCTTTTTAATAGAAAAGACAATGAAGAGTTTTCTGTAACATCCCATTTTTAATAGTACAATCCTACAAAAATGAATATTGCATATAGATGACAAATTAACTACTTTAAGAAATAAACCTACGAAGGACAATATCTACACCTGTAGATTCGTCTGACTTCTTTACTGAATCCCCTCGATCATCTATAGCAATCACACAACAGGCAAGTTTAATTCCCACATACTGAATCACATAACACCACTTCTTACACTTTAAACTTGACTCGTCCAGACTTAGAATGATTGTCGAGCTATGGCGGGTCATGCACTCGTGGTGACCTCTACTGCTTTGCAAAGCCATTGCCAATGGGTTTCACCCTACCACACTCACGAGGTTAGTTTGTTCTGGGCCTTGACGCATATTGGAAGCCTCCAAGACTAAGACCTCCTGCTACTACTCACGACATGGTTCAATCCTCTCTACTTTAGAATGATTGACCATTATAGTTTCAGGATAACCCCTAAGACTGAGCTTCCATGCAAATCATTCTAAACACACTAAGGGCACCACCATGAATCTGCTGCTTTAGGAACATGGAATTATGTCCATTAACCACACTTTGTTGCATTTAACACAAATTCAGAACCTTTAATATTACATACTTTCAAGTTAACAACATCACATTAATCATACTTTACAGTCGCCCCCATCGCTCTGCGAATTACTCAAACATTCTACCCAAACCACTACCAGTCGCAAAGCGACATGATTCGTTATGCGAATCACAAGACAGAGAGGAGCACACTCCAATCATTCGCATAGCGCACCAGTTCGCATAATGAATGACTCAAACAATGGGCACCCTCTACAGGGGCTCGCTATGTGAAACCATTCGCATAGCGAGACTGCATAATCTACAAAACGCAAGTTCTGCATAATTATGCACTCACACACCCCTTGACCATTTCTAGGCCTTTTTGCCAACTTCTAACACCTTTAATTCCTATTTTATGCCTAATCAAACCTATATAGATGTTCCTAAACCTTCCCACTACAATTCTAAAGTGAATATAACTCAAATTCTACTCAAAAACATCAAATTCAATAACTATAGGACCCTAGACCCTATTTTAACCCTTTGCACCTATTTTGACTAAATTGGTGACTCAAAAAAGTCACATTCCACTTGCTAAGACTGCCCCAATAGCCCAAATTCACTCAGAACATCCACAACCCAAAATCATTATCTCACTTCCTCTCAAAAGACCTAAAACCCTCTTCAAACACTTGCCTTTCTATCAATTCAACTCTACAACAGAATTCCACCTCAAACAGTTCCATCATATCCAATCATAACAATTAAACACATCCACATTTAGTCCATGGCTTCACATTCCAGCACATACAATACAATACCCTTAGAACCCATCATGCAACCCCACCAACACATCAGGTCAAATTTCAACATACATACATATCATACTACAATTTAAAGATGTATTTCTAGCTTCCCTTATCTTAGGGTTGAACAACTCGGCTCGCCGGAACGCCCCCAACAATCCCCCACGCAGTGATGAACTCAAAAAAACCTACAGATCACCATTTAGTGGTCAAGAACAACTCTTAAAACTAGATTTGAGTTGGAAAGTGGAAAAAGGAAACTGTTAACCACATGCAAGACAGGAACGTTGCATGCTCACAGTCCCAAAAGCACGGAGAAAAAGAAGGGCGACTCACCAACTGAAGAACGAAGAACTAATCGGATGGTTGTAAAGCCCTCAACTCCGAGAACGCTTGGACACCACCTAATCGGAAATGCAACGGTTCAGCGAGGAGATGTGGTAGAGAGAAGGTAAAGAAGATTAGAGGAAATGAGTTCTAAAGAGAGGTTGGTTTAAGCTAATAAACTCAGATGTTGTAAAATTCCTTTTTAAGATCAGGCTGTTTTAAATTTTTAAGAGTCTGGTTGCATCAACTAAAAGCACTAATCAGCTCTTGACACATTTTTCAGGTCTTCACATTATCCCACACATCAAAAATTTTTGACCTCAAAATTTAGACTTATCAAATATAAGGAACACCCTACTCCCATCACATTCTCTAGTACAACCACCTATGTTGACTACGGTACTACTCCCCAACGACCTTACTGACATGAAAAACCATGCCTCTATGTTAAAATTCTATAGTGCTCAATAGTGTAGATTGGTTTAGCCATTATGCTCAAAACAACTCTGAACTCCTATACCTCAGCTTTAAGAACCTTTCTTTCACATAATCAACCCTATTGTGTCTTCCACACTACCAACTCATAATTTATCTTACACTTGATAACGGTTGATTTAACGTGTTTGTGTGTGTATATTTTGTGAACAAATCAACTCCTTCATAGTTTTTACCTTGTTTTATCCTCAAGTTTAGTGTGTTTTCTAGTTTCCTTGTGCTTTATTTAGTATATGCTTGTTTTTACCTTTAATCTCTTTGTTTGAGTGTGTGAAATAAATGAATATGAAGCAATTCTAATGGAGGAAAACAAGCAAGAACTTAAGGGAACATGTTTTGGGACAAGAAAAGATCAATTTGAAGCAAATACCCATGTTGGACACCTTTGGAGCAAGAAGATCTACAGAGAAAGAGGAAAAGATGTAGGGCATAAAAATCAGGCCCAGCCCCCTAGAAGGGGGCTGAGCGCCATTTAATTCACAATTCAATGTAAATCTCATGCTTGGACGCCCAGAAGGGGGCTGGGCGCCATTCAACTTGCAGATTCAAACAAAACTTGACGCTTGGGTGCCCCGGAAGGGGGTTGGGCGAGACTTTCACTGTTGTGTCAAAATGGGTTATTTAAACATGGGTCTCGCAATTCTTTGGGGATTCTTCTCCTCCTACACTTCATTCTTCACCTAGGGAGATTGGGAGAGGCCCTTGGAGGCTGTTTGGGGGTGTTGGGAAGCTCTCCCACTCCTCCTTAGGTCTTCAAGCTTCATCAATGGTGATTTTGCCCCTTTTGGGTTGAGGAAGAAGATGGGTCACAAGTTAGAGATGGAGAAGCGAATGAGAGGTGCAAATGGAGCATGGAGCAGCTGCCAAGAACCTTGGGAAAGGCTGTGCATCTTCTCTTTGGTTCCAATTTCTTCCCTATCTCTTCAATTTTGTAGAACCCTAAGTTCTCCACCATGGAGGGCTTTTCCTATTTGTTGAGATTAGTTTTAAAACATGGCATTCTTATGTATTTTGTGATATTAATGCTATATGCTTTTCCCATTCGTGTTAGTATTCAATTTCTACGCTTAATGCTTACTTTGGATTGATCACCCATGCATGAATTGTGGTTCTTGATGTTAGCAAAATGATGAAGATGAAGTTTTGATGATGTCCAAATCAAGTCAAGAGAAATGAAGATTCATGAAGATCCTTTGAAGACTTATTTTTTTGTTATTAAAAGCTTTTGATTCTTGTACCTTCATATTTTATATTTGTTGTTCAGAATCAGAAACGACCGATTTTAATCGATTAAATCAAGTATTAATCGATTAAAATGTTAAAGATGTTGAAAACTCAATTGGAAAGGGAATAATCAATTAATACATTTTTTAATCAATTAGATAATCGATTAATCATGAGAATAATCGATTAAAACTAGCCGTTGGAGTTTTCTGGTTTTTGAAAACTAGCCGTTGCACTCAATTTAATCGATTAACAATAATATTAATCGATTAAAAGCATTAAATGGCCAGTTTCGAAGAACGGGAGAGTTTTTGCTTGAGTCTATAAATAGGCTATCTTTATCCATCTACAACAACTCTTCCCTTGTGCTTTAGAACTCATAAATCATTGTTAATTGTGTGTTCTTGTTCGGCTTGAGAAACTCTCGTCTGTGGAGCTGGTGAATTGCTACTACGGTGACGGAGGAATAGCTGGTTCATCCTTGGTGCGTCTGAGGAGGTGTGTGGAAGAGGATCATCCTTCGTGAAGTATTCGGAGGAGGTGTTTCATCCTTCGTGAAGTATTCGGAGGAGGTGTCTCATCCTTTGTGAAGACTCAAAGGAGGTGCAGGTTCATCTCTTGTGGTATCAAGAGAGGTGGTTTCTAAACTCTTACAAATTGTTTCTTTGTGAATGTAGTTTGTAATTGTTTTGTGCTTAGGGAACTGTTTATCTTGATTTGAGATAAGCAACTGGACGTAGGATTGGTAAGATCCGAACCAGTATAAAATTCATCTGTGCAAATTTCTCTCAACCTTACTCTTGTTATTTATTATTATTATTTGCATAGTAAGATAAACTGAGTAGAAATTAAAAGGCACACGTTTGTATTAAAAACCTTCTTGGTTTGTTATTCCACGCTAACCATTTTGCTGCAGCTGCTCTGACACTTGATGTATTGAGAAATATGAATTGAACCTAAAACTGAAATTGAACACCTATTGGATGGAATTGAGATGTTTATGAATGCATGAGAATGAAATGGATGAATTCTAGTCTTAACAAATTGTAAATACTCTATGTTAAATTCCTTGCACACCAACTGTTTGATAAAAATACCAAAAATAGTTTCTTGTGTTTTTTGTACACTTTGATGTCTAATTGAGTTATGGAAGGAAGAGTTGTCATGTGTAGCATAAGTCTCTTGGGAGAGAACGATATTTATCACTTGCTACGCTGCGACCGGTGCACTTGCCATTGATTTTGCAGTCAACAATGCTCCTTCTTGTAAATCTCTTCTAAAACTTCCACTAGTCTTCACTTTAAATCAACCCTTGACTGATACCCATTTACCTCCTATTGTTTCTTCTAAGAACCATCATACCACTGACTTGATCACTACCATTTCTGATTTAACTACCAACTGTTATGTTCTTGATCACCTACCACGACACTCATTTTGAGGACTTCACATTGCCTTACTGATCTCCACTCTTGAGTAGCGTAGTTTCCAACTACACTACCCCATTACCAAAATAAATCTTTACTCCACTGCAGCGAAAATACCAATTTGAGCACTTCATCTTCACTTCGTTATCTCACTAACTTGAACCATATGCAATTCTGGATTCACTAGCATGCAATCATACTTAGATCTGTAACCTCTTCGACTTGAGATCACTAGCTTGATCAGTATGAAGCCAACTTATGATACACCTCAAACTAGGATTGTCCAAACTACGCTTTCTCAACCATGTAGAGAAACCCACTAGTTATAGTATTTCAACTATACTAATGAAATCACTTTACAGCTTCACTAGAGACCTCAAACTTCATATTCTTCAACCAACTCTTATCCAATCCTTATCAAACCAAGAACCTGAATATTCTTTTTGCTCAAACCATATGTTAACATTTCCTTACCTCTAGATTTCCACTATAGCTAAAAACCCTAGCTCAAATCATATCCTTCGCCCACTGACCTACTATTCATGTTCCAAATCCATTAATACTTCCTCACTTTAAATTTGACCTTGTAGCTTGAAACCGTAGGCTCACTATCTTCTCTGCCTGATACCTGTTTCTTCCATACCTAACTCACTTCTGACTCTTGAAGATTACCAAACACCCCTAACTCATTCTCATATAACAGCACAAATATTGGTTCAAAGAACTCATCCCTCACAAACCACTGTCGCAACCGGAATCGTGGCAGAACGACGATCCAAAAAAGAACGACGAGTTTGAAAAAGTTTTGGAGTCATCACCATAGTTTATTCTGGAAAACTACGGAAAAACCATAAAGAAAGGACACGGTCCACGAAAACCAGATTATTGGTTTGAGAGTCGGTTATATGTAGAGAATGTATTAACACCCTACAACGTCTGCCCTAAGGCAGTACCTTTAATTAAATACACGAATGTGATGTGGTTTTCAAAATGTTTAACTATCCCCCAAACCAGGCCCTATAAAGAAACAAAATATGTTTTTTAGTTTTTTGGGCCCGACAAGGATTGACCTCGCTCCTACGTATTCTCATTCAGAATGAGAAATCAGGGTTACGTAGTTCTTTAGGAAAGGTTGTTTGTTGTTTGAAAGTATTTATTTTTTGGTATTTTTATAGAAGAAAGGGAAAAGGTTTTTAGCACAAGGACGATGCGAGCGATCACATGTGTGCTTAACCTTTAAAACATATTTTGGTATTTTTTTATAAAAGAAAGAGAAAAGGTTTTTAGCATAAGGACGATGCGACCGATAACGCGTATGCTTAACCTTTAAAACATGTTTTCTTATTTTTTTATAAAATAAAGAGAAAAGCTTTTTAGCACAAGGACGATGCGAGCGATCATGTGCTTAACCTTTAAAACATTTTTTTGGTATTTTTTATAAAAGAAGTAGAAATGGTTTTTAGCACAAGGACAATGTGAGCGACCACATGTGTGCTTAACTTTTCAAACATTTTTTTTGGTATTTTTTATGAAAGAAAGAAAAAAAGTTTAGTACAAGGACGATGCAAGCGAGCACACGTGTGCTTAACCCTTTTCTATTAAAAAATTATTTTTGTTGTTTTTAAATATTTATATATTTAAAAAGTAGATAAAAATTTAAAGTTGAAAAAAGGAAAATAAAAATAAAAATAAAAAGATAAATACATAGATAAACAAATAAAAATAAAAAAAATGAAAATAAAATAAAGAGTGAAATGATAAAATAAAAACAAACAAATTAATAAGTAAACAAAAAGGGTGTAGAGATACCTAAATAAGAAAAGGGATGTCTAAACCACTTATTTGTAATAACAGATTGGGCCTAAGCTCAAGCAAAAAAGGCGATTGAAAATGAAAAACAGGAGTGTATAAACCTAATTTATTTCTAATAACAGATTGAGCCTAAGCCCAAGTGACAAGGGGTGTGAAAATGAAAATAAGGGGCTACAAGAAGGTAAATATTTTTTTATAGGGTTTGGCCCAACATGGGCCCAATGCTTCTTTACTCATAA
Organism: Vigna reflexopilosa; assembly: GCA_027742785.1. Taxonomy (NCBI): domain Eukaryota; kingdom Viridiplantae; phylum Streptophyta; class Magnoliopsida; order Fabales; family Fabaceae; genus Vigna; species Vigna reflexopilosa. The sequence continues at coordinate 20,602,084 of CM050930.1, read as the reverse complement.
CCATTAGGGTTTCTTCCACCCCCAAACCCTAAGGAGGTCTCCCATTCGAAAACAACCAAAACACAGAGGCATTGCTTTCTTTCTAGTGCAAGCACGAGCCTTCCATCCTTCACACGACCACCATCCCAGCCACCATGAGTGGCGGCCTGAGGCATCACCAGCGGCGCATTTTGCCACCACATCGCCGGGACCATCGTCGTGACGTTGCCAGCACCATGTTCGCTGCTGGAGGCGTTGCCAACCGTGGTGTCGGGATCTCTTTGCTTCTTCTCTTCTTGCGCCCGAGAGACGACCCTAGGACGGGTGCTCCCTGTCACTGGCGAGACCAGTCACCGCCGAAGACACTGCCTACACTGTCGTTCATCGCCGAAGGCGTTACCAGCCCTGGCGCCTGGTCTTCTCTTCCTCCTCTGTCAATTGTTGCTTTCAGCGAGCTTGGCCACCTCGAACCAGGGCACCACCAGCGCCACGGGTCGCGACAAGAGTCGCCGGCGGACATCGCATCGATGTCTTCCACCATCAACAAAGTCGGCCACCGCAAGCCACCATATGGGTCATCTTCTTCCTCGATCACGAGTCTCATTGGGTCCGCTTCTCCTAGCCATTCCAGCGGCCTCAGTAGACTGCCTTGCCGCCGCACAGCCTCACCGGAGTCGCTGCTTCACGAGTTCCCGTAGCGTCGCTTTTCTTCCTTTCCATTCGAGGGCCCTTACTACTCTCTCAAATGCTAGACCACCCCAGCAACACTCACCGCCAGTGTCGAGGACGAAAATCTTTTTTGAATGCCAATTATTGATTAGTTTTTCTATTGTTTAATGTTTTTGTTTACTGAGATTGGAAATGATGAGTGTGTGTTGTGTGTGTATGGGTGTGAGTGTGGGTATGAGAGTGATAGTTGACGATGGATGAGTGGAAAACAAGAATACACCAGCAGACAAACCAAGCCAAGCAATATCAAACGAAAGGTAAGCCGGTCACAATACCAATATCCAGGATTGTAAACATTCATGCTTGTGAGCAGTGAAGCTTGAAGGATGAGGACTTACCTTTTCCGTTTGCGTTTTACTCTTATAAGCCCTGTAACTCCTTTTCTTCAGCTAAAACTCCACTTCTTTTCTTCATGGTATTTTGCACCAAGCTCTGGCAGTGATAATGATTATAGCTTCTGGGATGGTGAGGATGAACCGATAGGTGGAAACGAGAAGATCAAATTGAAATTGGATGGGAGAAAAATGATTTTTCTAGTGATCCCGTTGAATGGGTAAAAAAATTGAAAAGAGAGTCGCGTAAGAGGTGGATAATGGATGTCGTTGGAGGTCAGGAATTGGGAGTGAAAAGGAGATGTGGTTGAGGTGGTTACGGATGAGAGGATAGAGGAATGGTGAATGGTGTAGTAGGATGTAGGTTCTGAAAAAAAAATGGTGGGTTTCTGCTAATTGAAAGTGAAGTTTGTTGGGTAGGAGGATGAATCCCATTGTGCGTGGAGGAACCGTTTTTGTTAAGCGTACAGAGGAAAGCTGGCCGCGTGAGAGTGGTGTGCTTGCAGTTTGTTGGGGTCATTACGGGTCCTAGGAGTAGAGGGATGGAGAGCCAAAACGAGTGTGTTAGTGTGCGTGCTACTTGTACTGTTTTTTTGTTTTCTTTTTCTCTGTTTTTTCGTTTATCTTCTATTCGTTTCCTTTTTGTTTTGTTTTTCTTAAAAAATCTAATTCAAATACAAAATAAAAAAAATAAAAATTAAAAAATTAAAAATAAAAAAATTACATAAAATAAAAATGAGAATGGAAGAACATAAAATAAGATAAGACAAAAATAAAAAGAGATCTATTATTTAGTCAATCCGGACGAAATTGGGTCTTGACAACCACCAATCCACAATTATGAAAGCTCTTCATGCATACCTATTACTGACAATAACATGCTCACCATCATCCGCTGCGCTACTCTGATCGTCGAACTCCCTTGCTCACTAGTTTATTGAAAGCACATTTCCTTCATGACAATAGTAACCTGAAGATGATCACCTTTGAAGAACCTTCTTCAAAACTTCCATGACCTTGCAAAATCCTTATAACTCCACTCTTCCATGATAACCTCGTCATTCCATTTCCTCAACACTATTTTCTACTCCTCATAATGAACATGCTCGAAATTACTCTTGATTGCTAAAACTTATACTAGACTGTTCCAATCTATCCTCTAATTCTCTTTTGAAATTCTTCAACCTTGTAGTTCTCCCTATGATTACACTGAGTCCAAACACTATTGCTCTAACCCAACTTCCATCTTCCTCTTGCACAACACAACTTCAACAGGAACCACCCATAAAGAGATTACTGACATCGGTGTTGCCTAAGACCCCACTATAAAATGAACTTCACTTCTCCAAGGTATGAAAAATTCAATACTTGTTGCAGAACATCAACCAAAACCCTTACACTATAAAGATCTATCTTCTCTTCTCCACATATCCATGCTAGCCTCTTTTGATTCTCACACCCCTTTTTCTTCACTTTCTAACTTGATCCACAATTGATGTATAACCACTGACTTTTCTTCTTGAAACACGAAGCTCCTCTTGAAGACCATAAAGAGCTAGAGAAATATTTTGAATCAACAAACCTCCCTTGAATCACACCTCAAACTTACGAAAGAACAACATCATCTCTTCTTCACTTGCACTTAACAGACATCTTGAATTCCCATGACACTTGCTACCTGCTTTCGTTCAACAACACTTGATGCATTACCCTCGCTTTCCTTCCTTGCCAATAAATCACTTCCAATAAACCTCAAACCTGAGCTCTTATAACGACTCCCCAAATACCATATTCACTTAGAATTATTCATGTACTTATCATTGTCTACGTAGTTTACAACCTTATTCCAAAATCACCTTCCTTAATTCAGAATCATCATAATACAAATCCTACCTTTAATCCTATGAACTCTGAATAACCATAGTCCACAACATCAACCCTTTGACCTTATCTGAACTTACCAATTCACTGCCCTTTGCAACCCATCATTCAACATCCATTTCTCTATCTTGATCAAACTCAGCCGGTCACTGAACATCACCATAAAACCACACCCGATGAAAACTGACTTTACCAAAACATGCAGCTTCATAACTCTGAACATCTCAACCAACCCAGACTCTGATCATTCGCGATACCCTCTTTCATAACTTATATTGTAACTTCCCTTTTCCATCTGTTCTAAAACCTTTTCTTCTCATTTCCTCACCCACTGTGCTCTTAATTCTCTAACCTTATACTTTCCTACCAAACTGACATTCTGATGTACTCCTTCCTTCAAGACTTGAAATCTCTCATCTCAGCCAATGATCAAACATTTTCTTCTATACGAACCACTGATCTTGTAACCTTCTTCTAAACCTGACCATACAATATCCATTTGCGATTAATGCTTAACCATCTTCATCTGATTATTATTCAACTCACAGCCCTACAATAATTCAATTCTCTTCATAGACTTCATGTTCTCTCCATCTTGGAAATTCCACCTTTTATTACACACCCTTAAATATGCTCTATGTCTAACGCAACTGCTTCTCAAACTCTTCTTCTTCTAATTTCATACATCCTTGATATACCAAACCATATTGCCAACCACCCCCAAAGTTATTTCGTTGCTCATTAACATTTTCCTTTCTTCTGACCTTCCACAATATTGATCCATTGAACCAAGCTGATTTCTCAAACCTTGCTACATCAATACTTATCAAAATCTTCTCTTATTCCTGCCTCTTGAACTCAACTCTTCTTGTGGAACATACGATATTTGATCTCCTGAATTTGTCCTCAAAACTTCTTCACTCAAAAACATTACTTATAAGTTTCCAATATCTCTACACATCCCTTGAAACCCAAACTCTGGTCTTCTAACTCCTTACCTTCGAAGCAAGAATTTGTCTCAAAGGCTTAAACCAATTCTAAAGAAGGTATACAGGTCAAGTTGTCCTTGAATCTACATTTCCTCTACCACTATATAACCCAGTAAACTACCACAAAGGCGAGTACAAGACATTAATTACTATAGACAGTAACACTCGGATCACTACCCTTCCTTTTCCCAAACCTCTAGAATTAAGAAAGGAAAATTATCTCTAGTAAAAGTCACGAGTGTGCACCCTCACTCCTTCTATAGAGACATTTTTTGTTCCCAAAAGTTTCAGTTAGATACACAATTAAACCAACTAGACTTGAAGGAAATGGTATAACATACCATTCAGACTCAACTTTCCACATGAAAGGCAAAACAAACCCACAACTCACAGGTCGTTTTAAGAACAAACCGCTTTGATACCATTAATGTAACATTCCATTTTTAATAGTACAATACTACTAAAATGAATATTACATAGATGACAAATTAACTACTCTAAGAAATAAACCTACGAAGGACAATATCTACACCTGTAGATTCGTCCGACTTCTTTACTGAATCCCCTCGATCATCTGTCGCTGAAGTAACTGAAACAAATGTCTCCCTAAGCTAACACCCATCAGGTGATCATCGCAAAAGAGAAAACATACAAAGGCAGACAAACACAAAAGCAAGGGTGAACTAGGTATAAAAAAATCATTCTATAGCAATCACACACAACAGGCAAGTTTAATTCACACATACTGGATCACATAACACCATTTGTTACACTTTAAACTTGACTTGTCCGAACTTAGAATGATTGTCGAGCTATGGCGGGTCATGCACTCATGATGGCCTCTACTACTTTGCAAAGACATTGCCAATGGGTTTCACCCTACCACACTCACGAGGTTACTTTGTTCCGCGCCTTGAGGCATACTGGAAGCCCCCAAGACTAAGACCTCTTGCTACTACTAACGACATGGTTCATTCCTCTTTACTTGAGATTGATTGACCATTGTAGTTTCAGGATAACCCCCAAGATTGAGCTTCCATGCAAATCATTCTAAACACACTGAGGGTACCACCATGAATCCGCTGCTTGATTAACATGGAATTATGTCCATTAACCACACTTTGTTGCATTTAACACCAATTCAGAACCTTTAAGATTACATAGTTTCAAGTTAACATCACATCAATCATACTTTACATTACAATCATTCCACACACCTAATTCAAGCCAAAACAAAATCTAAAGAGCAAACTGGACATCAGAGGATTCGCACAGCGTACCTTGTTCGCAAGGCGAGACAGGAGTGTCTCGCACAGCGCACCTTAATTCGCTATGTGAATTAACTTGCTGAAGTGCCAAACCTCAAGTCTCTCGCATAGCACACCCAGGTCGTTATGCGAGAGCTCAAACAAAGACTACCCCTCCAAGACTACTCGCTATGCACCCCCACCGCTCTGCGAATTACTCAAACATTCTACCCAAACCACTACCAGTCGCAAAGTGACATGATTCGTTATTCGAATCACAAGATAGAGAGGAGCACCCTCCAGTCATTCGCATAGCGCACCAGTTCGCATAACGAATGACTCAAACAGTGGGCACCCTCTATAGGGGCTCGATATGTGAAACCATTCGCATAGCGAGACTGCATAATCTGCAGAACGCAAGTTCTGCAAAATTACGCACTCACACACCCCTTGATCATTTCTAGGCCTTTTTGCCAACTTCTAACACCTTTAATTCGTATTTTATGCTTAATCAAACCTATATAGATGTTCCTTAACCTTCCCATCAATTCTATAGTGAATACAACTCAAATTCTACTCCAAAACATCAAATTCAATAACTATAGGACCCTAGACCCAATTTTAACCCTTTGCACCTATTTTGACTAAATTGGTGACTCAAAAAAAGTCACATTCCACTTGCTAAGACGGCCTCAATAGCCTAAATGCACTCAGAACATCCACAACCCAAAATCACTATCTCACTTCCTCTCAAAATACCTAAAACCCTCTCCAAACACTTGCCTTTTTATCAATTCAACTCTACAACAGAATTCCACCTCAAACAGTTCCATCATATCTAATCATAACAATTAAACACATCCACATTTAGTCCATGGCATCACATTCCAGTTTCACAGTTTTCACATTCCAGCACATACAGTACAATACCAATACAATACCCTTAGAACCCATCATGCAAGCCCACCAACACACCAGGTCAAATTTCAACATACATACATATCATACTACAATTTAAAGATGTATTTCTAGCTCCCCTTATCTTAGGGTTGAACAGCTCAGCTCACCGAAATGCCCCCAATAATCCCCCACGTATAAATGAACTTAACAGAACCTACAGATCACCATTTGGTGGTCAAGAAAAACTCTTAAAACTAGATTTGAGCTGGAAAGTTGAAAAAGGAGACTGCTAACCAAATTCAAGAAAGAAATGTTGCATGCTCACAGTCCCAAAAGGACAGATAAGAAGAAGGGCGACTCATCAGCTGAAGAATGAAGAATTTATCAGATGGTTGTGAAGCCCTCAACTCTGGGAATGCTTGGACACCACCTAATCAGAAATGCAACGGTTCAACGAGGAGATGTGGTATAGAGAAGGTAGAGAAGATTAAAGAAAATGAGTTCTAGAGAGAGGTTGGTTTAAGCTAATGAACTCAGACGTTGTAAAAATCCTTTTTAAGATCAGGATGTTTTAAATGTGTAAGAGTTTGTTTGCATCAACTTAAAGCATCAATCAACACTTGACACATTTTTCAAGTCTTCACACTTTCCATAATACTATTTGCACACCTTCCTTTATTAAAATCAACGCCAGCTTTATCTATTCTAAACCGTTGAAATCTATTTCGGCCCACTACTCAAATCCCAAATACCATTTTCGGCATAAAAAAATGAAGACACATATTTACATCACTCATTAAAAAACATAACCCATAATATTTAGTACTACTTAGTATTAAAGTTATAACAAATATATATAATTTTCAAATTTAAATATGGAAAAGCATTAATATCTACCATTTAACATTTTATTAAATATAAATAATACCATTACATTAAACTTTATCCAACAACTATTATAAGGTTGAGATGTAAATAAGCAGTTAAAATTTTTTAAGTATATATATATATATTATTTGGCAAAATAAAAAATATACAGATATAAACACGAAATAGTTCATTATATAACTATATTTTATTTATTAAATAAATATAATCATTAGAGCTGTCAAAATGGATCACAACTCGCAGGCTAATCCGGCCCACCACCAACTTATGTAGGTTGAACCCATGGTGGACTGTGTTGGCCCACCTACCTAATTTTATTTTATTAAAATTTAATTTTAATTTTATAAAAGAATATTTATTATTAGTTTTGCTTGAAAAAATTATTTAAGTTCCCTATTTTCAAAATTAATTAAACACCCATGTTGGGAGTGAAATTTGGGAGGGAAGTATCTTTAGATTTGAATTATTGAAACTTTGTAATTTTTTTATTTAAAAAATGTTGTAATTAAGTGAGCCAGTCAGCCAACCCGTTTACCCATCAGATTCAAATTTTTCTAACTCGCATTTTTCTAGCTCGCTAATAAATGAGCCGGATTAGATTGAGTCACTAATGGTATTGTTCCCTGCACCACCACATGTTGCTTCTAGCACCTCCTCATTCTTGATTTGTCCTTCAGTAAAATTTATTTTTTAAGGTTAAAGACATGTGTATCCGTCAACCGATCTCTATATCCGTTTAAAGGTTCGGTTTAAGTATCTACAAAGAACAACATCTCATCGCTCATGTTTGATTCTCACACGATATGCAACCCTCACTGCCCCTTTTCATCTCATTGCTTTCATCTCCTCGAAACCTTGTCGTATACTCCACTAAGCCCGTCGCGCCTCCTCCCACTAAGCTTGTCGTTGTCGACACATCTGCCACCCCTTTTATATATTCAAGGACAATGATATTAATTATTTCATTAAATTTACCATGGAAGCCCCTATAAACATGTATCATATCACAGACAAAGTACATCACATCAAACCAAGATCTTCCGGAAAAAGAAAAAGAAAATGGTTTTCATAGACAATGACAGTGCAAATGCAAGTGAAATATATAAAGCCCAAATGCACGTGAACAAATATCTCCTCAACTTCCAAAGTTGCATGGCGGTGAAGTTTGTGACGGAGGTAGGCATAACCAACGCAATCCACCGTCACGGAAAACCTATCACTCTCTTCGACTTGGCCTCAGCTCTCAATCTGCCGCCTTCAAAAGTTGGTGTTCTCCATCGCTTCATGTGCCTTCTAACACACAATGGCTTCTTCACGAAAAGACCTTCACAGAACTCTGAAGAAGAAGAAGAAGAAACATATTCTTTGATTCTTGTCAGAAGCAACTCCTTCTGCTTAGCACCTAATGCGGAAGTAGCATTTCATCCAAGTATGTTTGGATGAGAAGTCTCACAAGAGAAAAGAGTGTGGGAAGAAAGAACGCGGATCTCAAAACAAAGAGAGTGTGAGAGAAAGTTTGGGGGAGGGGGGTGGGGCTGTGAGGAGAGAGTAAAAGTAGGGTTTGGTAAATAAATAACATTAAAAGTTAGAAAAATAAAAAAGTTAAAAATTAAAAAGGCAATTTTTGTTATTACCAAATTTGTGGTAGGTGAGGGAGAAGGGGTGATGGTGGAGGAAGTAACACTCACTCACTAAATGACTAACCCGTGATGGGCTGAATCGGGTTCCGAGTGGCCCGTTTTGACAGCTTTAATAATCATATAATAAACATAACCTTACTGCTTAAAATTAAAACGATATTAAAGCTAAAAAAGTATATTAAAATGGTATAAAAATAACATTAATTTCGTTCATACAATTAGAAATTTTTTATTTAATTAAATTCTACTGTCATTATAAAATGGGTTAAATATGATTTTAGTCCCTCAACTATCACTCATTTTTGGTTTTAGTCCCTACTCGAAACATCTATGGTTTTTAGTCCTCCATGTTTTGAAACTCTCACTTTTAGTCCTTAAAATTGGACGGCGTTAAATACCAGTACATGTAGCAAACGGCAGAGGTTCGTTGAATGCCAACTTCCCTCTTTAGTGGCTGCCACGTAGGTTTTCATTTTAATGATGAGATTAGTGAATTGAGATTAGCACACAATTAGGGTTGTTAATTTTCAATTTGGGGAAAAAATATTTACTCAGAAGCTTTTTACTGGAATTTTACTCGAACATTTTTACTCAAGCATTTGTTCCGTTGCGATGGTGGTTGTGTTGCGGTGGTTGTTGCGTCAAAGACGTTGCGGTGGTCGTTGCGTTGTGGTGGTCGTTGCGTTGCGGTGGTCGTTGCGTCAAACATGTTGTGTCAAAGACAAGCAATCAAGGTAAGCAAGCTATTGTTTTTGTTTTTCTTTTGGATGTTCCAAAGCAAGGCGTAAAGTGTTGATTTCTGAATCTAGGTCTAGAAATGGTGTTCGACATCTGTTTGCATCACATGGGGAAGTTTGTTAATAAGGGGCTACGGTATGTTGGAGGAGAGATTCACATGATCAAAGGAATTGATCTGGATCGTTGGTCGTATTTTGAAGCTATTGGAATAGTTAAAGAATTTCAGTATGATGCAGATTTCAAACTATGGTGGAAGGGGTCGAAACAAAGGCTGATGAACAATCTCAGATTATTGAGTGATGACATGGAAGCACTGTACTTGGCTAACTACGCCGAGGAGAATAAGGAAGAGATAGAAATGTATGTTGAACATGTTCCTAGTGAGGCAGTGGAAGTTCACTTTCTTAGTTGTGGTGAAGTGGCAGAAGAAGAAAACATAGAGGACAAGGAGGAAGTGATTTCCAAAATGGTTGACGAAGAGTGTGATGGTGGTGATGAACAGGAAGAGATTGAAATGGGTGAGGAAGAGTGTGATGATGGTCAGGAAAGGGACTCGTATGATGGTGGTGATGAAATGGGTGAGGAAGACGAAGATTGTGATGTTGGTGATGAACAACAAGATGTTGAAGTGGGTGAGGAAGAGTGTGATTATGGTGAGGAAAGGGAAGAGTATGATGGTGGTGATGAACAAGATTATGTACATGAAGAAGAGGAAGGGGGGAATGTGGTTGAGGGGTTTGTAGAAGCTTCAGCTGAAGAATGTCTGGATGACAGTGAGGAAGACAAAATGACTAATGATGATGATGGCTAAAGATTCTTAAGTCTCCTTAGTGTAACTATGAAATTTTGAGAGTATATTATATCAATTTAATCTATATTAACGAAATATAAAATGTGAAATGAACTTTTAATTAAAAATCATCTTAAAAAAATATATATTATTATAAAGTTAATTCATACTATTAAATTTAAGATGATTGTTATAAAGTTGAGATGTAAGGAATAGTGGTTAAAAATATTTCAAATTTCCCTTGTAAGCATACAATTTAAATAAAATAAGATATATTGATATAAAAACATGTAAATAGTTTATTATATAGAATTCTATTTTAATTTAATAAATAAAACAAATCATACAATAAAAATAGTATAACTTAAAATTAACATAAGATATCAAAAGTGTATATATATAACATTAATTTAAGTAAACACTAAATAATTTTTTATCCTTATACATTGGTTAAATATACCTTTGGTCTTTATATTTAAAATTGATAAATTGAACCTTCCAATTTTTTAAAATAAATAATTTCAGTCTTTTATGATTATACAATATTGTCAGAAAATATTAAATTTATATTTAAAGTAAAATTGAAATAACCTATCCTATAAATTAGTCCTTCACTAAATGATAATTTTAAATGTAAAAATTATTAAAATTGCAACGGCCCGGTTTATATGCTAAATATGTAATTTAGCAAGACATAATATATAATATAAATATGTAGAAGATTAGTTTACATTCTACCAAATGAAGTAAAAAATTTAAAATAAAATATAAACAAAATCCATAAGAGGAATATAACTTCTGCACTTATATACATAAATAAAATTATCTATATTATATTAATCTCTCTCCGTTATTCATGGCTGGAATTCCCAATTCGTATGACAAACAGTATATAAAAATAACAACCACAAAACAAGATGAAGTTAGTTTTTTTAAAAGATTTATGAACTAACAATAATTTCAATAAGTTACCATGCATATCAATTTCAAATAATATCAAATAATTAGTTTTTTATCGAACAACCGTGCTTGTCTAATACCAAGTCTCTAGGAGCTAATTTTACCAAACTCATTCAACAAACTTTGGCTTGACCAACAATTAAATACATATAATAATAATAATAATAATAATAATAATAATTATTATTATTATTATTATTATTATTATTATTACATACCAATAAATTATTTAAGATTTGATTATAAATTACAAATAAAATACATTTATATATTCAAAAACTGACTGACATGTGATTTAGTTTTTATTTCTAATCTTAATTCCTAATAAAATAACATAATAAATAAATGTCCCTAATTAATATTAAAACTTTAAAAGTTAATATTAATTATAATAAGTAACATTGATTTCAAATATTTAATTCTTTACTAAATTCATTTAGTAACATAACTCAATTTCTAATAAGAAATTAAATGAGCAAGTGTCACGTAAACTTAATATTTATTTAAATAAATTCTTCCTTCAATGTAATTAAAAACATCTGAAATTTTGATTAAGGGATAGGACTTCTGTTCTTCTCTCTATATATATAATTAATATAATATAAAATGTAGATAAATATATTATTAGTATATGACTTAATATCATTGGTCCCAAGTGAGTTTTATTCAAATTTTAAAATATTTGATATAATTCTAAATATCGTAATTTCTGTTTAATTTAATTTTTTTTATACGACGTTTAAATCGTTATCAGTCAAATGATCAATTCTACAATTAGTGAATGACATGTTATTTAATTACTGACTTGCCTTGACTGAAACACGACGCAGCCAATGAGGGATTGCCACATGGCAGCCCCTTCCCCACCCAAAAAATCAGGGTTTCTGAATGCAAGGGGGAAAGGCTTCCTTACGCTTGTGCCGCGAGAGAAAAAATAAATGTGTTTCGTGATGTTGCTACTCGAAGATGAAGCTCTTGATGGTCCAACGACGTTGTCTCGAGGTGAACATGGTGTCCATAGAGGCGCTGCTGCACTGCACGAGGAACGACGGTCCTACAGCGACAGCGCTAGGGTTCGAAGGGATTTGGGTTTTTCTGGATTTGCAGGCTTGAATGCTCGCATTCTCCATGGTTGCACATGTTTTGATTTTGGGTTAGCGTAAGGGTGGTTGCGAAGATATCAAAATGCAGGAGCGTCGTGATGCGAATCTGGCTCATGGTTGCTTGTCTGCGATTTGGTTTCTTTGGTTTCTTTCTACTTGTAGGTTCGAAGAGCAGCTTCGCGATGGTTGGAGAAGATGAAGATTGATGGAGAATGGCGCTTTTGTGGCGGCGATTTTGCATCAATTGGCTTTTTGTTCTCTGTATTTCCCTTTGCAGGTTGAAGACTTAATAGAGAAGATGAGCTCGCGCATGGCTTGCTGTCTTGTTGTGGCGGTCATGGTTGTCGTGACAAGATGTTGATGACGGTTCACGGTGGAGGAAGGGGAAGATGGTCATGGTGGTGTTTCTGGGTGGTTGCTGGATGGAGAAGATGAACAACAGTAATGGTGCTCTGAAGGTGACGCGATTAAAGTGTCCACGACAGTAGTTAAATGACATGTCATTCACTAATTGCACAACTGGACATTTGGCCGATTACAATCTAAACAATATTTGCAAAAATGACTAAATTGAACAGATATTAGATGTTTAAGACTATATTTAATATTTTAAAAAAATTATAACCATTTCAAACAAAACTCACAAAAATTAGGACCAACAATGATATTATGCCTTAATATATTTAACATTTATAAATAAAATTAAAATAAATAATATAGATATTGAGGTACGATTATTTTATTACTTAATTTTTATTTGTAATCATTCTTTTAAATATAATTTTATAATAATAAAAACATACTTATTATTAAAGTTGTAGAAAATAACACTAATCATCAAAATAATTTATAAATAAAATTAATTTCAATGATTTAATTTATATATAACAATCAAAAATAATATTTATGATTTAAATAAAAGAAAAATAAAGTATATAAGTATTTATAGATATAATAATCTATTGTTTGATTATTAAGTGAGATAAAATTATATAATAAATACAAAATTACTATTTAATATTAAACTTATACATAAATATAAATAACATTGAATTCAGCATTAAATTAAATACAAAATTAAATTGAAATATTTCCTAAACATTTGATTAATTTATAGAGGTCTGAAGTCTCATTCAAAATTTTTCTCTCTCTCTCTCCCTTATATATATATATATATATATATATATATATAAAAGATAAATACTAATTATAATAATTATTTTCTTACATCAAGGGTGACTGTTGTGAAATAATAAAAACACACATCATAAATGTTAGTTCTGAAACCGTAAAGCTGACTGCGAGGTTGGCTTGGCTTTTGCTATTGAGGACAGCCACGTCATCGTCACGGTGGGTCCCGCTCTGTTGCCACTCAAACTCCTTCTCCTCTTCTTCACAGTCACACACTCTTTTTCTAGTCTTCTTTTGCAAATTACAAAAATCTCCTTTTTATTCCTGTCACAATAATATTTATCATTACAATAACAAAATTCAGAGATACCAATAAACTAAGGAGAGAGAAGCCTAAGGAGTGAGTATAGTAATTGGTAACTGCTAGCTCAGCATTATCAAAATATTTAAATTTGGGGAACTGTGATAAATATGATTAATATGTTTAATTTAAAAGAAAAATCATAATTTTTTGTTGAGCAAGGTGTTTATTGTGCTATTGTTGCAGAGGAGGACCCATTTCAGTTATGTATCTTTGAGCGGAGATTACTGAGTTCAGCCCAGGTGCTGTTCACTCTGTTCTTTCTGCCCCCACTCTCCTCACTTCACTTTTCATTTCCCAATTCCCAATCTATCTACCCTTCAAGTTTTCTTTTTTCCCTTGTTTTTGTTTGGGTATTTTCACTTACTTAATGTGATCTGGTACTTTTCCCCCTTTCTGTCTTTATTTATGGGTCTTCTGGATTACTCGGTTTCAAGGGATGTTGGGTTGTAAAGTTGTGATCTTTAGGTTTTCCTGGGGAATTTGCCATCTGGGTTAGTGGGAGGGTAGTAGGAGGTGGTATTTGGAATTGATGATATCTGGGTTTGGTTGTCTAGGAACTGGTAGAGATGGGTTTGGGTGCTGAGAATGGTAAGGTGGTGGAGCCTTGGGATGTGTGCAAATCAAAGGGGAGGAAGAAGAAGAAAGGGAGTGAAGAAGTGGAAGGGGCTGAGTCTGGTTGTTGGCTTAGGCTCAGGTTTATGGGCAGCTGCATTTCCTCAAGATCCAAAGTCGATACCTCAGTCAGTGGCAGCGGCACCAGTACTCATTATGGTAATCATTACTGTTTCCATACAAGAGTTGGTACTATTCTTGTTGTTCTTCTTATCATGTGCCTGGATGTTCCATCTATGTGAATGTGCTTGTCATATGATTTTTTATTTTATTTTTTTTTGTGCATAAGCTTCCCCAATTTTGTTTTTAGTGATTAGTTTGTATTGGGGTTTGGGAATTCTTTCTTGAGCACCTAATGCAGGCTTGTTTACCTATCTTGTTTGCTATTTGGTTGAAAGTTACCATGCTATGTAATGTGAAATGATACACAAACAAGTACGAGTGCCTTGGCTGCGGTTTGGGGCCTGCAGCAAAACAAGGTTGAAATTGAAATGTAATTGAGTTTTTTCAATTCATGTTTATCCAGAACTGCAGTGGCTTACACTATTAATTCTAAGAGATATGCAATGCATTTGTAAGCTTTATATATAGAATGTTTCCTTTACCACACCTCCATGTGGTATTCCAGTTCACAATGAGAAGCCAGTGAAAGAATTTAAATTTTAGACTGGCTAGGAAATACATAAGTGTCAGATTTGACTTTGGTAGTGGTAAGTAATTGCTATCATATGAACTTGAGATTAGATATAAGGACAGAAGTTACTCCCATTTGCTCTTTGGGCAAAACGGAATTTCAACTATATGCTTTAAAGGTAGATTACTTGAGATTGTGTTTAATTCTGAGTATTCGTATCTACTATAAAACCTATGGTCCTTGATGCTATTTTTATTTTTTTACTACTTGTCCTGATACGCTTTTCTATAAAATTCTCTTTCTGATGGCTTCTCATTAGCTGAAAGTAAATCAACTAATGATACTAGTAGAGACCAACCAACGGTCCCAGCAGTCTCTTCTACAACCACTAGTAATGCCGAAAGTAATTCATCCACTTCCAAACTTGAAGAGGAGCTTAAAATTGCTTCCAGGCTGCGAAAATTCCCTTTCAATGATCTTAAGTTAGCGACCAGAAATTTTCGGCCTGAAAGTTTTCTTGGTGAAGGTGGGTTTGGTTGTGTTTTCAAGGGGTGGATTGAAGAAAATGGAACTGCTCCAGTGAAACCTGGCACAGGGCTTACTGTTGCTGTAAAAACCCTCAACCATGATGGGCTCCAGGGTCATAAAGAGTGGCTGGTTTGTATATTTTCAAAACTTCTTATTTTCTTCTATTATTATCTACTAAATTCTACATTTCCAATGATCATTCTCGTTTGGATCACGTGACAGGCTGAAGTAAATTTTCTTGGCGACCTAGTTCATCCGAACCTTGTTAAACTTGTGGGTTACTGCATTGAAGATGATCAAAGGTTGCTGGTGTATGAGTTCATGCCTCGGGGTAGCCTAGAAAATCACTTGTTTAGGAGTAAGTTACCCTTTTCTATGCAATTAGTTTCCACTGTTTCTTCTTTGAGAATAATAGTTAGATCACTACTGCACCTTGAAATTTTGATCACATAAAAAAGAACCCTGCTGGATTTCTCTCGTAAAGCATGGTTTCAGATCCACAGAAGTCAGGTTATAAGGTTATAAACTTTTGTTAATTTGGCATGGAGATCTAAACTTACAAGGGAAAAGGGGTTACATAATGTAGTACTTCTATTGTATTACTATTACTGTAGTGATCTGCCTATTTAGAATAATGCATGAATCTAATCTATACTATTATAATGATTCCATTAATAACTTTGTTTCTTTGAGTATCTCAGCTGTTATATAAGGGATTTAGTAGTTTTCTCTATCAGGGTTAGAACTGTAACTCAATATTGCGGTTGTATATTTTATATTTGGATTATGTCTTTTCGTATTTATGTTCTCAAGTTGAAATTATGCCATATGTAGGATCCCTGCCTCTTCCATGGTCCATTAGAATGAAAATTGCCCTTGGAGCTGCCAAGGGTCTTGCTTTTCTTCATGAAGAAGCTGATCGACCAGTAATATATAGAGATTTTAAGACTTCAAATATACTATTAGATGCAGTAAGTGCCAAAAACTACATTACGATTACATGTGTTTCCCTTTTTGTTCATCTAACATTTTGTACAAATTCAGGAGTACAATGCCAAGCTCTCAGATTTTGGTCTTGCCAAAGATGGCCCAGAAGGTGATAAAACCCATGTGTCTACTCGAGTGATGGGAACCTATGGCTATGCAGCACCAGAATATGTCATGACAGGTAACTTTTGGTTGATATAGCACTTCCAAATCTGAATGTTTTAGTTAATTATTTATCATTTATCTATGAAGTCTTGAATACTTAGGCGTTGATGCTATTTCTATCTAACTTTATTTTGTTAGGTATTTTTCATCTACTAAGTTATTAAATTTTTTATTGATGATCATTGATCATTACTATCAACAAAATTCTGAACAAAAGTTGTAAACATAATTCCTTGTGGGACTGTTTTAATGTTTGGAATGTTTTAAGCTCTTTATCTCTGATATTATTTGTTTTCCACTCTAGACAAATTATGATTAAGATAGTAAATTAGTTGATCTGTTTATATTCTCCGTGTCCGATGATCAATTGTATTAATGGGTTTGATATCTTCAGTTGTGTTTTCATAATGTTTATGACTTACAGAATTGGAGTTTAAGTTTCAGTTATGTTTTTGCCAAATGCATTTAAACACAATCCATCCAATATCTAATTGCTTAAATTCTAATAACATTTACTCGTGTTGCAGGTCATCTTACATCAAAAAGTGATGTGTACAGTTTTGGAGTGGTACTACTTGAGATGTTGACTGGGAGAAGATCCATGGACAAACACAGACCCAATGGTGAGCATAACCTTGTGGAATGGGCTCGGCCGCATCTGGGAGAGAGGAGAAGGTTCTACAAGTTGATAGACCCTCGTTTGGAAGGGCACTTTTCGGTGAAAGGTGCTCAGAAAGCTGCCCAACTAGCTGCTCACTGCCTTTGTAGAGATCCAAAAGCCAGGCCTCTGATGAGTGAAGTTGTAGAAGCTTTGAAGCCTTTGCCAAACCTCAAGGACATGGCAAGCTCTTCATATTATTATCAGACGATGCAAGCCGAGCGCATCGGAGCGAGCCCCAACACAAGAAACGGTCGAACACAAGGAGCATTGGTCAGCCGCAACGGACAGCAGCAAAGGAGTCTTTCTATACCAAATGGTACCTATGCATCTCCTTATCACCATCAGTTTCCTCAACCATCCCCAAAGACCAATGGCAAAGCGTAGAGCTGGTGAAAATTCTCTTTTTCCCTTTCACCTTTTATGTCATTTCTTAGTTTTTCCGTGTAGATGTACCTTGTGTCAAAGCATCCGTTCATGGAGATCTTGAAAGCAAAAGAAGCATGTTGCTTTATTATATTATGTTATGGCTTTCGCTTGAAAGAATATTTGGGTGGGAGCAAGTGAAAGCTTATCGAGTTACTGTCTCTTCTGTCAAATTGTTATTCAATATTTTCATCAGGTTGTTTGAAAATATTGAACATTATGAAATCATCATCCTTATTTTATTTTGTTTTCACATTTGTCACCAGCAAATGTTATCTCTTAGGCTTTGCTTGTGATATCAAACCCTGCACCTCTTTAAACTAATCATTGTCTTTTTGTTTATAAAAAGATGAGAAAGAAGCTTTATTGCTTAATTTATAGCAGTAATTTGTTCTTATATGATCCGGATCCGTATCTTGTTTAGCTTATATGCAGCAGATTATACTTTATAGCACTTTATTGTTATTAAAAATTCAAATTTCAATGTTTATAGATTGATCATTGGCGCTGGTCATTCTTATCATTTTTGTCTTTAAAGATTATACTGTTTTGGGTTGAAGTGTAGGATAATATACTCTTATGTGGGGTCGCATGAGAATGTTCCAAAAGTATTAGTTTATGTTTTTTACTTATTAAAATGATTTTATGAATAGTTATGGTGGAAGTGTATTAGTAATATAATACTTTCCTTGTTCACTTAGTATTCTAACATTTTCCTTTTCTTACCTTTTGTATAATAATGGAAGGTCTAGAGTGCATAATTATCTTGGTGAAATGTAATTGTTAAAAAATTTTAGTCTCTAAGTTATAACACAGTTTTGGTTTTCATCCATAACTTTGTATTTGCTAAGTTCAAATATTTTAAAAATTTATAAACATCACCTTTCTTTTTCTTCTATTGCATTGTGTTATGCTCTCTCGATTTCGTGTGTGTTTATTGATATGTTAATTTCGAATTTTGACTCTCTTTACGCTTTCACAATTTTCATACTTGTTTGTTTCTACTTTTGTTACTAGGACGAGGATATACCATGCATACTATGCATTTATTAAGTATGGAAATCTAAAAATACAAATTTTCAAATAGGAGAATAATGAAAACTAAAAGCATATTATATTTTAAAGGCGAAAATCATATTTAATTTTCTTCTAAATTTTTATTTTTTGTGTTTACTTGTTAGGATGGATTTGAATGAGATTGAATGAATGGATTTGAGAGGATTTAAAAATAAAGTGTGTTGTTTTTTTGAAAGAATTTGAAGGTGATTGATGGTAGATCTTAGAAGTAAAGTTTATGAAAATTTGTAAGAGATTTGATTGATGTGATATATTAAAAAAAATTAATAGATGAAAAATAAAGATTACTAAATTATTTTTAGTAGTAATAATAATATAAAATGATGTTAAATAATACATTTATTGATAACTTTTATAAGTTTTAGAAAAAAATAAAAATTATTAAAAAAATTAAAATAATATATTTTTAAGTAAAGTTAAATTTTTTTTATTGAAATTTAATTTTTTGAAGTGATATATGGTGAATACTTTTCAAGCTGACTTGTGAATCTCCATTATTAATTACTGTTTGTCATGTTTATTGTTTTAATATATAATAATTGGTTAGTACGTTGAATAGGTGTAAAAACGAATTTTCACTTATAATTACTCTTAAATCTTATGCTATTTATGTAGATGGAAAAATGAATGCATTCCACGAATAATTGTTTATCATCGTTTCCAAATTGGTTTATGCAAATATGAAAAGAATTACAAATTCCTTTTTCATTTACGTAAATAGTAAAATCCACCCTAGCGAATAGAGGTACGTGTTGATAATGTTTGTGATATATAATTCGATATTAGAATTACAATTTTAGATACATTTTTAATTAGAATGACAATTTAAAACATGTTCGAGTTATGTGTACAATTGGTTTTCTTCTTAATAAAATTTATTTATTTGATTGATTGAGATGACATGGGATGATAATTGAGGGTTCCAATATTTTACATTTAAAATAAAAATTATAATAAAAATATATGATATTATCGAATATAAAGAATACATACATACTTTTTTAATATCTAATATTAATTAATAAATTATAATTTTATAAATATAAAATAATGATTTCATAAAAGTAAAATAGTTATAAATATGAGAAAATAACTAAATATGTATCTTAAAAATAAATTAGAAAATTAAGGATTAAAGGAAAATTAATATATTTTTACATTATCTAATAAATTAAAAATGTTTTAATAATTTAAAATAGAGACATGAGAAAATAAACAGAGACAAAATATATATATATATATATATATATATGTATATATATATATATATATATATTTTTTTTCATATATAATTTCAAAAATAAAAAATTATCCATGTCTTATTCATCTATGTAGAATTTTTTTATCAAAATCAAGATCGACGAACAATATGCAGGAAATGTTCATTTGTCATCTATAAATAACATTGAATTTATTTTAAACTTCTGTATTTTTTCTAAATTATTGCTTTAATATTATTAGAACATACTAAATTATTTACTTTAATTCTTTTGATATATGTGTTTTTATTTCTATGACTTTTAACAATTACAGATGGAAAAGAGTTATAGATTCCTAAAATATTATTTACATGAAAGACTTTAAAGAGTCACAACTTCTCATATAAAGTGGACTGGAAAAACAGATATTGCATTTTCTTTCTAAAATATCATTTTGGCTTTTTATTCATGCACCTCCTTAACTTCTAAAATTATTTTTTTTAAGCATGTGAAAACCTAAAAAATAGAATATGAGTTGATAAATGTTTTAAAATAATAAGACCAAGTATTATAAAATTAAAAAATAAATTGATTAAATAAATAAATTTTTTTAAATTCATCTTAATGTTTTAAACACTCACATTTTCTCTAAACACTATTTTTTTGAACTCTCTACCATTTCTCTGATAATTCTAGCTTCTTGATCATCTGTTTAGCGATAAGGAGGTACCTAGGTAATCACGACAGGGTAATCTCCACTTCTACCCGATAAATTCTTTGTTTAAAGCAAGTAAGTTTCAACTCCTTTTTCTCTTTTGGTTTTAAAATCTAAAATTAGGAGAAGCCTTTCATGGTCACATGCATTGTATTGCTTCTTATTCTTGTTCTTTGTTAGTCTGTGGTTCTAAGGATTCATTTTGCTTCTAAACCGATGTTTCATAGGTTTTTCTAGAAATTTCTTGCGTTTTAAGCAATCGGTGAGACGTTCTTAGAGTTAGACAATTCTTTGTTAGGTAAAAGAAGCTAGATTTTTTTTAATTGATGTTTGTGGTGTAAGTTTGGTGTTTGCATGTGTATTAAATTGATTTGGTGTGATTTCTATTTTTGTGCTAGTGTTAACTCATTTAAATAGGTGTATTTGAGTATTTGATGATGAAATTCTGATGTGAGATATTTTGGATGATATTTTGATCATGATTTGTATGTGAATATGTTGTATTATTGATTGTAATGTGTGTTGTAAAGTTTATGGAGTAAGGAGTTGAAAATCTAGGAGTTTTGGTAGTTAAAATGGAGGTTTTGATATGCATTTTGGT
Organism: Vigna reflexopilosa; assembly: GCA_027742785.1. Classification (NCBI taxonomy): domain Eukaryota; kingdom Viridiplantae; phylum Streptophyta; class Magnoliopsida; order Fabales; family Fabaceae; genus Vigna; species Vigna reflexopilosa. The sequence continues at coordinate 20,580,811 of CM050930.1, read as the reverse complement.
GAGATAGTGTTTGGATGGAGAAATCTGGTATTGCAGGTCTGATTATATGTTATTTGAGGTTTGTTAGCACCTTGAGTTGATATAAATTTGATAGGGAGTTTTGACATGTGAATTTTGATATAAGAGTTAGGAAGGAAAATAAGAAGTTTGGAGGTTAGTTATTTGGTTATTTAGAACTAGTTTTGATGTTGAAATTGGGGAAATATGATGCAAGAGTGTTTGGTAGTTGATAGGTGGAGTTTAACTCGGTTTGAAACTAGTTTTTGGGGGTTTGGACTAGTGAGAATTTGAATTATAGGTTGTGTCTAAATCGTCATTTTAGAGGGTCTTGGTAAGTTATTTGTGACTTGTTCAGACTCCTAAGTTGCTCAAATATGAGCTAGAATTGATGGAGTTTAATTTGGGTCTATAAAGTGAGATTTTGGTTATTTTTTTTATTGGAATCTTGTGATAAAACAATTTAAAACGAATTTAGGTTGGTTTAGATACATTTGGTTAAGTCAATTTTAGTTTAGAATTCAATCTAGGAGTGTTAGAAGTTGGGAAAGATGCATAAAATAGGTCATGAGTGATTGAATGGTGCATACTATGCAGTTTCGGTGCTGTAGAATTTTACAGTCTCGCTGAGCGAGTGTAGCCACTGAGCGAGTAGACTATGTCTAGCTGAGCGAGTATACTATGTCTAGCTCAGCAAGTGTAGTCGTTGAGCGAGCAAAACCTATTGTTTCTGTATTCGCATAGCGAGTTGGGGTGTTGAGCGACTAGTCCAGAACATGTTTTGATTTTTTCTTTCTTTGTTTTCTAATAACTTTGAACTATGATAGGACTTTGATGATGGAGTAGAAGTATCTATTATATTATATGATGGTTTATTCTTGAGGTTATATATGTATTTGAAGTATGGTTGATGGACGTAATTCCAAGACTCGTGGAGAGGTTACATGGTGGTGCCTTATATTGTTGTTGTATGAATGTATGGAGCTTTGAGTAGTTGGTTTATTCCGACACTCTAATGATCATCCATTCTCAAATAGAGAGGGTTGAGTCATGTGATGAGAGTAGTGGGAGGTTCTTGTCTATAGGCTTTGATCATGGCCATAGTCAACTGAAATGGACTAACCTTGTATGGTAGCTTAGATTGAGCCATCTGTATTACCACTACAAGTGTACAGACTACCAATAATTCGACATTCATATTGAATCGGGATAGTCTCGTCTAAGTATTGGCATGTTTAGGATAATTGGATTGTTATGTTTGATTTATGTTTAATGTTTGAATTGTTAAGGTAATATATGAATTATTTTTGTATCTCTAGCTTATCCTTTTTATTTTTGCTTTGTTTGTATGTTCCTATGTTTCTTTTTCGACTATGGTCATTTGGTGGGTGTGAGCAGAGAGAAATGAGATGTCTCTAGAGAAAGCTCTAGATGGAAGACCATTTGATGTGTAGTCTTCTTAGATTTTAATATATGTGTATAGTTTTGTTTTAGCTAGTTATATATAAAGTTTGCTTTTATGATTATGAGAGATGACTCTAATTAAATTTTATATTTCCGAATGTCAACTGATCTATAATATTGACTACGTGATACTTCCTTATAATTTAATATTATAATTTTTGGGATATTACAATATTCATATTAGTGAACATATTATTGTGTGGGTTACTTACAATTTTTTTTTGGGATTGTTTTATATAAAATTATGCAAATGTGCGTTCTAGAATGGTTATTCTGAAAAGTCATTTGATCCTATTTAACCTATCCATAATTCTAAATATATTTTGGATAAATTTTCAAAAAATGTATAAAGTATTTTGATAATTTTTGTCCATCAAATATTCTTGTGAGTGTGCAGGAAGAAAAGCGTAGGGTGCAGAAAGAAAATCCTTATCACGATGGAATTAAGAGAATGATATTCCCATAACACCCAATATATGTTTGACTAAATTAAGAAATTAGCATAAACCTTTAAATAAACACAAATTCAAGGGATGAAACATCAAATATTTAGGCACAAAGTATAGATGTATAGGAATGGCAAATGTTAAGGGTATTTTCTTCTTCCATCCCTTACTTTTCTACCTTACCTATAGGTATAATATATTTATTAAAATATTTTATTTCCATTTAAACAAAATAATACTAACGAAAAAAATTAAATTTTATAACAATTTATTATAACAAATAAAATTCATTAGTCATAATAAATTAATTGACAATAACATTTTTATAATAAAAATAATTATCATTGATAGATTGATATTTTTCATAAGAAATCTAACTTATTATGATAGATTTCCATTATGTTACAGTGAGTGTATAACTTTTGTAATTATGACGCTAAAATATATGTTATAAAATGTTCATTTTATTTATGCATTCATATATTTACTTTCGTTTAAATGATTTTTTTATTACATAAATCAATTAGTAGAAGCATGATTATTAAACTCGCGAGGTTAACTCGTTAATTCGGTCGAGTTTATGAGTTCACTCGGTGCTTTCGAGTTAACTAGTACGCAAACTCGTTTTTGGTGTAGGATCAGTAGAATCGGTGATAGGCTCGTTAAACTCGCATGAAAATCGCGAGTTGGGTTCTGATTTTGCGAGTTTGAGAAGAAATTTTTTTAGGATTCACTAGATTAGGTTTTTAGAGCTTTCGTTGAATAGATTCACTCACTACTTTCGTTCTCACTGTTCATCTGCTTTCTCGCGCTCTCGCCGTCAATCTCATCATTCAATCTCGCCTCTGTCGTGTCGTTCTTCATCAGGTTCATCCTCTGTCAGGTCGTCGAATCTTGCCCTCCATCACATCTTCCTTATCGTTGTTCGATCTCGTCTTCGTTCGTCACCGTCGATCTCACCGTCGTCATCAATCTGTCGTCGATCTCGTTTTTGCACTCCGTTTTGCACTCCGTTTTGTTGTCGTGCTCGTCGCTGCCTCTCATCTCTCCTCCTTTAAACTCTGCGTGTGGAGTGAAGTTTTTTTATTTTAACTTTACAAAACAATCCCCTAATTATGCTTTTGTTAAAGAAATTAAATTGTTAGAGTTTTATTAAAAAATGAAATTCACTCCATCTTTGCGTTTCTATTTTCAGTGTTTATGTTTTTTATTTTAACATGTAAATATTTAATACTAAAGTAAAACTTATTCCTCTTATACCACTTATTATTTTGCATAATTGGGCTTCCTTTTACTATCCTGAACTTTTAGACTAATATTAAGTTATGAACTGTAAAATATTTAAAATTATAATAAAAGAATAATAATATTAAAGAAAAGTATTTAAATATATAATATGATAAATTAATAATTATAATAATATTATAAAAATAAAAACATTATTTATAATATTGTAAATATTAAATTATTATATTAATTATAAATATTTTAAAATATTTTTATATGAAGTAAACTCGTTACGAGTTTACTCTGAGTTTACGGAACTCGTAAACTTTCGAATTTGACCATCTTGAGTAGAAAAAATATTATAATAATAATATGTAATGTTATGTTATTGTCGGTTTAAATTTACAATAACTAGGAAGAATGAAATATTTTAAGAAGAAGAAAAAAAAGAGAAATAAGAAGGGCATAACAGTGATTAAATTTGAATGGATGCTCAATGGAAGAGAAGAAGGAAGAAGCAAAGGAAAAGAACGGTGTATGAGACTTTCAAGAACGTTACGTGTCTTATGCCCTACAACTCAAAATATATGATTACAACTTAGAATATTAATAACTATTAGTATATGTCGTGATGCAACATTCCATCATGTCATTTGGTTCGTTGGTTTCACGTCAGAGTTTAATTACTTCTCCAAATTACGGTTCAGAAAACTCTACATTCATCTTCATTATACATTAATATTTATTATATTAAAAACACTTTCTAAATAATATCATCACAATCAGAATTAATAAATGGCTGTTGCTTCCAACATGACACTTTCAAATAACTACACTTTTTAAGCAACTCTTCCATGACTAAAAATGCTCTGCATATTTCCTTCAATTTTAAGACATACATGGACTTTAAAAATTAGATTTTGAGATAAAAAATTAATTAAAGAAATCACAGAATACAAATAGGAGTAACCTATTCTGGGATTCTTTTGGAAAGAAAATTTTGAATCGAATGGTGTGGAGAGAACACGTCAAAAGAGACCAACAACAACTTTGTCAAAGGCCAATGCGACCACCTTCCTTTGTTTCTTTCATATTTTTCTTCTTCTTCTTCCTATTTGCTTGCAAAGCAAAACAGCCATGTCTACCGTTGCATCAGAACCTCTCTTCCACCTCTGCTCCAGAAAACCTTCGTTTCATAGCCGTAAACCAATCTCACTGAGACCCTTCTTTCTTTCCACGTGCTCCTCCAATCTCAATGATGCATCCTTCATCTTCCACCACCAACCTCGTAGGACTCTGTCTCCCGTGCATGCAGCTTCAGTTACAGACACCCCTACCCTCCACCCCCTTCAATGCCCTCAGACCATCACCAGCACTTTCGCGATCGACCGAACCCAAATGGTCTCAACTTTCCCTTCCCATTTTATATGTTTGGATATATGTGACATGGTTGATAGATAATCATGTCTCTTAAGCAAGAAGTCCTAGGTTGAACTCTGGTCAATGTGAATAAAATAACATATGTTGGAATATGTCAACTCCTTGGGCAGACCCTAGTAGCTGGGGAATATCATGCATTTACGCAGAAAAATATACATGGATATATCACCTTTTTGGTTTCATGACAGAGCTGGGGAATACCCAAGAGGGAAAAGCTTTGATTTTTATTATTTTAAGGAACAAGTTTGGATGAAAGAAATAGTTGGGTGTTTTTTTTTTTCTTGTTAATAATAAAAAGGTTGAAACTTTTGATCAACCTTTATCAATTTGGTCATTGAAATCTTCGTTTTTTGTTGGGTGTGGCGTGTGGTGGGGGTTATAAGGGAATCACCATGCATGCAAGACAAAAGAGGTGTTTTTATTTTAATTTTGTTTTGTTATGTGTTTACGCAATTAAACTGTTTGGCATTGATGGGGTTCTTTGCGATGGAACAATTTAGGCGAAGGGAAAGATTTTTGTGAGATTAGATCACGGAAAGGATTTGAAGGATTGGGAGCTCACGGTGGGCTGCAATCTACCTGGAAAATGGATTCTTCACTGGGGAGTTACCCTTGTTCAAGATGTTGGAAGGTACATCAAGCTAAAACAACATGCTTGAGCTCTCTTTGATTCTGGCTTTGAACTTCTTTGTTATTTTTTAGTTGATATCATTGCAGATCTTAATATTAACAATCCAACTAATTTTATGTATAATTATAACGTAAGCTTGATCCTCCAGGGAATGGGATCAACCTCCTCTTGATATGATACCCCCTGGATCTGTTCCTATAAAGGTAGACAAAAAGCTTCATGAGTTGCCATGATCAATATGGCGCATATTCACATTGCCATGCAGAGAGATTAAGTTGGAAGTGAATAATATTTCAGGACTATGCAGTAGAGACCCCTTTGAAGAAGCCATCCTTATCTGCAGAAGGAGATACGCTTCATGAAGTCAGGATTGGCCTAAGACCTAAATTTGGAATTTCAGCAATTCATTTTGTTCTCAAGGTTTATTTCCAACAATTGCCACTTGATAATGCTCAAAGAGAAGGCATTGATTCTAAGAATCCTTTGACTGAACATTGTTCCTCCCTTTTGTAATTTCTTTCTGCTTCCCAATTGGGTGTACCTGTTGCTCATTCAGGATGAGGAAACTGGAGATTGGTACAAAAACGAAAGTAGAGATTTCGTGGTTTCTTTGGTGGACTGCATTAAGGCGGATTCGGATATAATTGAACCTAAAAGAGGCTTTGATTTTTGGCCAGGTTTTTCAAATCGTTAACTCAGTAGTTCATTTGCTTCAGTAAAAAAGTCTCTCTTGTTTCTCATAATGCTATGGGAGTGTCAAATAAATCATAATCATGTGATAAACAGTTAAAGATTTGTGATTATATTTCTTCTATCACAGGGAATTTGGGGCAATTATCTAGAATGTTCTCCAAGTTAAAAGCTGACGAAAATAAAAGTAATGAATCCAGAGTTCCAGAAGGAGAAAACAATCAACCAGAAGGTTTCTATGAGGAAGTGTATGTAACAAAGAAGGTTTTAGTTAGTAACTCTGTCAGTGTCTCCACCAAGAAATGCTTTGAGTCTGGGGCAGTTAAGGACATTTTATATTTTGAAACTGATCTACCTGGAGATGTTGTCCTTCACTGGGGAGTTTGTAGGGATGATTCAAGAAGGTGGGAAGTTCCACCTCCTCCTCATCCACCAGGAACAGTACCATTTAAAGACAGGGCCTTGAGAACTCAATTATTGGTATAGAACTCACTAATCTTTCCTTTTATTCTCCTTTACGTTTTGTAACTTATGTTAGAAATTAAATGTCCTTCATGCCTAATAGCAACCAAGTTATGTGTAACTTCTTCCTCCATGAGTTTTTTTGTGCTGTGTCTTCAAAATGTACTGCAGAAGACAACACCAAAAAATCCTGAAGAAAATCTGAACTCATGGTATTCAAATTTGGATTCACCCAACAATTCTTCTGAGAGCTTTTTTACGTGCTCAGCTCCTCCCCCTTCTCTCTTTTGGTTCTTTTATTTTGATTAGGATATATAGGTACAATATTGTAGTAAATGCCTATCTTTGTGTTTTATGATATAGAAACCTCTAATATCAAACACTCCATCAACAAAGAAGATATAGACACTCATTACTTACTCTTCCCTTTTTGCAGCCTAGACACGATGGAAAAGGATCTTCAGCACAAATCACTTTAGAAGAAGAATTTTCAGGACTTGTTTTTGTTATAAAGCAAAATGAAAATACTTGGTTCAAGTACTCGGGAAATGACTTTTATGTTCCCCTCTCAAGTTCTAGCAACTTGCTTAATATTGGCAACAAAGAGGATGTGTCAGAAGGTGTGCAGATTGAAAAGCCCAGTCAGCAAAATTCTTTCTTTGCATTTACTGATACAGTAGCCTATGAAATAAGAAATTTGGTCACAGACAACTCCTCTGAGAAGAAACAAAAGAGAAAATCTAAAAAGGTGAAACAAAGCATTTTTGAAGAAATTGAAAGGCTGGCTGCTGAAGCCTATAATATATTCAGGAACTCCATTCCAGGTTTCTCTAGGCCAACTACTGCAGAACCTGAAGCAACTAATGTGGAACCTGAGAAAACTGTTGCGGTACCTGAGAAAGCTGTTGTGGAACCTGAGAAAACTGTTGTGGAAGCAACTAATGTTGCAGAGACACTGTCTCTGGAGCCAAAAATATGCTCCGCCACAGGCACAGGGTATGAAATATTATGCCAAGGGTTTAACTGGGAATCTCATGTATCTGGAAGATGGTACATGGAGCTTAAAGCAGTAGCTTCAGAACTAGCATCAATTGGTTTCACTGTGGTCTGGTTACCACCACCTACAGAGTCTGTTTCACCTGAAGGATACATGCCGAAGGATTTATATAATTTAAATTCCAGGTACTTGATTAGATGCAGTCTAATTCTTTTACTGTAGTTGAAGTGAATCTTATAATAATTAGGTAAAAGGTTCAATGGTTACAATTTTTCTTTTTGAAAATAAATATCAGATATGGAAACATGGATGAACTCAAAGATTTGGTGAAAAAATTTCATGAAGTTGGGATCAAAGTTCTAGGAGATGCTGTTTTAAATCACCGCTGTGCACATTATCAGAATAAGAATGGTGTTTGGAACATATTTGGAGGCTATCTTGACTGGGATGATAGTGCAGTTGTTTCGGACGATCCACATTTTCAGGTTTGTAGGTTTTGGATAATTGCTCTGTGTTCTTGTTCTTTGAACCAATAACATTAGTCATAAAGTAAAGCAAAACAAGATAGATAAAAGTTTTTTACTTTTTCTCTAACATAGTTAATTTTTAGGGTTCAAGTTCATCCCTTTCTATTATGTTCCATTGAGAATTTTAACACTCATACATTTTACTTTCTGGGTGAACCTGAAAAAAAATACTTAATATCCTGTCTAACATACAGGGTAGGGGCAACACGAGTAGTGGAGATAGTTTTCACGCTGCTCCAAACATTGATCATTCACAGGAGTTTGTGAGAAAAGATCTCAAAGAATGGTTATGCTGGTTGAGGTTGATATTTTTAGACTCAAATTTTCTTCAGCTTATCATTAACAAAAAATTGTGGTCAGGAAAATGCATCCAATCAGTTTGTGACTAAATCATTGGTTCTAATTATTGAGACTAATGGTTTTTGTTGCCAAGGTGGTTATGCTGGAGATCTAGAACATAGAATAAAACCTCTAAAAAGTTTGTAAACTTTCATGTTTGAAGCTTTATGTTTCGGACTTTATTCTGACTGTTAGTTGTGTTGCACTTGACTTGGCAACTACCACAATGACTAACAATAGATATTTGTCTCGTACGGAATTTGTAAGTCATAGCTACCACAATGACATTTTGATGCTAGAACAAGTTATAGCTGTTTGAGACCAAGCTGGTTTATTATCATCATCATACATTCTGTGTAGTTGTCTTTGTCTTTGTCTTTGTCTTTGTTATGACATCTCCTGGCAGTAAAGGATGCCCAGCTTATCTATTCAGTAGACACTGGACAAATTTATCATGTGTTCTGTGCTAGTTGTATATTGGTTATTAAAGACTCATTTTATGCAAAATCCATGTAATTTGTCTGCACATGGAAATGTTCAAATATTCACATCATGGAACTCTCAAGAGCTTTATGGTGTGATAATGGCTGACTATAGTGTCTTATAGAATTGTTTACTTCTCTAATCCTGTATGTGACCTTCAGGAAAGAAATTGGATATGATGGATGGAGGCTTGACTTTGTGAGAGGATTTTGGGGTGGTTATGTAAAGGACTACGTAGAGGCAAGTGAACCTTATTTTTCTGTGGGAGAGTACTGGGATTCTCTCAGTTATACAAATGGTGAAACTGATCATAATCAAGATGCTCATAGGCAGAGGATAGTTGACTGGATCAATGCTACCAATGGTAACTCTAGTGCATTTGATGTTACAACAAAAGGGATTCTTCACACTGTAAGCATTAATTCTGGCACATCTTTTTCAAAGCATTTGTTCAAGTTTGCATATTCAATGTAACAAGTGAAAAAGGATTTTGAAATTAAGCTAGTTTCATTTATTTGGTGGAGTTTATAGACATTTTCTGGGTGAGTAAAGACAGTACACTATTGGGTTTCTTGAGATTTTTTATTTATTTTTATATTGCATTGATATTTAATTTTACTGTTATATCAAGTTTTGACTCTTCTGTGGAAAGACATGTATATGAGGAAGAACATATATCACTCATGGATTTGGCTCCTTGACAGTGAGGATGCATATAAAATAAGAAAATAAAGCTATATTTACCCATGATTTAAAATAGGTTAAATTTATAGGACTCTGTAATTTAAGTTCAGGGTGAATGTATACTTACTTTCCTGAAGTGAGGATGTTCACTTTAAAGAATAAAATGCACTTGCAATTATTGATTAAGAAATAAACTTTGTTAATAATTATAATAAAATCAAATGAATGCAACCTATAATGGTATAAAGCCTCTAAATTTATTTTCCAACTAAACCTGTACTTGTTGCAAGAAAACACAGATGTGCTTACTATAAAACAGTTGCATTTCCCATTTATTATTTAACATTGAAATGTTAAATTATTTCTGAATATAGGCACTGGAAAAATGTGAATATTGGAGATTGTCAGATGTGAAGGGAAAGCCTCCAGGTGTTATTGGATGGTGGCCTTCTCGTGCTGTTACCTTTATAGAGAATCATGACACTGGTTCTACTCAGGTTTGAATTTCCTCATTCTAAATTTATCATGATACATCCTGATACTTTAACTGAGTTTAAGTTCGTTGAAAACATTTATGGCCATCAATTTCTCAAAGAAAAGGTTGCTCAACCTCTCTTAAAAATAATGCCAGCAGTATAATTGCATATTTCAAATTGGAAATTTTTCTTTGAATTTCTTCTGACTGTTTATTCAGATTTGTAGACATTTTTCATATCTTCTTTTGCAGGGTCATTGGAGATTTCCCAGTGGAAAAGAAATGATAGGATATGCTTACATTCTTACTCACCCAGGAACTCCATCAGTCTTTTATGACCACATTTTCTCTCACTACAAAACTGAAATAGCAAGTCTGATATCTCTCAGAAAGAGGAACGGGATCCACTGCAGGAGTACAGTAAGTATCACAATATTGTCCTGTGTACCAAATCTAGTATTGTGTAAGCATTTTCAGGGTGGAAGAATGAGAATGAACTTTTTTCTTATCATACTAAAGCAAAATAATGTTGGTTCTCAACATACAATAAGAGTTAAACCAATCACTCAAAAATCATAATGCAAAATGATAAATGACATTCCATAATGTGCATCCACCGGTGGAGATTGAAACGCAAGAATCGTGATTAGATTTTCTTGATTGTTTCATATGGAAAGTAGTACGTTTTCTGGTTTATATTTTTCATGATTGTCTTTTTCAAAATGTAATGATATTCTTGGAAAATTGATAAGCGTGCCATTCTTTCATTAGATGCATGTTGTTCTTGAAGGTACTTGTAGTGCATCTAGAAACACACGGATAACTATAATACAACTATTAGCTTCTTAAAATCACACCCGAGACTTGGAACAAACACACTAGCAGTGTAGATTTTGCATCAAAGTCCATACTTGACATGCATTCTAGTCTTCCATAATGGGTTCAAAATACGCATTAATGTACTATGAAACATAAATGTTTTATATCGTTGGAGTACTAACTTTGAAACTTTCTTGCTCTAGATTCAAATTAGCAAAGCAGAAAGGGATGTTTATGCAGCCATCATTGACGAAAAAGTTGCTGTGAAGATCGGACCAGGACATTTTGAGCCATCAAGTGGCTCCCTTAAATGGTCATTAGCTATTAAGGGAAAAGACTACGAAATTTGGGAAGCATCGCAACCATAGTATAGTCATTACTAATTAATACTTTATATACATACATCTCTCTCTCTCTCTCTCTCTCTCTCTCTCTCTCTCTCTCACCATGCATGTCCCCTTCTCTTACTATGGCAGGCTTCTATTGAAGTGAATTGTGCCAAGTAGTTGCTTAATGTATATATAGGCTTTGTAGTTATGGCAAACATCAAGTGATAATAGTTATGTTTAGTAATATTCTCATTTTCTCTTGTAAAACATGCTTTATTTGTCTCCTTTTATGCTACCTATGAAGCTCGAGGTCCTTCTTTGATCGCACGTTTCCCTTATTTGGGTTCGAGAGGCTTTTTTGATTTCACGATATTCTATAAAATTTTCTAATGATGCCCTTTTGTCCATGTTAAGGTTATCTCAGCAACCATATGGAACATGACATGACTAAAACATAAACAACAAAAAACCTTTAAGAAATTTCAAGAACAGTTTACAAACATACCTAGCCATAAATGGTGTTTGATTCATCAATGTTTTTATAGGATGCATATTTTGAGAAAAGAGTGTTGTACTTTTCTAGACATTCTTTTCTTGAAAATTCTTCTCCTACAACATGCATCCCATTATCTCCAAGATATTAAGATTTCTCTTCCTAGTGACCGTACTTTACCAAACCATAGATAGCGTTTGATTCATCAATATTTTTGTGGGATGTTTACTTGAAGAAAAGAGTGGTACTTTTTTTCCAAATAAATTCTTCTCCTACAACATACATCTCACTATCTTAAAGATATATCAATTCTTGCTTCTCTTTATTATGGGTTATAGGGAGCATTAAATTGATGTTCAATTCCTGAATCTTCACAAAATTGATTGAAATTTTTTAGATGTGTACTATGTGTCATTACATTGAGTAAAAAAATTTTAAATTTGAGACCACTTTCCACAAAATTTCAATGACCTCTTATTTGTACCTTTTAGAAAAAAAAAAAGATTCAATATATTTGGTGGAACTATAAATAAATATAAAATAATGAAGGTTAGATTTCAATGGAGGTGTTGGTAAGGCTTTGCAACATTTGGGTAAATGAATAATTTTTTTTCAATGCTCTTCCTATTATCTTTGGAAAAAGTTTTTTTTTTTTTTACGTTTGTCAAATTGAGAAACTTTGCAATTGAAAATTTTGTCCTCAAGGTCAAGAGTATCAAGTGACAACTTAGAACATTAATGATGATAATGCTTGAATCACATGTGCCAAGTTCAACATTTTTGAGGTTTTTCTTGATTGAAAAGACAACTTGTTCCTTCAATAATGAATTAAGAGCACCACTTTTTTCTTTCATTTTTACCTTAAAAATATCTTTACCAAGTACATATTTAATCGAGTAACACTTTTCATTAAAGACAACTTTAAGTTCCCATTAAATAGGTTGATTGATACTGAATATGTTTTGATCAATGTCATGAACATAAAGAACATGCAAAGTAGTTTTTATGTTTGCAAAACTTTTTGTAACTATCTACTTTTCTTTGATTGAGAGATAAATACCATTTCCCATTTTGACTTAGTTGACATTGTTTGACCTTAATTATATCAAGAATACCTTATAAAAGATCACATGTTTAGTAAATCATTATCAATAAATCAATTTTCACTTGATGCACTAATCAAGAAAAAAATGACTACAAATTGTTCATCTAACTCTTAACTAAATCTAGGTTTTTCCAATGTGCGTTTCTTGTAATTGAAAGTTACAAATTTCATGTTTCATATAATTGCATTTTGCATTAATATCTTTCAACATCTAAAAGTTAAATGACCTTTTCTACCCCAAGATTTTGAGGTCTGCAATTTAGATTCGGATGTCTTAGAGTTGTTTTTGGAATTTTTTATGGTGGCCATCCTCCTGGTGATGTTGGCCGAACTGTTGGAAATGTTGTTTGAATTGTTGAAAAAATAAAAACAAAATTTTTAAGCAAAATTGTGCATCAATGGTTAAGCATTTAGGGAAAAAAATAAATTAAGAAACAGAAAGTTAAGAAAAACTCCATCTACACACACACACACAC